>OX104061.1:50410387-50505478 GCA_944474145.2 Dicrocoelium dendriticum
TATTACAGATCCACCGTAGTCGTGATCCTCGACATTAAAGGTGTCTTCGATTGGGTGAATCAATGCGACCTTTGGGACTGTCTACTAAGGAAAGGTGTGCTCAAGAAATATGCAAATGTCATAAAAGTGCTCTACACGAACATTTTACGCAGAATGAGGGTGTACGGTTATACTTACGCCGCCCTACATTATTTGAAGCGATGTAAGACAAAGTTGCTCCGTGTAACCCTTCCTCTTCAATTCCGCCATTGACAAAATCAGGGACATGTGGAGCTGTTCCCAGGTAAGCGACTTCTTGATTTGGGTTATGCCGATGATATTACCCTAATCTGTGACCGCTGCCAAACCTGTCAAGCAGCACTGACCTTCAGCCATTTCGGGCCACGTTTTTGCACCCACGATATGCAAAGTGCGTCTGGCAGGGATCCACCATTACACTGATCCCTGGTGGTGAAGAGCTAAACTTGTTCAGAAATTCCACTACCATGACAAGTATGGTAGTTTCCGTGGGATCGAAGATGTAACCAAGAAGTGAATAGCAAAAGTTTGATGGGCTATTGCCTAGCTGGACAACCTACATTTCGAAAGAGGCATTACCATTTTTCTTTGTAAAGCAGAGTTTACAATGCAACCGTCCGTTCAATCCTACTGTACCGTTACGAAACCTGGCCCATAACGGACAACTTGAATGGCGTTTATGTTGTGAGTCTCTTGGTCCCTCCTCACTCCTTTAGCTTCCTCCTCCAACAACGACCTCAACTCAATACTTAATATGATTGCGTCAGTATGTTAGCATTTGCAGTCTCTAATTTTTAATCACCTAGCTTTTTGTGTTTCGGAACATTAGCTGTAGTGTGTTTCTCACCCTCGGTCGATGTGTATTGATGATGAAAATGATGCTCTAACACGCAATGCAGAGTGAATATATGGTCTATACGGCCCCGCAACAGGCGGAAACCTGCCTGCTATTCCCTAATGCGGGGTTTCCGTTCCGCGCTGAGGCGATGAACGAAAATCGAGGCTACTAGTTTTGGCACTACGGGCGTTGAGCTAATACCCCAGCGGTTAGCACAGTGGGGGCGACTGCCCTTTTTTAAATCGTCACTACAATTGATTCACTCCAGTTAGCTGGGATGTACTTTGCCTTCCAGACCTGTTCAAAGAGGAGGGGAGCAATGCTTTGCAGAGGACCTCACCACCATCCTTAAATAGTTCGGGTGGGAGCGAATTCGGGCCAACAGCAGGAAAACGATTAAGGGATGTAATCGCTTTTGAGACTTCAGCCTCTGATAGAGCCTATAAACTAATCGTCTATGGCTCAGCCTGCACCACCTGAGTTGGAAGCGGTCTGAAAGTAGGGGGACCAACTGAAGTGCTTAAGAAAGTGTTCCGCCCAACAAGCTATACGGCGCTCCTTATTGCGCGCAGTCTCTGACTGTCTCATTGACATCTGGATTTCTAGGACCAGTGGGGGGGATCACTTGGCAGAGCTTGCGATAATTTTGAGTAACACAGAAAGAAGACGAGCAAGGGTAGTTATGCGTATTTCTTATCACCTCGTCAGTACCAAAATGAAAACAAGAAGTAATCAAAATAATAACCAAAGGGTGCCTGTATACCGAAGGCTGACAATATCTGCACTTTACGAGTTTCCTAACAAAGGGTAACAAATGTGCGCTGGTGAAGATTCTGGTTTCCCGTGCGAGGCGAATTTGGTAAAGTGATTATCTGACTAAAGAGATGGAGACTATTAACAGGACACTTAGGGAAAACGGTTACCCTAAACGCTTCCTCGAGAAACACAGTCAGGTCAAGCAGTCGGGAAATACGGTGTTGGCATCATCCAAGAAAATGGTTTACATTGAACTTCCATTTAAGGGCAACGCCACCACAATGAGGGCAAACTAACTTTTAGTCTCTGTCATTCAGATAACCTACTACGTAGCTTACGCTGCCGTAATTTGTAGAACCCAGAATCGGTTGTTACTTTAAGTCAAGGAAGAGGAATCCATCGGTCCCAAATCCTATTGCATATACCAAGCTGTATGTGACTGCAGAGTCAGTTACATAGGCAGGACAAAGAGGGTTTTGAATTCCAGAGTGAGAGAAAATCTGTCAAACTGGGTTCAAGATGATGTCAACCAACCTGACGCTAGTACTCCGAGTTCAAGGAAGCCACCAGCGTCATCAATAGGGAGGCACATTTAAGAGTCACATCATCAAGTTAACCATTTCTCGGCGTTCCGAATTCTACTGCGTCATCCTAGTTCGCGGTTCTTGCGAATCACCGAGGCCGTAGTGATATACCGAAGGAGATCAGCCCTATATGTGCAAAAACAAATGGTGGTTAATCTTCAGTTGCCGTGGTCTTAATTCTACAGCCGCCATTCAGTCTGATGCACGTGATTAGACAAGGGACACCCTTTGCTCATTATCTTGATTATTTTCTATTATCATAGTGGTATGGACGATATGATACGAAATGTACACGTCTACTATTGTTCATGTTCTTTATGTGTTATTCAAATTATCAAAGGAAACTAACTGTTTTGACTTGCGATAATTACCCACTGCTCCTGCCTACTCCATTTCTTGGGCTCCACTGGTCCACAATAAATGCTTATCAACACGTAGGCTCCGCTTTAGTTCTCGTCCGTCTGGCCACATTATGATCAGAGCCAGCCGGGAGGTGCCTTCTGGATTCCAATAGGTTCACAGATCTCTCACATATCCAGTGACTGGTGCGGTGACGATTAAAAGTGCAGCAAGCAAAGGCTCCCGAATAGTGCAGGGCGGTTGATATCCTACTCCACAGAAGTCTGAGGTCAGTAAGAACACAGAGAGAGAGAGAGAGAGAGAGAGAGAGAGAGAGAGAGAGAAAGTTCGGTATGCAATGCGTCTTGATAAGCTTGCCTGACCGAGCGCTGAGACGATTTCTCAGTTGCCAGTCAGGGGAGATGCATGATGCTCCTCCAGGTAAAATTCATGAAAACATGACAAGGTACCAAGGCATGATCAGAATCGACGCAGCTACTCCAGAACGAATGGCTATCCAAGACAGAACCACGCCACCTGTAACTTATCACAAGATGATCTAGATGGGTCCATCGCTGACCAGCTACAAGATGACGCCAAGTGGCACTTCGGCATCAACTGTGTCTAAAAGCGGTGCTACTCAGAAACAACTGGTGCGGCGTACACAGTTACGAATGACGACCGCCGTTGCCCGTACGGTCGGAGTAAAGCCCACAATTACCATCTAGCTGAACTTCTGAAGAGCCCAAGCGACCTACTTGTGCGTTCATATCCCATGCAAGTACTATGACATCTGAACTAGTAGCACTGCGTAGTAGAGTGTTCAGTTCATGACAGAATGTATCCTTGGCAGCATCAGAACTGCAGTCGGTGGGAGCATAAGCAGAAATAATGAACAAACAGCTTATTGTACTACTTCGTGAAGCAACCCTATTTGATGTCGTCAAACGGGTTGCACACAAACGGATGCTCACCGCAATCCAACCAACCAAAGATGGCCCAGCCTTGGAGCTGAGTATGATACCAATTCCATCTAGGCCAGAGGCTGCCGCACCAGCGTCTCCGGATGCTGTCAACCATGAGCGAGATGACAGGAAGGGCGCAGCTAATTCAACTACCCCATTCGGGTCACTGATCATACTTTCGGACATACAACACACGTGGTGGCGTAGCAACTATATTTACCAACCAGGGCGGAAGCAATATAGCCGCACCCCTTGGCAGTTGTAAACCCGTAAACCCACACAAATGCGAGCAAACCTTATATAGTCGAATTCATACAACAACAAAGATCAAATTTAGAGTACTGCCATAAATGCGGGTAATTGTATTGTTACAATACTTATGCGCAAAAAATTTACAGATACATTTTTCGTGCATAAGTTGAGGCAATAGTATTTCATAACACAAACAAAGTTCAGTCCACTAGTGAATTCCCTCTCTATGGGGAGAATTGCCAATCCATGAGCCTTGTCTGGATCATTGATGATTAATGGTAGTTCGTTAAAAGCCTGAATTCTGAGAATGCTCTCGAACAGCTGGCTGCACTAATGGTTCGAGTATGAAAGATGCGCAGCAGATTTTAAAATTGCTATTGTTGTCTGACTATCAAAGGCTAAAATAATTAACTTATTTTGTCGTTTCCTGAATCTTTTACAAAATACCGCAATCTTCTTCATAAGAGAAAAAATTCCTCTTTTTCAATATGTTCCTAAACTTCGCTAGGTGAACAACCATAGTTATTATCAAGCAGATTTAACGTTGTAGGAAAAGCCTATGTGTTTGCAAGCTCATTGATTTGTTGAAATCTATAGCCTTTGGTCAGTCAAACTGACAAACAACAGTTCACGTTTTAACTCATCGATATAGCAAACAATTCTTCTCTGTCCATACATCTCTTCCGGCGGATTCCACATTCCATGTTTTGATCAAACTCAGCGTAATGTTTCATTGAGTTATCCACTATAATAGGAAGCAATTTCTCTCCATCCTGAAAAAGGCAAACTGTAAACTGACACTGAGAGTGCTGAGTGTAAAGGTGGATTGAGTGGAACAACTGAACAGAGACTGGAATTGCTCAGACCATCTGTCTATGCATCTATGAAAACCAGTGATTTGTGACCTGTGCGCATCACAGATGACCTTCTTTGTCCAGTGGTTTGAATGAGCTGAAACAGCTTGCGGGTGCTCCTCATGAGGGCGAAGGCCTCCATTTCCAAGGCGCTTTGGGGCCACCGAACTTCCCGATCGCTGCGAAGACCTCGTTTGAGTTGTCTACTGATTGTACGGCGAACTTCATTCTGGTCTGGGTTTACTTAGAAAGTTCTGTGGCGGTCGAACATTGTCAGGGAAAGCGCCAATATCCAACCATTCAACGGGTGATGAGACAACCCACAGACTGATTGACCTGAAGGTAACATTGCTTGATGCAATAACTTTCACTGGTGTTCAATAGCGGTGAGTGAGACGCAGGCTAGTTTGCTTACCAGTGATAGCTGATAATCTAGCTTAGCCGACTGATAATAACGGAGGCGACGACTTTATTCATGCCTCGATGTGGCGATTCAGCAGTTGCAGTAATGCATGACCGGCAAAATAGGACAAAAGCTATATGAATGAACATAAGGATATTTGAGTATGCTGCTAGTAGCCACCACAGAACCATAAAGTCCGGACCCATCATCTCATCCTGTTGGGCCTCGTCAGCAGCGCCCCCAACCAATTCTACTGGAATCGAACCCATGCCTACTCTTGAGATCCAGTGATGGGTGCTGGCGTCAGACCACCGCATCGCATCGAATGAGTAATTTCTAACGCAGTAGTTCAACCAGCTCTCACTTGTCGCCATACTTCGGGTAGCCATGCGAGAGTGAAAACAAAGTTTGAGCAGCGATCCAAAATGCATTATTGCAGCACATTTGCTCTTCTATCCCACTGTGGCTCATTTCGATGGTTGCTCCTTGTTAACCGTCGCGTTGATGTTCATTGGCCTGTATGTACTGTGCTCACTTAGTCCAGTCCAAACCTACCTCGTCTTGGACCGCGTTGGGCTTCCTTCATGATATGCGGAGCCAAATGTGCACTGGTCATCCAAACTATGTGTGCGTAGCGTCCATCCAACATCCGCGCCGTTCTACCAGTTGCCTTATCAACCTATTGCTTTCTTAGGTGCTTTGGCGCACTCGTGCCCGGGACGAGTCAGTTCGTCTCGTGTCTAGGGCCATGTAATGCTTCGTTCACCAAGATTGTCTAATCTAGCGGTCATTTGTCTCGTTCCCCCACCAGAGATAAAGTACTCTGCATAGGTAGTGATATATAAACAATTCCCCAATTCTGCTTTTTAAGGTCAGGTTTAATGCAAGGATGACACGATTAAGCGAACAACAACATTGGGAATTTCGGCTTTCAATGTTAAGTGTATGTGACATGAGGACTGCTGATGACGAAACTGTTGAAGGTACGTCTGGCTACGGCTTTTGTTTAGTAGCCTCGTCTTCTGAATACACGTCTCCTGTAAGTTGGATGTTACTGCATCAGCATCAGATGTTTATGCATCAGCATTACAAACATTTCCCACTGCATCCATCCTTTCAATATCACTTACTGTTTCCCGGAGATCAACTTTTGTATTATTAATTTCATCTTTGATCACACTATGATTAGCACCCTTGGTTTTACCACTTCCGTCAAGGTGTTTTCGTTGGATTTACACTTGGTATTTAACCAGCTTCCGTAGTATAAATGCCGCTATTGTCACATGCCGCCGAGGGCGGATCGCCTCCCCTCCCTACACTGGGCCACTGAACACACGTCGACACCCACTGTGACTAAAATGCGTGTGAATGCAGTCTGTTGGCCTAGTTGTCATAGCGTGCGAACGTTGAACGCCTCCAACGAAATGGGTCAGCGTGGCCTTATAAACGACCGTTACCTACAAGTGTCTAGTGAGTAGTGCGGGTAAAAGCAAATGATTCTACTCCAGCGGCGTTACGACTGCAGTCAAATAGGCTGGAAATTATAGGAAGTAGGTTAGCAATGGGGGTTGGGAGAGAATTAAGAGATGTAACGTGTAAAAGAAAGAAGGGAGGCACCAGGACTAGCATGTTTTCGCTTATCTGCCCTGCTGTATACAGCAGATAAGGTAACCCTTGATAATCTGCGCGATGGCCGATGCAGGATGTAGTTGAATTTTGAGGGAATTGTCATGGTCGTATGTGGGCTGAGATACTGCCAAGACGTCCAGACCTAGACCGATGGACTCTAAGGGAGTTAAATCACATTCTTTGGCTCAAAGCCAACCCACGAGGCAGTGTGGAGGTGGCAATGATTTGGTTTTATAGAAATGAACGCCATCTCACTTTCAAACCCAGAGCTGGAAAACCAGGAGAACGGGATTATTGACATCTAATTATTGACCAACCTTATAGGAGCCAATATACCTCAATGAGTCGAAGAGAAACGCAGGCCGTCGCACCACTTTAAGACCCAATCTCCTCGCGACTGTACTCACTGGTACGTGTTGCACCTCAGTTGGTGTTGAAGCATCTGAAGTTGAACTGCGCGGGCCAGCAAGTAAATGGACCATTTAGGTAGGTCCACTCACTGTTCAACTTGGCAACGGGTGACAACCTAGTATTTAAGCGTGTATAGTGCACCAAGGCAAAGCAACATCCAACTCACAGGAGACGTGTATTCAGAAGACGAGGCAACTAAACAATAAGCCGTAGCCTTACGTACCTTCGACAGCTTCAACATCAGCAGTCCTCATGTCACATACACTTAACCTTGAAAGATGAAATTCCTAATGTTGCTGCTCGCTTAATCGTGTTATCATTGCATTAAACCTGACCTTAAAAGGCAGAATTGGGGAATTGTTAAATTTCAATACCTTCTGGTGGGAGAATGAGACAAATGTCCGCCTGATTAGACAACGTTGGTGAACGAAGCATTACATGGCCCTAGACACGAGATCGACTGACTCGTCCGGGGCACGCGTGCTTCGACAAACCTAAGTAGGCAATACGGTGGTCAGACAACTGGGAGAACGGCGCGGATGTGCGATCGGCGCTGCGCACACATAGTTTGAATGGCCAGTGCACATTTGGCTCGTCATATCATGAACGAAGCCCAACTCGGTCCCAGACGAGGTAGGTTTGGACTGGACTAAGTGGGCAAACAGTACGTACAGGCCAATGAACACCAACACAAAGGGTAACAAGGATCAACCACCGAAATGAGCTACGGTGGGATAGAAGAGCAAATGTGTTGCAATAATGCCTTTTTGATCGCTGCTCAAACTTTGTTTTCACTCTGCGATGGCTAACCGAAGCATGACGCCAAGGGAGAGCTGGTTGAACTACTGCGTTAGAAATTACTCATTCGATGCGATGCGGTGGTCTGACGCCAGCACCCATCACTAGATCTCAAAAGTAGACATGGGTTCGGTCCCAGTAGAATTGGTTGGGGGCGCTGCTGATGAGGCCCCATAGGATGAGATGATAGGCCAGGACTTTTCTGGTTGTGTGGTGGCTACGAGGAGCATACTCAAATATCCTCATGTGCATTCATATGGCTTTTGTCCTATTTTGCCGGGCATGCATTACTACAACTGCTGAATCGCCACATCGAGGCATGACTAAAGTCGTCGCTTACGTTATTATCAGTCGGCTTAGCTAGATTATCAACCATCACTGATGAGCACACTAGTCTGCGTCCCACTCACTGATATTGAACACCAGTGAAAGTTATTGCATCAAGCAATGTTACCTTCAAGTCAATCAGACTGGGTGTTGTCTCGTCACCCTTTGAAGGGTTGGATATTGGTGCGTTCCCTGGCAATGTTCGACCGTAGCAGAACTCTCTCAGTAAACGCAGACCAGAATGAAGTTCGCCGTACTATCAGCAGACAACTCAAACGAAGTCTTCGCAGCGATCGGGAAGTTTGGTGGTCCCTTTCGTTCTGGAAATGGAGGCCGTTTCCCACACTAGAAACACCAGCAAGCCGTTTCAGCTCATTCGATCCACTGAACAGAGGAGGTCATCTGTGAGGCGGACGGGTCACAAATCACTGGTTTGCAGAGACGCATAGACAGATGGTCTTAGTAATTCCAGTCTCTGTTCAGTTTTTCTACTCATTCCACCTTTATACTTAGCACACTCAGTTTCAGTTGACCGTTTTGCTTCTTCAGATTAGCGGGAAATTGTTTGCTTTTAAAGTGGATGAATCAATGACGCTCTACGCTGAGGTGGAAATAAACATGGTTTGTGGATTCCGCGGAAAGGGACCTATGGACAGATAAGAAATTTTTACTGTCGATAAAACAAGGAATGTTGTTTGTCATTGACAGTTTGACTGACCATATGCTGTAGATTTCAACAAATCGATGACCTTGCGAATCCATATATTTTTCGTATACCATTAAATCTGCTTGTTGTTAACTATGGTTTTTCACCTAGGGAAGATGAGGAAGATATTGTGAAAGGGAAATTGCTTGTCGAATGGAACAACTTGCAGTATTTTGTGAATGATTCGGGAAACGACAAAATAAATGGATGTTTTGAGCCTTTGAAATTCATACAACAATGTCAGTTTTCGAATCTGCTGCCCATCTTTCATGCTCGAACCATTAGCACAGCCAGGTGTGCGAGAGCATTCTCGGAATTCAAACTTTTAATGAACTACCATTAATCATCAATTATCCGAACAAGTCTGATGGATTGGCAATTCTCCCTATAGAGAGGGAATTCACTAATGGACTGAATTTTATTTGTGTTCTCAATACTATTGCCTCAAGTTATGCACGAAAAACGTATCTGTAACCTTTTGCACACGAGTATTGTAACAATACCAGTACCCGCATTTACTGCAATATTCTAAATTCGAGATCTGTTGTCGTATGAATTCAACTATATAAGGTTTGTTCGTATTTGTGTGGGTTTACGGATTTACAACTGCCAAGGGGTGCGGCTATATTGCTTCCGCCCTGGTTGGTAAATATAGTTGCTACGCCACCACGTGTGTTGTATGTCCGAAAGTATGATCAGTGACCCGAATGGGGTAGTTGAATTAGCTGCGCCCTTCCTGTCATCTCGCTATTGGTTCGGCCAAGCCCTGTGCATGCTTTACCAGCGATTACTAAGCCGCGCTCTGTTTGTGCAAACATGGCTACGTTGGAAAAGGCCGCGTGAAGGACAAACGTCCACATAGCGACAATGTATGAAATCAATGACATCCTGTCTGGCCATCGCCGGTCCCTTTCGACTTCACGGCTGGGGAACCAAAGATGAAGGATTCCAGTGGCTCACAACGCTGAAAGCAATTGCGCGAAACTGATCGCAGTGGAAACAATGCGCACAAGTCTGCCTGATCCCAAATTTACATAAACACCAAAATCCGCAAAAGAAATTACATCATTGGATGCGCGAAACGGCAAAAACTTGTTGTTCCGTTTTTTCATTCACTATCAAATGCTTGTACATGTTCTGTATAAGCTGGCATACTTTATAATTAATTCCACGGTTTTGAATGGCTGGAGGTCTATTTTATAGACTGTTGCGTATATATATATATATATATATATATATATATAGCGTTAGGCACCTCATGCTGAGGCTGCATTTAGTATGCTTCTTTATCTTAGCTGGGCTAGAACAGCAAATATGTACGCTATTTCCGAAACACACTAGATCTGAGTTAAACCCTTAACTTTTAGTTGCTCTTTTCTATTAATCTTCATGTTCCTTGTTTATTTTGCCATTCACTCTGAGCTTTAGTCGGTTTATATCTCTCGACTTGCATACCTTAAACATCACCCTTACACTACATCAGATGAGATACACATTTTGGATTTGCTCTGCTCTGTCATTATGCCACATATATACTACCGTCCCGGCTGCGTGTTGATTTTACTTCATATTCTCTATTGGTTTTTTTATATCCCTGGTGTGGCTGCGCTTAATGTGAATGTTGACAAGATGCCTACCTGTGTAACACCCATCACCACGATTACTGACTCCAAAAGACTGTGAATCAATGCTAGGAGGGACGGGGTGCATGGTCCTCGTGGCCATGCTAGGGCCCAAAGGGTGCTAACATGTAACCAAGGTGGGGCGAAGTACGGTCCAGCCACTGCATTGTGCACATATGGTACGTATGATTCCCAGATTAAATAGACATGAATTCTGTTGCCGTGTATGTAGGCCGGCTCCGTTAATGAAACATGGCGCCTATCCACATGCATCCCAGTCTTATTCCTTCGGGCTTACACTGGATTTGGAGTGGGTGTGAATGTTGTTGGTTAGAGGACACTTCACACATGCTTATTCCCAAGGCAGCGCAGAACAATTTCTTGAGAAACAAATAAGGCAGGTAATGAGAGGTGGTTGTCAAAGCCATATGCATTCAGCAGTAAGTGATGCACAGTTCCATAATCACCGGAGATTCATCATCTGCGTCCTTACAGCTAGCAGAGCAGAAAGTTAGTGGACGGTTGACCACTGTTGGTGTCGGGCTTCTGGGACCAATGGGAAGATAAGGCAGACCTGCAAGGAGAAGGGGACGAATGCTTGATTGAGCATTGGATAGAATCTAGGCCAGCGTGAGTGACCATGTGGCTAGAATTGCTCACAAATTGGCACTTTGGCCGCGATCTGCATCGGTAGAGGCCATATCTATCAGGCTGCCTTCGACTGCGGCCTTTATTGCACAAAATACGAACGAAATCGTGTCAAATGTAAAATAAGAGACGATAGGAATCATCCGGTAAAACAACATACGAAGTACAAAAGCTAATACACCAAACGAAGCACGTGACGGCTTTTATCGTGTGTCCAACAGACATCACATCCCAGCACAGACGTGAAATCAGTAGTGCACGAAATCTTGTGACTACATTCCAGGTTGACGGAGGTCGCACAGCGAGCAAACTAAGGAGGAAGGTCCGTCTCCTCGAGTGCAGATCAACGAACCACGCAATCCGTGGCTAAAGCAATCATCTATCTTGTACGTTAGAACAAACTAAAGCGAAAAGATCGAATTCAGCCAGTGCCCAAGACTCTAATCAAAACAGACACGAAACACATCGGTCAATCTAATAGTATTAACCTGAGGTTAACACCCATAATCAATCTAGAAACAGACCGGTCTGTTTCAGTGCAATCTGATTCGTCATTAGTCTCCAAAAGGGCTACGGAATGCCGCACATACGACGTTTTGTGCTTCCTTGCAGGGAAGTTTGTCTACTCTAGCAGTAACACACAACGTTCTATAGAAAACGTCGCTGCTACTTCGTTTACAAGGATTTTCGTGTTACCGAATCAAAACAGACGTGGTCCTAGGTTGCCAAAGATGGTGTTACAGTCTAAGCTAGCGGAACAGACCGTTCTAGAGAATTCGGCTAAGTTCTGCAACAAGATGCCAATAGAAATTCTATTGAAGGTATCTGAGACATGGTCACAAGCTACTGGTTACATAAAGGGAGCAGTAAACTCAGAGAAAACGCCTGTTGCGGGGTTTAGCGCAGTGACTAGACCAACAGCCATCATAGCATCCGGAGGGACACCGCAGAATGCGCGTGGCCGACAGGCGGACGAGAAAGCTGATCGCCAACGCGCGCGTGTTCGCCACAAAGTAAGCTTGGGACAGAATCTGCAAGCGTGTTGCCACACCCCAGCCGAAAACTGATGAAATTGCGCGTCAGACATCATGTAATTCGGCATGCCCCGGATAGGCGGATGAAGACTGGCGTGCCTGCGTAAGACAGAGCGAACCGTCAATTGTGGAGCGTGAGCGTACGAAGAAGACTGGTAGCCAGATCCGCCAGACGGTGTTTAGTGGATTGGTGAGACCGATCTATAAATATGAGCGTTCTCGGTTCTAATACAACTCTGGTCGGCTGAGTCTTCTTCTGTCTTCCTTCCGGTCGGGTTGGCCAAGGAGTCAAGCAGAGCAAGCGTAAGAGCGCAGATTTACCAGCAGGCGTGAACCAACCGGTCGATCGTGGCTACAGCGTTATACCAGTGACCATCAGGGTCATCATGAACTGGAGTGCCTAGTGCAGCAATGTATCTCGAGAGCTAGAAATTCTTTAGAAACACGAATAGCAGAAGACCGCAAGTGGGTCCACCTAGTCTCATACCTGCTGTGTACACATTCCGCAAAACTTTTAACTTATAAGGCACCCTGTTGTTTTACACCAATGCGCAGGATGTTTTCAGCAAAAATGATGAAGCTCCGGCTGCATCGTGTCTCCATGGCGTGGGACCTCATGATGGTAACCGATGCGTGAGTAGCCGAACAACCAACACATGGTGTCAGCTGGGTAGTTCAGGATTGTCCCGTTCCAGTAGATGGTACGGCAGAAGTGTTCCAGGACGTGGTGAGTTTTCCCCTGGTAAATGCTCTCTCTATAAAATGCCACACACGTCTGTTTAACAACACTGTGACGTGGCGGATGTGACTCTCCACTAAATAATGTCACTGTCCCTTGTCTTTCTCTGAGTGGTCCTTTGCAGGACCTAAAGGCGTATGAACCAATTGTTAGGTCACCGGCTTGCAACGGGTTGCAATGTCCTCATATCGCTCTGCTGGTTCGTAGGCTAGATCCTTAATCAAAGACTCGGGGCAGGGTCCACTAAGACAACCCTCTACTTCGGTCTGGGCATCCGAGTAGTATCACACCCCCTGACGAACCATGGATGGATTATAGTACTGCTTTTACGCTTGCTATGTCTACCGGCTATACTGTCCACACTGCTCAACCCCCACTAACTGATTGCCCAATGTCCCGTTCTTCAACTACAATTACGTCCTCCCCGGTCATTGCCAAAAGCAGCTCACTGGTCGCATCGAACGGCAGTCAGAGCAAAACTCTTGAGATTCGAGGCCAAACGATTACAGCCTACTCACACTTCACTGAACCTTCAGTTTTCCTTCAAACTGGTTCTCCATTCAGCCTCGCAGCGTTCAACGTACGCACTCCGATTCAGATTGGAAGGTAAGCATGCCTTGAGACGCTCTCGTTAGACAGTTGTTTCGCCCAGGAAACCAGACTGCAAGACTCCAGTACCGTCAACAGAATGATTTCTATGGCAAATACTGAGGTCAAACCCCATTTGCATCTATTCGAGGACCCAGAGACTGCCGACTCTTGCCAGTACGGAGTTGTTCCGAGTGACAAGGCTGGGAATGATCTGCTTGGCTGGATCACAGTCAACAGTCGGAGTATCGCTCCGCCCAGTTACATACAAACGCACTGTTGGCGAAAGGTTTGTAGTAAAACTGCCGAGCTCAGCGAACACCGAAGTGTCCATCAACTGAACAAACTGGGCTACCAATAGTGCATTCTATAACACAGTCTGATAGACGCAATCAGTTTACAAGGTTTTATGCAAATTAAGTAAGCGTCGAGATGTTATGCGTGCCTTATATGTCGTCTCTGCCTATGCTCCTACAGAGTGCAGCACGGATGCAGTTAAGAAGTACTTTTACCAAGAGATACATGACCTTGTGCGTTTCTCTAAAAAGCCTGGTATTGTTATTTTTGCTGGACATTTTAACGCACGAGTGGGCCACCTGCCACCAGGTGAGCAACATCTTGGAAGTAGTTTTGGCTTTGGTGACAGCCGATCAGACAGTGGAGACAGAGTATTGACTCTGTTCTGATCATCGCTTGTTTCTTTTGAGCACCAGTTTTCGGATACTCGAAGAGACGGACTGCTAACTTGAACCTGACTTTTCAAACGCAAGTGGTCCCAGCTTGACCACACAGGAATAAGCAACAGCTGGTGCGAAAGCTTAACAGACAGCCGATAATAGTGGTAAACTTGTCTGGGCTCCGATCATGCATTAGTTCGTGCTAAGGTTTGCATGTGTTTCGAAGGATCGCCCAGGCGTACACACTACCGGCTGAACGTCGAAAATCTGCAAGACCATACGACGTCATGCAAATACCAAGCTACTCGGTCAACATTGCTTGCCTCAGCTTTCATCGAGGATCTGCATTCACAATGCGTGCGCATCAAAGATGTCTTAGTTTCTGCCAACATTGATAGTTGTGGAATTACCTGTCACTCGCCGAAAAGCTGGAACACCACTGTCTCCTTATCGCTGATGAACAGAAGCCACGCGGTCAAGGCCGATACCAGCTGTAGTGAAGAACGCCGATCCCTGGATCGAGAATTGCGCAGGAGTCCACGAAATGCCGTGGAACCTGGTGGTGTGAACGTGATAGAGAAGGAACTCGCTAGTCACTCTGGTTATGCCAGAAAACATTTCCTATCTCATCCGAGTTAGCGAAGATTTACGACCTGGTGTAAGCGAAACAATCTGCGAAGAGGATGGCATGCTAATCACTGGTTTTCAACAACGGCTGGAACGATGGGCTGAACATTATTGCTCGCAGTTTTGCGGGCCACCAGCTCCATCTGCTTACCTTGGAGCGCTCAGTGGTTTATCCCCACAGATTCTCCTTCTCACCAGGAAATCACGCATGAACTCCGCTTTTCGCAGCGCTATAAAGCACCGGACCCTGATGGTTTACCTCCCGCCTTAATTAAAATGGTGCCAATTCGCTGGGTCGAAAACTCACTGCTTTGTTCTCGGAAGCTTGGAGTGAGTCGACAGTTGTCCTCATTTTCAAAAACAGCCTGAGCACAACGTACTGCAATTATAGTGGCAACAGCTTGGTTTCCATCGTTTGCAAACTCACAGTGTGCATCAAACTTGAAAGGTTATCCCTACGTAGCAAACCACTACAGCAAAGAGAACAGGCTAGATTCCCCACTGGTCGCGGCTTCATCGATCAAATTTTCATACCCCGCCAGATCCTCAAGCTCCGCCATGTGTACCTTGAGAGAAGTTGCGTGCTAATCGCTCACTTGTGCACTCGTGGTTTTTTAACTGTGGTTCAGCGACATTTTGTCGCACACCTTTGGATCCATATTCATTCGTAGTGCTTTTACAAGCTCCACTTTGTGATACCAGTTTCCCGAGCATACCTCAGTGCATCCTACATTTACGCTGATTTCTGACTTCCGGGCCGTATTTCGTCGATATCCAAGCGGCAAAAGTTGTCTACCTCCAATCATCGGAGATATTGTTTGGTCTCACTCGATAGACCATTTCAACGGCTTTCGAACGAACTGTCACTCCTTCAAATCCAACATTGCTCGGTGCAGCTACAGCTCTCAAAGCAAATTCACCCGGCGCGATCCATAGGCAAAACCACGAAAATTCTCAATCACACCTTCGTGTATTCTGCCCCAAGTTCAAGCCGTCACATTCAAGTGGCACGCCAGAGAGGACAGTATAAAAGTACACAACTGCAATGTGACCACTGTGACCTTACCGACAACGTCAATAACAGAACGACATTTTACCATAGAAGGTGAGTAAATCAAATGGTTCGTAACATTTGCTCAACAAGCGTGATACCCGGCGTGCCACAGACTAAAGACCTATGTGGACCATGTTCCAAACTTGTTAAGGGGGGCATTTTTTGCCGTGACCGTTGCAAGTTCTTCCATGCGAGATGCCTCAGAGTTCAACCTACCGTACGTTTGAGAAGAGTCTTTCGTTTTTGCTCAGTCGACGCGCAGGTCAGGGGTAGATTGGAGCGCACTAATTTGCCGACCCACCAATGGCATGTAAGTCTACTGTATTTACTCATCCACGCATGTCTGGGGGTGTGAATACGACGTGCGGACGCATTGCGGTGCATGTGTCCTTGAAATATGTTAATGACCCTTGTCGATTTTGACACCGGCCAGTTCAGATTGGGTCGATGCGGACGTTTTTGGCTGGTGGTTTGCAACATCTCGACAGCAGTGCATAATGCACTGGCTACCGTGTTCAAATGTTGGTGGCGCTTCGACAGTTGCTTACTGTTATCCCAGCAAATGATAAAAGGGTTAGTGACAACGCTGTTGTAGACTGAATGTTACCTTCACATAAACCACCTTAGCAAAATAAGAATTCGTAACAATTAGGCGGTGAAAATATGAGATGCTACTTCTGCATAAATGAGGCCGGAACAATGTCTACCAGCTACTGGAGGCTCATCGGATCTATTTGCAAGTGCGCGGCCGCCTAAGGAGTTAATTCCAGCAGAATACAGAAATAAAAAGAAAGCTGAGTGCAGTGGCTTTTGAACAGATTTTATCAAATCTCATTTTATTCCATTAGCTTGGACAATTAAATCAAAATCAGTTTCGCACTGAACACGAGAAGGAATTTTACAGTGTTGGTATGGTAAAAGAATCCTAAGGTAGATAAAGAAGCGTTTAGGTCAAATCTAATCACCCATTTTAGAAAGAAAGGTGATGGAAGAATCCAGCGCGTACGATGCATTTATTTGATGAAGCCAGTCTGTTTACGGCTGAATATTCAAGCGTTGTTGGTGTATTAAGCATTTTATTGACTTGACTTGAGTTCCCCGCCTTGGCAGACTTGAATGTTTAAATATTCCTTATCGCCCAGATACGTGTCCGGCCAATTTAGAAAACCTTAATATGCCATCGCACTAGAATTTTTGGTATTTTATGTATCTATGGAAACTGTGTAAATAGATCACTGAGGATTCACGCGCAACCGTTTGTTCCACGGTCATGACACATTCAGTAGTTGCGAATGACTTAACAAGCGTAAAAGTATTGCCCATTAGTTAATTTCCGGTGGCCGGTGGGACTCTCTGGGACTCTTTTAACTTCCGATATACTTCCACGGGATGTACAGCTGAGCGGCTAATCGTACTCCCACAACGACAGAACAACAACAGATCATGGTGACGTGCTGGTATACATTTGTTTTCCTATTTCGTTAGACTGCTGCTACCAAAAGAAATGCGGATGTTCTACGTGTGCCCTAAAGCTCGATCCACCTGAGTGTTGGCGAAATGTGGGTGGGTGAGATTTACTGTTTTATTTGAAGCTGCCGTTTGCACTAGTTGCAAAATACCCAAGACAAAATGAACCGTAATCGCTTTCAGCTCATACGTGCTTTTGACACGTCAAAGAAATTGACCAGAGGTTCAAATTCCCTACAGGCCTTGTGAACTGGAAGCAGAGAGTGCGGAGATGATATCTGAGATTGGGGCAGCTCTACACGCTTGAATATTCAGCCGTAAACAGACTGGCTTCATCAAATAAATGCATCGTACGCGCTGGATTCTTCCATCACCTTTCTTTCTAAAATGGGTGATTAGATTTGACCTAAACGCTTCTTTATCTACCTTAGGATTCTTTTACCATACCAACACTGTAAAATTCCTTCTCGTGTTCAGTGCGAAACTGATTTTGATTTAATTGTCCAAGCTAATGGAATAAAATGAGATTTGATAAAATCTGTTCAAAAGCCACTGCACTCAGCTTTCTTTTTATTTCTGTATTCTGCTGGAATTAACTCCTTAGGCGGCCGCGCACTTGCAAATAGATCCGATGAGCCTCCAGTAGCTGGTAGACATTGTTCCGGCCTCATTTATGCAGAAGTAGCATCTCATATTTTCACCGCCTAATTGTTACGAATTCTTATTTTGCTAAGGTGGTTTATGTGAAGGTAACATTCAGTCTACAACAGCGTTGTCACTAACCCTTTTATCATTTGCTGGGATAACAGTAAGCAACTGTCGAAGCGCCATCAACATTTGAACACGGTAGCCAGTGCATTATGCACTGCTGTCGAGATGTTGCAAACCACCAGCCAAAAACGTCCGCATCGACCCAATCTGAACTGGCCGGTGTCAAAATCGACAAGGGTCATTAACATATTTCAAGGACACATGCACCGCAATGCGTCCGCACGTCGTATTCACACCCCCAGACATGCGTGGATGAGTAAATACAGTAGACTTACATGCCATTGGTGGGTCGGCAAATTAGTGCGCTCCAATCTACCCCTGACCTGCGCGTCGACTGAGCAAAAACGAAAGACTCTTCTCAAACGTACGGTAGTTAGGCCAAGTTATTATGCAAACCAGACTCGCTATGGTTCTGTGTGGAATGCACATCGATCCCACTGATAAAAAGCATGCTCCTATTATCTCAGAAGTATGACCAGCTACTAGCGAAGTTTGAGGAAATGGTGACCACCAAAATCACTGGGGTTGGGGTAAGCATAACAGACTGTGCAACCCAATCCTCTCCCGTAAGTGCTTCTCCTAACTCGCGAAGAACTGTTAATTACACCGTAAGCAACACGACACCTAGAGTCCAGAACATCAACACTGTCCCAATACCACATGTAGCTCACATTTGACTAAAGCGGTTCCCAGTTTGATCGGAGTGACTACACGTAAGGCTACTTCCAAACTCGCGACGGAGTGCGTAGAAAAAGAGCAAGCCGTTACGAGCGAAAGTTGGGTTACGGTTGCCTCAAAGAAGAGCCGTCATATACAAGTAACATCACCCTCAACTGGATCGGAAACTGAGGAGCGTAGCGGAGTTTTCCAGGTGCAAGCACTACCGGTTTCCTGCGGTAAATCTCCGATTACTTCAGTCACTAAACGCGACTTGTCGAAAGGTCTAGAGAAACAACTACCTGTACTGAGCGTACTGTGCTCCAATATCCCAGAATCAAACTCGACATCGATGAGAGGCAGGCAATTGGATGACCTCAACCAGTGGGACATTATTAGTAACCTAATCGGTGTTGTACTTAAACCTGTAAACGTAATGCGTATTACACGACACCCCAACTCTAAACATTTCGGAGAGCCGAGACTTCTGCTTGTTGTGCTGAACTCCATCACTGTAATAGAATCAGTACTACGGTCGGCAGGTAGTCTCAGAAATGAACATTGCTCCATCCGTATCTTTCCAGACAACTCATGGGGCGAGCGTTATGGAGTTAACCGCACCTTAGAGAACTACCGGAAGGAAACTTCATCCAGAACCATACTTCTTCACGGGGTTCCTGAAACCGAAGCATGTGATCATCATGAAAAAACAATCCATGATAAAGAACAGTGGTGTTATATTCGTGAAACACTCCGCTTGGATGATGTGGTAGCGAAATCCGTGTCACGACTGCGTACCTCACCGAACTACAAAGGAATTGGACCGAGAGTGTTGAAGGTGTTCCTTCAGTCCAAACATATGGTAGCACGGATGTTACAAAGCTGGCACATGTTCGGCTGCAAGCTACCATCTGAGGTTCGGCTGAAGACAATCAGCGATATGCCTCCTAGAGATGATATGTCATTCAAAGAACCAAACGCGATGGGATCTATGAGAGAACAACGCACCAGTAGTGTGCCGAATGAGCCCATACAAACTGTAGAAGATGATAGTGACCAGACACCTTACACTGTACGTCGCAGATCAGATACGGGACTAACTACACGGGTGATGAATAAAATGTTAAACCCTTCACCAAGCACACATCGAAAAAATGATTAGTCGCCGGCCACTCACTGGTCGGCGAAACTTCACATATGAGTTGCACAACCTCCGAAACACTGCTTAAATCTGCGAAACTTTCATGTATGTACATTAACGCCCAAGGGCTCCTCAGTAAAATTACCGAACTTCGACTACGTCAGGTTGCGAATGCGTGGGACCTAATTTCTATTACGGAAACTTGGTTACACCAAGAGGTGACTGATACTGAGGTTGAGATAGCCGGAATGTCACTCATCCGGAACGACCGCCCCAGCAGAGGAGGTGGGGTCCCACTCTACTACCGCAGCGATCTACAATGTACAACCGTTGATGATCTGGAAGCACACGTTACTGACTCACTCTGGTGCCGTCTCCGACTGAGACACAACGACACGTGTCTAGTAGCTGTCGTTTACCGCCCCCCAACGTCCACTCTGGAAATAGATTACTGCTTGATCCGTGGCCTAAACAGAGTAACACGCACTAGGTACAGCCACACTCTTATCTCCGGGGACTTCGATCTACACAATCTGGAGGTTTCAGCATCGCCCAGTGAGCAGTTCAAAGCAGACTTGCAGGAACTGATCGCTAATATCCCTTTGTACAATCACGTCACCATGCCCACTAGATTCAGGACAGCAAACAAACTGTCCATATTGGACCTTGTGCTCACAAATGAAGAGCTCATGATTGACAAGTTATTGATGGATAGTCCATTAGGTCTCAGTGACCACGTAGTAATAACTTTTGACTATGTGTGTTATGCAGAGTATCCTTCTGAACACTCGGAACTCACTCATACAATCACACGCTACCACGTATTGAAAGAACTCGCCGACGCAACTGCTTGGGAATTTTCAAACAAAAGTCCCCTTGACAACGTTTGGGCAGAGTTCGTTAATAAACTCAGCGACGTCGTCAACAGAGCATCAGAGACCAAACCCCTTCGTCCCGCGAAAATGCCTTCAATTATAAGGAGTAGGACTCGCAAAAGCCTGGCGATAAGGGATGCAGCATGGCATGCCTTCAAGATTAACCCCGACTCAGAGAATTGGGAAAATTTCCTGACCCATCGCAACCATTGCACTGCACTTGTCCGTGAGGACAAAGTAACTTATCAACAGAGCCTAGCCAAAAAATTCATGGCAAACAACAAACTGCTATATAGGCATGTCAATAAGCTTCGTAAAGTGAAGCATGGAATCCCTCCCCTTTTCACGACAGGCCGTAGAGTACAAAGCGCCGAAGAAGCAGCTAATGCCCTGCGGCTTCAATACGCCCCAATCTTCGAACTCGCAACATCTACCTGTCCCATAATACCAAGCACATTACCGACACCTTTGTTTACAAATGTTATCTTCAACCCATCAATTGTGCTGAGGAAGTTACTCTCACTGCGTGAGCATAGTTCTCCAGGAGCAGACAACATCGGCCCGAAGTCACTGAAGGCTGTAGCCACTAAGCTAGCTGAACCACTGTCACAGTTCTTTCAAAGGTGCTTTGATGAACAACAAGTCCCCACTATGTGGAAGTGTGGCATTATCACCCCTATTTTTAAAGGCGATAGCCGTTCCGTCCTGCAAACTATCGTCCAGTGACTCTCCTCCCTGTGCTCGCGAAGGTGATGGAAGCAGTCGTCGCTGACACTTTAATGGACTACCTAGAAAAATGCAACATTTTGGTACCGGAACAGCATGGCTTCCGTCAACACCGGTCATGCACTACAAACCTACTTATTGCACGAGGTAGTTGGACGGAAGTGGCCAAGGATGGGGTCGAAGTCGACGTCATCTATCTGTACTTCTCCAAAGCTTTCGACTGCCTGGATCACCGCATCCTACTTCAAAGACTACAGAGTTACGGAATCGGTGATCCTGTACTTGGTTGGATTGGCAACTTCCTTTACCAACGAAAGCTTCAAGTACGTGTTAGGGGATCACTTTCTAACCCAATTGAGGTGGAATATGGTGTCCCACAAGGCTCAGTGCTGGGACCGCGTTTATTCCTGGTGTTTATCCACGACCTGGCAAGGGTCATCTCCTCAAATTTCCTGCTTTTCGCCGATGATGGCAAGATATGGCGGGCGATTGGTAACAAGTCCGATCAGGATCTGCTCCAACATGACTTAGATCGCATTTACGAATGGTCAAAGAGGAACAAGCTTCAATTGAACATAGCTAAGTGCAAAGTGATGCATCTGCGTCACCAGCCGGTGAGGGCTTACAAGATTGGAGACCACATCTTGGCGAACGTTTCTCAGGAGCGTGACCTGGGTTTATTGGTGCAGGAAGATCTCGGGTGTTCAAAACAAGCAGAGAAGGCGACGAAAACCGGCAATCAACACTTCGGCCTTCTTTGCAGAGCCTTCGGTCGGTTTGAACCCTCAATCTTTCCCCAAATGCCTAACGACTACGTGCGACCTTACGTGGAATATGCTATTCAGGTGTGGCAGCCGTGGCAGAAACAGGATCTCGTTGCTCTCGAGACTCCTCAACGACGGGCAACCAAGAATGTCAGGGGTCTCCTTCATTTGCCTTATCAGCTTAGACTGAAATCTCTAAGAATCTACAGCTTTTGCGGGGGGGTCTCAGAATGGTTTACCAGATTCTGAAGAACCCAAACCACATTTGTCGTCCGCTGCTGGAATTGAACCACAACACTAAACTAAGAGGTCACCCTCTGAAACTGACAATTCAGTATAGCCGGCTTGAATGCCGTAGAAATTTCTTTTCTCTCCGCGTGTGCCAGCCTTGGAACGCCCTCCCTAATTATGTCGTCTCTGCTCCCAATCTGGCAATATTTAAAAAACGTGTTGACGATGCATTGTCTCACTTACATTTCATTTTATGACTTGTTAGCCAGGGGCTACAAAAGGCAATCAAACGATGTCTTGCCAAACGCCTAACCAATGGATTTATGGGTTATTACGTTTAATACGCGAACATCTCCGCTATTCCGCATAAGTCTATGGTGAGTCCACCACAACGCTTTTCCTTTATCATGCAATTGATTTTCACAATAATTTCCATCCTACGGGACTTGTTAAGCAACGCTTTTTTACCCGTAATAAACCATTGTTCCATTGTTCCAAACGCAAACGACTGTTGCGCTCCTGGATATCCGTGTCGCCTTCTATCCTGGTGAGTGACTGCATTCTAGCAGTCTGTTGAGGAATGGCGTCCGCAGGAAGTTTGTTTCCATATTGCGTGATATGTACAAACTGATCTAGGGTGGAGTTAGAGCTTTTGGCTAGCTTTCGCCTTTCTTTTGCTTTTAACAGTGGAGTTCGACAAGGATGCACTATCTCCCCATTCCTTGGAGAATGCCCTCAAAATGCTCTGGAAAATTCCCTGAGCGCCTTCCAGGTGGTCGAGTAGTTAACTTGGACTATACTGATGATACTCTCTTGCTCGCTGACGGTTCACATGACGTACAACTGGCACTTGCCCGTCTAGCGATTGAAGCGTCAAAGTATGGGATGGCTTTTGCCCTATCCAAGAGCAAAACTTTTCAAGATCAGAAGATGCCTGTGCTTCACTCAAACTTGGTGGTGAGGTACTGGAGGTTGCAGTGTTTTGTCTACTTGGGAAACTACGTCACCACCGGTGGAGCAATTGCAGACAAGGTTTTGATGCGTATCTCAAAATATTGTCCCGTTTTCTTTAAGCTGAGGCACTTGTGGCGGTGCCATGATATTACTCTATCCATCAAACGACAGGTTTATTGTGCGACTATCAGCGTCGTACAGTTGTACCGCTGCAAGACGTGGCCTATTCGAACTGTTGATCTGCGCCGACTGTTCCTATTCGAGCACCACTGTTTGCGGTCCATTGCCCGAGTGTGGTGGTTGCACCACGTAATCAATATGGAAGTTAGGCAGCGCGTCTAGGGTGGAGGCAGCCACTCGCTCGAGGAGCTCGACCAACTGCGTCAGTTGCGGTGGCTTAGACACATATTCCGCATGCCAGCAACATGTTTTATTTTTGGTTGCTGAAGAAGGCTGGAGGAGCCCGCGCAGTGAACAAGCTACGATTTGGAAAACCGGCATGAAAAAGCTTAAGAAACAGTTGCTCTCGGATGGTTGTTCTCGATTCCATGGTTGGGATTTTAGAGCCACATAGTGCCGTTGGTTGCAGACCACGGAAGACATGGATCAAGGCTGGCGTTCAGGGCGAACATGTATCCGCGTGTTGCGATGGTTTCCTATCCCTTCCCTAGTAAAATAAACGAATTAAAACACTGAAAAGCTGAGTAGAAAACTGAACAAAAGTTTGCAGTTTTTAATTTCCTATCGTGTTTTCCTATTCCGCCAAAATTCCGATGGGACAATATCTGTACCACCGATTGTGAATTTATATTTAAATATATATATATATATATATATAACTTTAACTAAGCAAAGTTTAGGGAAATCAGTGGTGATGTTTGCATCAGTTTACTTAGGTGCACCAATTCTTCGATGACTTAATATGTTGCTTGCTCTATCGCTGTCATTTACTTTATATCTATCGGTTAGACAAGTTGACTTGATATGGCTTCAATGTAGAATGATTAACAACTGACTTGGTGCCATGCAGTATCTGTAGTACACCTGTCTAAGACGTCAGATCAACATCTAACTGACGCCTTATTGGGCTTAGATAGTTTGGGTGTGCTTCACGACTACTCCAAGTGTTGCACATTATACTTTTGTTCGCTTTGTGATCTATGTTATCTTTGCTACCGCCTTAAGTTTATCCTATTACGTTGAGATACCAAGACTAGCACTGAGACTAGACTTTCCTAATCTGGATACGAAGTAATCCAATTCCGCTACTCAGCTGCATAATCCGTGTCAAACATTGCGTCTTTATTTTCCTTCAAATTATGTGTTGGTCTTTTGGTATCCCTGCTGACTGCGCTTGACGAGAATGTTGTCTAGTACCTCCCTGTTTATTACCCACCACCTCGTCTATACTGGCTCCAGGAGGCAGTTAGTCGTTGCTGGAGGGATGGAGTGCACAGTCCCCGTGGCCTTTCTAGGCTCTGACTCAGATGGGACTGAAACGATAGGAAGATCCCTTGAGTGTTCTTTCTTGAGCGGATCGTTGAGCCAGGAAATGGTAAGGTGCTAGGAGGTCTTGATGGATCTAAAACGAAACACCCGAACCACATCCTGGTCAACCAATTACTGCCCACGTTCGCTGCACTAGCAATTCCCGCTGAATAGGTCATGTGAAGTAAGGAAGACGTAGAAAGTAAATAGAAGATAAATGGGAAGGAAAATCATTTAAATGAAGGATAACACCAAGGAGTGAGGAGAAAGAGAGAATATGAACTCAAAGTTGAAATATGGATTTGGTCAGGAGAAGGGAAAGGTTTTGGGTTACCACCCAAGAGCGTATAGCTGACGCTGGGAACCCTTAACCGTAGGTTCACTGACTGCACTTTCTGGAAGCGAGTTCCAGCGCTCGATAACTTTAAGCGATAACCGAGTTTCCGTCCTGATCCGGTCGGAACGCAGCTTGTGTAGCTTCGTGGGTTGACCACGAATACGGTAACCTAGCCGGGCTAAATAGCCAGCTCAGGTCCGGTCCAACCTACCCTGTTAAAATGCGGTAAGTATTAGGTCTCCTCGAAGCCGTTGGGAGTGCATTAAATACATACCCAATCTAAGTAGATGCTCGGGATACGTTTGCTCCGTAATCCCTCGAACAATTCGGTACCTACTCTCGAAACTCTCTCAAACTCCATTTTGTCTCAAACAAGACAGGGTAAACAAGCCTGCACGTAGTATGTCAGATGGGGCCAAAAGAAAGCTGAGAACAGCCAGCATCACAAATGTTTCAACAGCTTAGACCCCGAAAGAATGGCACATTAACCCCAACATTCTGAAACCCCTACTTGAAGCCTTCTTCCAGTAGTCATTAAAATGCAAAGACGGGTAATGAACGACGCCTAGGTATACCTGGTTCCAGACAAGGGGGAGTTAGACGCCACCGAGCACGTACCTCAAAAAGTGGTTCCAGCATGTGGGAAACCGAAGCTTCGTTACAAGGGCATGATCAAGGTGAGCCTATCACACTCTAATGTTGATTTCAGGTCATGGGAAGCGAAGGCGGTTGATCGGTGTGAATTGCGCGATCTGATCATGAAGGCAGTTACCGAGGTGCACGAGAAAGCCTTCGTGCATGCAGAAAAGAAGAGGAAAGTACGGAAGTGCTAGGCGCCGTTGGGCGGTAGTCCATCGAGGTCGAGCGCAGGGTATTGTAGCACATGCGGTCGCGAGTGGCTGAGTCAGGCAGGCCTAGTGAACCATGAGCGAGGCCACTCATGTTCAACCACGAAGAGTCTTGCTGAGAACGTAGGCAGAACCGACTCAGCGTTTGTAGCTACGCTGCATTCGATTTACTAACCGCGTGCTTGCGTGCTGAGCCACATTATTTCAGATGGTGGATTTGTTATATCGTCTTAATGTTTTTCTAGGTCATTATAATGCCTACAACAATAAGTTTCGAATAACTTGCACATGTCGCTTAAACTACTTGTAGTTAACTTCATTAACATTTTCCCTTTTGTGATATTGTTCTACAAATATATTTTCTGACATTTGAACAAATAGCGGATTTATTGATAACCAATCTATTTCATATGCTCATCTAGCGAAGAGCTGTCAGCGTGTCTGAATGCATTATTCGATTTACTTTATTTGAAATCTTCGTTTCAATTGATTCGCTGTTGGTTGATATCCCCAGTGTGACTGCGCACTATGTGCATATTGACAAAGTGCCTACCTGTTTATTACCCACTACTCCCTCCAAACTGGCTCCAGGAGACAGATGGTCGTTGCTAGAGGGGATGGGGTGCATGGTTCTTGTGGCCGTGTTAGGCTCGAAGAGTGGTTCCATGCATCCAGTGTGTAGCAGACTACGGACCAGCCACCGCCTTGTGTACGTCTGGTGTGCATGAGTCCACAATTAGGCATGAAAGCTTTTGTTTTGGTTGTTAAAGGAGTGTTAGCTGACTCCATTGATGAAACGTTGCACCCGACTGCATGTCTCCGGGTGTTATTCCCTTGAGCTTACACATATACAGTGTGTGGGAGGAACCGTGGGCAGTGCAGCACAAGCCATTTTTGGTCACTCAGTGGGCGCAGGCGTCCTGCGGCTGTCCTATGGAGGCCAAAGTGATAGGCAAATCCGGATACAGATAAAACCAAGTTATATATATATATATATATATATATATATATATATATATATATATATATATATATATACGCCCCATGCTGAGGCTGATGTTGCATTCCTGATGCTTTTTTCATCGCAGTTGGGCTAAATCAACTTACACTTAAACTAGGTCTTTTTAAGCTGGATAAATTTCATTCCACGTTATTTGGTTTGTTCAGCCGACCTGAAAAATGTTCTATTAACTGGCCACTTTGCTTACGCTAATTGCACTTATCTTCGGTAATTTTGTTGCGTTTGTAGCATTTTAAGTAACTTGTGGACATTTCTCACTTATCGCGGATTCGTTGCTAACAAACTTACTTCATATGGTAATTTAAGGAAGAGTTATGACACCGTATCTGTATGCAGTATTGGATTGGTTTTATTTCACCTTGTCGTTCCAAGTGAATGGCTCTTGTTTGATATCCCCGGTGTGGCTGCGCTTGATATGCATGTTGACAAGGTGCCTATCTGTCTATTGCCCACTGCCTCATTCATACTGGCTCCAGCAGACAGTTGATCATTGCTGGAGGGGAAAGGGTGCACTGTCCCTGTGGCTGTGGTAGGCTCTAAGAGCGGTTCCATGCAGTCAGTGTGGAGCGGACTACGGTCCAGCCATCGCCTTGCGTGCGCTTGATTTCCCGAATACAGCGTGCTTGTGTTTGCCTGTGAAGGAGTGTGGGCCGGCTCCGTTGATGAAACGTGGCTCCCATCCACATGCCTCCCGGTCTTATTCCTTCGGGTTTACACTGGATATGGGGTGTGTGGTTGGAGCTGTGGGTGGTGCAGCGCAAGCCACCCATGGTCCCTCTGTAGGCGCAGGCGTCCTGTGGCTGACCACAGGGACAGGCAAATTCGAGACCGGATGCCGCCAACCATATATATATATATATATATATATATATATATATATATATATATATAAAGGTCTCTTTCATCTCCTCAGCAATCGGGGCTGAAAACGCCTCAATTCTACAGTACACAATGCCGACGTCTGCGATGCAATTTGATAATGGCACATCGGTCCCGGAAGAGTCCAAATCATGCTTGTCGTCAACTTCTGAAGCTGGATCCCAATACCACTAGATGTCATCAGTTAAACTGAGCAACACAGTAATATATCTGGTTGGGTAGCTGTTGGAATTTTGAGTGTCATTGTTAGAAGAGCCCCCATCTACGTTGTTTCTGGCCCACCCCTCACACAAAATAATAACAAAGGTTTTAATGACACACCCATACATCTACATTACGGCCTACATGATTAGGTGTCGAGGTAACACCATCAATCCGCAGGCCAAATTTCACTAACTACACTTCGCAACCTCAACGGTGCCACTGTGAATTATCTTTAGGATGTACGCATAGAGGATTCACGTGCACTAGCGCTCCAGAGAAGCGGCACATACGTGAGCGTATTCAATCTTTTCATAGAATACGTCAACTGCTACTACTTTTAGTCTTGTTTTTCTAGGCTTAATTGTAATTCTTATATGACACTTCGTTATGCAACATAAGCTGATGATTTACAGATTTTTAGATTTTGCATTTTCAAGCCAACCACCCTATGTAACTTGTCAAGTACATGCTATTTCACCCGTGATAAACTATTGTTCAGAGATAGAGAGAGAAAGAGAGAATGGCTGCAAGCGAGCGAGTGTCGATGACACCACAACGAAACGCACAGTATGGATTCCAGGAGTGCAAAAAGAGAGCAAATCACTTAAAACGTAATGTTGGTCGCATAGAATAAATAGCTTAAACAGTTACGTGCATCACGGACAAAAATGGTGTTGCTGGCCGTCCACTCGTGCGGTGCAACATCGCTAAGTGGATCACGCCGAATCATCGCAAGTCTACACGTCCATCGAACCAGAGATGTGAAACGCGAGTTTTGTGCACCAGTAGTTTCCGTCTGAAGTGGACACAACGTTTGCCGAAATCGGAGACATGTGAGATTGAAAAAATGACTCGACTGTGTGCACGAGTTAGATGGAAAGAACAAATGTTAGCGAATAAGCTCGTTTTCAGTGGTTCCTCACCAGACCCCATGGGGCCAAGCACCTAGCTTGGTCACTCAGACCATCTGGGTATTTGAACCTGTACCCTTATCAGATGTTAACGTTCATGTCATACATTTGTCGTGCATTAGGCTGATGAGGAACCACTGGAAATGAGCTTGTTCGCTAACATTTGTCCTGACGTCTACTCCCGGGATATTATATCAGTTAAGGGGGAAAGATCAAGTTACTACGAATGTAGTCTGGAGGAAAGGTTTCATAACGTATGAGAATAGATGATACAGATGTTCAATGGCTAAGACGATGGGACGGGGTAAAAGTTTGGTGCTACACATTGCAGGCATTTTTACGTGCTAAGCATTAGTGTCTCCTATAGTTGTTGTGCTCGATAACACGTTAACTAAGGACTTGTTATGATGAGCATTTCCCCCTCAAAAAGCTCGCACAAGTCGTGCTCAAGACATCGTAGTTTTGTAGGTGCATGATTCAGACACAAACATGCTCATGTTTGACACATCCACACAATGCGGGTGAAATCTCTTGCCACATACACACCCAATATTACTGTGAGCTTATTCCCCGCCATTTCCTTGTATTCGCCTCCGCACGATATGTCGCCAGTCTGGGTATAAAATTGAGACTAGGGGACCATGTAATCACCTTTCCACTGGGTAGTAAAAATGCCCTGCTGTAGGGCAATCTCCTCTTCTCTCCTCTCGGGGTTGGGTACGTCGGTGTCAATTGGTACACAGAAAAATGGTCGACTAGTGCGTTCCGTCTAATTCCCGAGTATCAACAACTGTGTTCCGAAAGCGCGGTACAGACGGCAAAAGTAGGCCTGCTAAAGCAGTAATCAGGAACCGTACAAACGCGACTAGAGCGATTACACTTTGCCTACAGAACAACCCTTTAGAGCTGATATTCTATAAAACAATTCGTACTACATAACACCAATTATTTTCTAATCGTCAAGCTCAAATAGAAGCGAGACAAAACCAGGCAGGTACTTTCGAGTGGTAACGATGTTGTGTCCCAACCGAGAGATCCTGTGTATACCCGGCTTCCCCACGAAAAGCCATGGCAGCCCGCAACCCAGGTCACAAGTGATGGTACCTAGGCTGACCTAGAGGTAAATGGTAGCGTGTTGAGGCGGCATTCAAACACATACCTCCGCGTTGTGTAGAAACACGAGCAAATGGATAAAATATATCTGACTGAGTCCGGCCGATGTTGAAAGAAACCCTTTAGGATTCAGCGCAAACAACACACTACCCACCACTTCGCAGATCTCAACGTGTACCGAAACCTGTTGAAAGGTTCGTTCCCGGTGTATGACTTTCACCAAGAGAGGAAGGGATATTACGTCCGTCACTGATATTGATTAGTTAGTTCAGCCACACCGCGTACTTATTGGTGTTCCTCGTACTGACCAATCAATGCTTCCTCACTCATGCTTTAACTCGTGTGTCATGTGAGCCAGGTCGCACTGCTTCGCCCGATACACTTGGTTTCGTACGGTATCTTGTCCATGCCTAACTGCGGTCTGGGGGCGTGCTTTGTCTGAATTCCTTACTATGTATTAACTAGCGATGAGAATGTGGCTGTTACTAGGTCGTGTTACCTTGTTCAAGAAACTTTGCAAGCAGGAATCCATTTCCAGAGTGGACGTTTGGGAGGCGGTAAAATACACAGCTACGAGATATGCGTCTTCGTGTCTTAGTCGGAGATGGTACCAGAGTGAGTCGGTAACACGAATATCCAGATCATCAACTACTGCACGTTGCAGGTCGCTGCGATAGTAGAGAAGGACCCCAACTTCTCTGCTGGGACCATCGTTCCGGATGTGTGACATTTTTGCTGCCGGTGCTACCGGTGCACTGTTCTTTTATAGTTCCCATTGCGTTTGGTTCGTTGCTTGACGTATCATATCTAAGGAGTATATCGCCGACTGTCTTCAGCCGAAGCTCAAATGGTAGCCTGCAACGAAACATGTACCAGCTTTTTGCAGTCGTGTTACTATATGTTTTGAATGTAGGACCAACTACAATCCCCACGGGTCACATCCTTTGTAGTTCGGTGAGGTACGCAGAAGTGACACCGATTTCGCTAACACATCTTTCAAGGAGATTGATTCAGAAATATAACACCATGGTTCTTCGTCTTTCGTTGTTATTTCATGCTCCGCGCATGCTTCCGTTTCAGGAACGCCATAAATAAGATTGGTACTGTGTAAAATTTCCTTCCGGTAGTCCTCTAAGTTGCGGATAAATTCGATTACCCTAGCCCCATGGGATGCCTGGAAAGACACGCTTGGAGCAGTGTCGACTGCAGAATTGATCTTACTTCGATGATGCAGTTAAGCACAAAGCGCCGATGACTTGACCCTCCGTATTGCATAGCGTTTGGATGCCACGTAAATCGCGGTACGTGTACAGATTTCAGTACAACTCCCATAAGTTTACTAATGAAGTCCCACTGGTTGAAGTCGTTCATGTGCCTGCCTTTTATTGACGTCGACTTCGATTCCCGGTCATTGGAGCACAGTACGCTCAGTACAGGTAGTTGTTTCTTTGCATCTTTCTACATGTCACGGGGTAGAAGAGTACAGCCGTTTGGTGTGCCGTAGAAATTGGTTTTCCATTCGTGTGTGTCAACCATGGAACGAGCTCTCCGAATCGGTTGTTTCTGCACCCACGCTAGCCATATTCAAAAATCGGCTGGATGATTCACCTCGCCACTTCAATTTTCTCACTTGACGCTACTCTCCACCTTACTCCCAGAAAGTAGCCTTTGAGTTCTTTTCGCCTATCAAAGCTATGGAAACCCTCCGTGTGCATGGCTACTGCATTGCGTACGATAAGTCCGTTCATTTGACAGTAGAAATACTAACCTCGTTATTCCATTAACCAATTTCGATAAGCCAACGGACTGCCTGACGGCGCTTGTAATGCATTGCTTCTTAATCTTATGGAATCATTGTTCATACAAAGTTGTATTTGGGGAAACTGCTATGTTGTTTGTTTGCGACAAAAAACCTCTATCGAGATCTCGGTCATTCCGATGGCGAGGACCAGATACGAAATGGAAATATTTCGGTGTTGCTCATCCCGACACTGGCACACCGCGACTGTAGTTTCGTCCTGGTTTGGACACATCAGCTGGCGATAGTCTGAGCTGGGGTGGAACGCGGAGCCTAGTAATTCACGGCTGATGCCCGGAACACTACGCTACTGAGATCCGCGAGCAACGCTTGGCACAGCGTTCATTGTTCAGTGCGTAAATGTACGAGGTTCCCAATCTCGACGAAAGAATGACTGCAAGGATGTCTCGGTCTACGTGCTGCAATAGAACACTTGGTGATAACTGATAGTTAACTTCACGAAGCACCACTCCGGGCAGGCACCAAGCTCTATACGCTCCGTTCACCAAAGTGTTTCAGGTTGCTTGTGAATCAAAGCAAAACAACAAACTCAGTGCGATCATTGAATGTGAATGCGTCTTTCGCTTTCGGAAAACTCATTCGTGTCTGTTAAACTGACATCGCCTTGTTGTCTTGCTTTCTATTCAACAGCTGAACTTAAGTGTGTGTGAATTCTATGCGACGGTAAAAAGCAAATCACACGGATCGTGAGCCATCACGCCTTGTAAAGTAGCACACGAGCCTACTTGAAACTAAGAAGAATTGTGCTGGGGTTTCTCAAGCTACAATCACAGTTGGGGTTTTTCCACTTCAAGATACGTAGTAACAATTTGTTTTAACGCATGTAATTTTGATGCATCCAGATAGAAAACAAATCCTGCATAACCAGTGTTGTTGTCCTTGAACTTCAAGCCTACGCCAGACCACACTAAGCGATTGTAGCAAAGTAGACTTGAAGCAACCTTGTGCCTCCCGAAATCGGTATATAATGACTTCGATATTGTTTGCCGCTACGGTGGGTGTAACTGTCTCCCAGAAATGCACGCCTTCTTCCTACTTGTACTGGTAAGCTCTCACTCCTGCTTACTCCATTGATATTAATGGCAGTCTGATTGTGCGTAGCATTAGGAGTACCAGTGTGTTTTCTTTGCATGCGATGTATTATGTTCGAAGCAAAACTACTGAAATGCTTAGAACCACTGAATTGCCACAGCAAGTAGCGGATGAACTAGGCTTTGCAATGCAGAGATATGAAGTTGAAGCGGTGAGCAAGGAACAATAGCCTAATAACCCGCAAACCCGTTGTTCGCAAACATCGATGAATTCGACTTCTCGGTCGGTTCCAAGTGTAGCCCATGATTTCGAATAGCTTACATCATACATCATCAATGTAGAATTAGCAACTATTTTCCACTCATCAACTCACACGTTTCCTTTATGTTCTCTTTTTAGGTCATTTTGCTCTCGACGATGCACACCGGTGGTGATTCGTCAGCGACTACTGGAAGACGGCTGTGGGTGCGCACAGCAGTGTGAAACACAAGAGCAGTTTATACTACCTGCCACACTCAGCACAAACATGACCGCGGAAGAAAGGCGGCACTTTAGACGTTTCATTAACTGCATCAGCCAATGCGAGTACGGAATGACCATTTATCCTTAAGCTAGACTTGAAGGAAAGTTAACTGCACCACATGCCTATGCGATGAGCAGTACCGGTATGTGTGTTAACCTTGCTGTGTTATGTGTCAAATTCAAGTAAAACATTTATAAGTAGTGTTTGTTTTGTTAACGCTGTAATGCAGTATTTGAGACCATAGAATTTTTCCATTCCGTTGATCCGATTACTGCGCTCCGTATTCTAATACTCTCAAACGTCGACGGAAACATGCCAAATGGCATTGATCGACACATAAACCAAATAAGTATCGTGAACTCGTTATCTGTATATCATGAGACCACAAACGACAAACTTTCTCAACCGGAAAACATGTAGTCGGGTAATGTAGGAGACGAAATTGACAAAGCTGTTGGCACAAGACTGTCGTTCACCAATTCAGCTATTCCTTTGCTTACGTGCATTCCCAATGCAAAACAAATGTAACTAGTGGAAGAGAATAGCCCGTAAACACTGTGAAACACATTGAGCTCGTCGAGCTCAATAGGCTAGGGATCATGAAAATGGCCGCTATTCACTGCACGCCGAGTTCCTTTCACAGCTCAGGCTCTGTCGACCTGATGAGTCCATCCTGGATTGTCGCTCGTACTGGAATACCTGCGTCGACTCTGATCATGCCTTGGTACGCTGTCGTTTCTCCATGAACTTTACTGGGAGGCGCACCAAGCGTCCCCTACGATTGGCAACTGAGAAATTGTCTCAGTCCTCGGTCAGGCAAGCATATCAGGAGGCGCTGCGTATCGAACATCCGCTGTCTTGTCCTAATGACACTGAGCTTCAGTGTCTCTGACGTCATGCACGACGGAGGAGTATCCGCTTGTGGCACTATCCATCGTCCCCGCACCAGTCACTGGATATCCGAGAGGTCGGTGAACCTGTTGGAAGCTAGAAGACACCTCCCGACTGACTCTGAACACAATGTGACCAGATCAGCTATTAGGCGTGAACTAAAGCGGAGTCTACGTGCTGACAAGGAAGCCTGGTGGACCAGTAGGGCTCAAGGAATGGAGGAGGCTGGAGCAGTAGGCAATTACCACAAGTTCTTCCAACTAATCCGCACCACTGATCCCAGGAAACCAGGCGTCACTGAGACAGTAAGAGACAGCGCGGGTGCGCTGATTCACAATAAGGAGCGCCGTATGGCTCGTTGGGCGGAACGCTTTCAAGATCAGTTCAGCTGGCCCCCTGCTCCCGGACCTCTTCCAACTCAAGTGATGCAGGACGAGCGATGGACGGTTAGTTTAGAGCCTCCGTGGGAGGCCGAGGTCCGCAACGCGATCATAGCCCACAATTGTTTTCGTGCAGCTGGCCCGGATTCCCTCCCACCTGCATTATTTAAGGATGGAGGTGAGGTCCTCTGCAAAGCACTGACCTCCTTATTCGTATGTATCTTGAAGGAAGAGAGTGTCCTGGCTAATTGGAGCGAATCGATTATAGTGGCAATATAAAAGAAGGGCAGTCGCGCAGACTGTTCTAACCACAGGTGTATTAGCCTAACGCCGTTTGTGACAAAATTACTGGCCTCGATTCTCGTTCGTCGCGTCACTGCGGAACGAGAATCTCGGATTAGGGAAGAGCAGGCCGGTTTCCGCCCAGAACTTGGCTGTATAGACCATATATTCACTTTGCGGCGGGTGCTAGCGCAGCGCCAAGCGTACCGCAGACCGTCAATAGCTGTTTTTCTCGATTTCAAGAGTGCGTTCGATTCAGTCGATCGATCGATTCTGTTCGAAATACTTGCGCGGAAAGATGTTCCCACGAAATATGTGAACATCTTTCGTGCTCCATACTCGAACACCACAGGCCGCGTCAGGGTCTATGGTGTCCTGTCGGATAGCTTTCTGACCACAAGTGGCGTTCGCCAGGATTGTCCGATTTCCCTATTTTTGTTCAAATTCGTGGTGGATTCTATAAATAAATAAATAAATAAATCTTTTATTCTCCACAAGGTGAGGCACGCCTTTACAGGCATGATCAGTTTGACATAACGATGCATGATCAAGAATGTGCAAAAAGCCGATATGTTTGCCACAGCAGTGTGTGTTTGTGTAGGGTGTGTGTATGTGTCATTGTGTGTGTATGTGTATGTAGCTGTGTATTTTTTGCTTGTACTTGTGCTGCTCCAATCTTCAATGCTTGATATCATCATCATTATGCGAGTAAGAGATTGGTGTCCGTGGGTTGGATAGAATTATCCGGATATCCACGGGGCAGTGACTTTATTTTGTGACGAGTCACGACCGCCACGTCACAGTGTTTTTAAGCAGACATTTGTGGCTTTTTATAGGGAGAACGCTTGCCAGGCAAAACCCACCACGTCCTGGAACACTGCCGCCGAACTATTTGTTGGAACGAGTTAAACCCGAACCACCCAGATAACACCACGAGGAGTGTTCCCTTGCGAAACCTCACGCGCAAGGTGCGCCACCGTGTAGATTCTAAGTAAGCTAGGACCCCGAGAAATCCGTGATACACGTCATATTGGAATCATTCGTTCATCCCATCTGTTACACTGTATACACAGTGTGGGTCCTAGCTTACTTGGAATCCAACTAGGGCCGGGATGTGTCTACCGATTGTCATGGACGCACCGGAAATTGCCGCACGTTGCGCGCCCTGAGAATACCCCGAGGAATTCTAACGGCAATCCAAATCCAATCGGATCTTACACGATGCACTGCGGCGGATGCACTTGCACAGCGCTTCACGCGATGAGGCGCACATTGCGCGCCCTGAGAAGAGCCCGAGGAATTCCCTTCTCCGTCCTGAGGGTTCAATCAATGGTTTAGATCTTTCACCATTCTAACGGTAGGCCCCTCCAGTGAACCCAAAATATTCACTAATTCACTATTACACAAAACGGATTTTAGTGGCCTTTGTACGTTCCGAATATCCAGTTGTTTTAATGGCTGTACATCTCTTAGCCACTTTAGTCTCGGTGAGTGCACATCACGTTGCTCTTCGCTCCAGCCGATTCGCTCCCGATTTCTCGCAGCAATTACACTATTTGTTCGATGCAGCTGCATCTACTTGCTCTGCCGTTCCTCATTTCGCAAGTATCTTGCGTGTCATCGCTACTGGCTATTAGTGGACGCAAACCAACGCGGTGAAAATGTGAGTTGTGCTCTACGCACTGGCCGTACACATGGCTGTGTCATGGGTTTGCATATTCGAATGCCGCGGCTATTCACCCGTGTCGGAACATTGTATTGTAATTTCAGCTGTGCATGCTTCCAAATATCACGAAAGGCCTTACCAATTTAACAGCAACATCGAGTGACTCGAATTATAGATGTACCAGAGTACAAGCTTTTGCTATCGAGCGACGGATTGCATGGATGTCTTTATTAACGAAAGTAGCTATAATAAAACGCAATGTCGTTTGAACACACGCTCGGTTATTTGCTACTAGGAGCTATGGGCACAGTGTCGTCTGCAAAATGCTCTGCATATTCTGGTGGTAACTACGTAAATACCCATTGTGCCAGTCTTCGTCTTCATCACCTGTAAAAGCATGTGGATAATCTGAGGAAGTTTAATTGGCAGTATGATTGAATTATCTTTGAATTCATACAAAGAGTGACTCCATGCTCTGGATTTGGTGCATACCTTTAATGTTCACCGTCTTCTCTATCCAAATGAGCGTCAGTATTTCGTAATGGTTCTTTCGGAATTTATCTGGTTGTTAGTTACACACAGGTTAATATGCCTATTTCTAAGTTTCAATTGTATTCTGCTCGATATTATTGAGCTCAAACTACCTTTTACATTTTTATTTTCGGTTCTGCTTTAATCCGTTTGTGCGCTCCGCAGCGGGTTTCATCCTTAGTTGAACTCATCAGATCGAGTGAGTTTGAGTTGTGAAAGGGAATCTGCGTATAGTGATTAGCAGCTGTAGTCATGATAGCAATGTGCTATAATTGAGGGAACGCCTCTGTTTTGATTGCGTAGATGCCTGATAAGATTTTCACTGGCACGAATGGTGTACGCCTACGATAACCGATTGGAACGCTGGCCAGTCGAACTGGTTTGTGTTGATCTGACTGCGTTAGCTTAGCCCGGGGTACGCGCTGGTGAGACGGAAATTGAGCCAGCGTGATAACAATCCTAGCGGCACGTATTCGGGTAGACGGTGAGCCCTCGGAACGGAGGCATACGAGAGGGGGTTAAGGTAGACGTGCACTAGTGACTTAGACGCGAAAGCTGTCTGGCTAAAACACACCAAATGGCTTGATCGACCGACTCCCACTGAGGCGAAGAAGAGAAAAGGTAAGTGATCATCTGAAGGCTCTTTTACGAATAACAAACGGCGAATCGCAATCAATTCCATGGGTCATTAAGTTAGGGAAAATTGCTACCACGACGAGTTTATAGTTTGTAAAAGACCATTGTCAAAAGGTGCTCAGTCGGGCCGCGCTTCAGAGTTGCTCAGCACCGCTGCGTTGTGGGGAGGAATTGAATCTCGCTTTCCACAGCCGTTCTGCCGGGGTTTCTAGCGCGTGTTTGCGGGAATATTTGAAGGGCTTGTAAAACTAGACTATTGAGCTAAACGAGCTCAGTGTGTTTCGAATTGTTTACTGGCTCATCTCTACCACTAGTTGCTTCTGCTTTCCATTTGTAATGCTCGCAAGAAAAAGAATAGTGGAATTAGTAAACGCCAGTCTTGTGTCAACAACTACGGCAATTTAGCCACCTACATTACCCGACCACAAGTTTTTCTGTTAAGGAAGTTTGTCGATTGTGATCTCATGATATACAGATAACACGTTCACGACACGACACGATGTGGCGTGCGGAGTACCACAAGGCTCGGTTCTTGGACCTCGTCTATTCTTGGTATTCATTAACGATTTGGCGAGATCAATTACTTCCGATTTCTTATTTTTCGCTGATGATATCAAGATATGGCGAAGGATCAGAGGGCCGGAAGACCATGAACGGCTCCAGTGCGATCTTAACACAGTGTCGAACTGGTCACTTCAGAACGCCCTACCGTTCAATGTAGACAAATGTCGCGTCGTACAATTACGCCACTGTCATAACTACACCTATTCACTTGGGACCAACGGACTGCAGAATAGCTCCCGGGAACGTGACGTGGGTGTGCTCGTACAGAACGACCTCCACTGTTCAAAACAGGCTGAGGTAGCTGCGAAAAGAGGCAACCAGCATGTTGGCATGCTGCGAAGAGCATTCGGGAGATTTGACCCATCAATCTTCCCAATGATGCACAATTCCTACGTGCGCCCGCATGTTGAATACGCTATCCAAGCTTGGCAACCTTGGTTGAGACGCGACCTAGAAGCGATAGAGGCACCACAACGGAGAGCAACAAAGAATGTGCAGGGTCTGCGCTACCACTCTTATCACCGAAGGCTGAAGTTGCTGGGAATTTTCAGCGGGCGCTATCGAAGACTGCGCGGTGATCTCATATTAGCCTATCAAATATTGAGTGACCCCAATCACGTATGCAGCCATTTGCTGAAACGTAGCCACAACACGCAGCTCAGGGGTAACTGCCTAAAGTTGCAGGAAAAATACAGCCGTCTAGAGTGTCGACGGAATTACTTTTCCCTTCGGGTTTGCAAACCTTGGAACGCACTTCCTGACTTAGTTGTATCCTCTCCTACCCTGGATGTTTTCAAAAAACGATTAGATGTCGCTCTTAGCTCCCAACATTTTGTTACCTAAATTCCCCTACTGTGGATTACGCCAAGGATGAATTTCTACAGGCTTTATTTATCAAATGGACCTAAGTGAGCGACCATATTTTACTTTTCTCACTCTTCACCTCAATGATCACTGCACCCCAGTGTCTTTCTGCATGTTTCCGCCCGATAATTTATTTTACTTTTACACTGATGTTGCTTACCAAACTATTCATATCGGCAGACGTTCGATAGATGACCCAGACATATTTTGATTTTTATCATATTCACCTTAACCATCCTACGGGACGTGTCAAGCACTTGCTTTTATCTCGTGATAAATCATTGTTCATTGTTCATTGTTCATTATATGGTTTCTTTGTCGATCGACCCCAGTTGGGATGTTTCCGTTGACGTTTGGAAGTATTAGATTACGGAGTGCAACCATCGGAGCGACGGAATGGAAAAATTCTAAAGCCACAAATACTGTAACACAGCATTGACAAAACAAACACACTACTCATAAATGTTTTACTTGTATTTGACACATAACACAGCAAGGTTAACACACGCAACGACAGTGCTCCTCCTAGAAGTATGTGGTGCAGTTAGCTTTTCTTCAACTCTGGCTCAAGGGTAAAAGGTCCTTCCGAACTCGCATTGGCCAACGCAGTTGGTGAAACGTCTAAACCGCCGCCATCCTTCCGCTGTCATGTTTGGGCTGAGTATAGCAGTTATTAAAAACTGCTCCTGTCTTTCACACTGCCTTGCGCATTTATTCAGACTTTTTCCAGTAGTCGCTGACGAATCACCACCGCAGTGCATCATTGAGAGATAAATGACCTGATCAAAGAGAACAGAAGGGAAACGAGTGAGTTGATGAGTGGAAAATAGGTGCTAATTCTACTGTGATGCTGTATGATGTAACCTATTGGAAATCGTGGACTGTACTTGGAACCGACCGAGAAGTCGACTTCATCAAGATTTGAGAACAACGGGTTTGCGTGCTCTTGAACTATTGTTTCTTTCTAACCGCTTCAACTTCATATATCTGCATTATAATGCCTAGTTCATCTGCTACTTGCTGTGGCATTTCAGTGATTCTAAGAATTTCAGTAGTTTTGCTTCGAACATAATGCAACCCATGCAAAGGAAACACACTGAGATAGGTTGGTCCTGCTAATGCTGCGCACAATCAGACTGCGATGGGTACCAATGAATTAGGAAGGAGTGAGAGCTTACCAGTACAAGTAGGAAGAAGGCGTTCATTTCTGGGAGACAGTTACAGCCACCGTAACGGCAAACAATACCGAAGTCATTATATACCGATTTCGCGACGCACAAGGTTGCTTCAAGTCTAGTTTGCTACAATCGCTTAGTCTGATTTGGTGAAGGCTTTAAGGTCAAGTGCACCAAAGCTAGTTAAGCAGCATTTGTTTTCTTTCTATTCGCATCAAAATTACATACGTTAAAACACATAGTTACTTCATGTCTTGAATTGGAAAATCCCCAATTGTGTATATGGCTTGAGAAAACCCAGCACAATACTCCTTAGCCTCAAGTAGGCTCATGTGCTAACTTACAGGGCGTGATGGCTCACGATCCGTGTGATTTGCATTTTACCGTCGCATAGAATTCACACACACTTAAGTTCAGCTGTTGAATGGCAAGCAAGACAGCAGGGCGAAGGCAGGTTAACAGACACGAATGAGATTTTGCGAAAGCGAAAGACGTATGCACATTCAATGATCGCACGGATTTAGTTGTTTTGGTTCAATTCACATGCAACCTTAGGACGATATGTACTTGTTTGCCTATAGACCCCAACTGGGAGAACGGAGCGGATGTGGGATCGGCGCTGCGCACACGTAGTTTGGATGACCATTGCACATTTGGTTCGGCATATCGTGAAGAAGCTCAACGCGGTCCCAAACGAGTTAGGCTTGGACTGGACTAAGTGCGCAAACAGTACGTACAGGCCAACGAACAACAACACGACGGTTAGCAAGGACCAACCAACGAAATGAGCCACAGTGGGATAGAAAAACAAATGTGTTGCAATATTGCATTTTTGATCGCTGCTCAAACTTTGTTTTTACTCTCCGATGGATATTTGAAGCATGGTTCCAAGGGAGAGCTGGTGGAACTGCTGCGTTATAAACTATTCGTTCGATGCGATGCGGTGGTCTGACGCCAGCACCCATCTCTGGATCTCAAGAGTAGGCATGGGTTCGATTTCAGCATAATTGTTTGGGGGCGCTGCTGACGAGGCCCAACAGGATGAGATGATGGGTCCGGACTTTATGGTTCTGTGGTGGCTACTAGGAGCATACTCAAATATCCTTATGTTCATTCATATGGCTTTTGTGCTAATTTGCCGGTCATGCAATACTGACACTGCTGAATCGCCACATCGAGGCATGAATAAAGTCGTCGCTTCCGTTATTATCAGTCGGCTAAGCTAGATTATCAGCTGTCAATGGTAAGCACATTAGCCTGCGTCCCGCTCACTAATATTGAACACTAATGCAATTTCCTGCATCAAGCAATGTTACCTTCACGTCAATCAGTCTGTGCGCTGTCTCATCACCCGTTGAAGGGTTGAATAGTGGCGCGTTCCCTGGCACTGTTCGACTGCAGCAGAACTCTCTCAGTAAACCCAGACCAGAATGAAGCTCGCCGTACTATCAGCAGACAACTCAAATGAAGCCTTCGCAGCCATCGGAATGTTTGGTGCTCCCAACGTGCTTTGGAAATGGAGACTTTCTCCGTCACCAGAAACACCCGCAAGCTGTTTCAGCTCATTCGAACCACTGGACAAAGGAGGACATCTGTGAGGCGGACGCGTCACAAATCACTAGTTTGCAGAGACGGATAGACGGATGGGCTGAGCAATTCCAGTCTCTATTTAGCTGTTCCACTCAATCCACCATTACACTCAGCACTCCCAATTGCATGCCACTGTTAGTGCCGCTCGAACCCCCAACTGAAGTAGAAGTTTGCCTTGAGAATCGTCTTCTGGAGCGCTTCAATGCGGGCGGCTCAGTTGAACTCACCCCAGAGTTTTTTAAGTGCAACGATACAGCTGTCGTCAAGCAAATAACGTCCCTGTTTCTAAAGATCTGGTAGGAAGAAGGGGTTCCCTCTTCCTTGGTATGTCCATCATTGTTCCAAACTTTATGAATGTATCTCACATTTCGTGTGCCAGTTACGGGGGATTTAATCGGATATCACTTGCCTCCAAGCTACTAGCATCCATCATGCTCCGCAGGCTATCCCCCACTCGTGAGTCACACTAGCGGGTACGGCAGGCTAATTTTCACCTCAGTCGAGGATGTGTAGATGAAATTTTCACTCTTCGTCAACTCCTAGAGCATCGCCACCTCTACTGCACACCCACCATCATCAGTTTCCTGTAAATGCGGGCTGCGTTCGATTCGGTAGTCCGATCTTCTTTATGAAACTGCCTGCTAAAGAATGGAGCTCAGGTGAAGTACGTCGCTATACTTCGCGCGCTGTACCTTCACACTTCAGGTAGAGTGAGAGCCTAAAGCACGCTTTCCCCACTCTTCACTGTCACCAGTGGCCTGCGACAAGGATGCGCAATGTTAGCGTTTCTCATCTACGTTGCGAACGAGGATGTTTTTCATGGAGCTTTAGTGGAGTTGCTGAACATCAGCATCATGCTTCTTTCAGGTAATCGCGCGACCGACTTAGACTACGCTGATGATATCGTCTTGTTTGGTGACGATCCTCATGGGATGAAATCGATCATTAACCGACTGGTGATTGAAGCGTCTAAGTACAGTATGCGCTTTGCCCCCACCAAGTGCAAATTCTTTTAAAGCATTGGCAGACACCCCATCCCCAATACACCATCGAAGGCACACAACTCGAACACGTAGATAGTTTTCTCAACTAGATAGCTGCGTTTTTGCCAACAGCACTATCGGAGCAGAGATATGCTTTCATATCGCTAAAGCCCGGTTGGCGTTTTTCCACTTAAGACATCAGTGGCGCCGTCGCTAAAGGACAGGGTTTACAAGGCCCTTGTACGCGCAGTATTGCTGTACGGATGTGAATCCTTGCCGATCCGTGTGGAAGACATGCGTAGTCTTGCGGCCTTTAACTGTAGCTGCTTGCGGAGGATGGCCCGCCTGTGTTAGCAACACCGAGTGCGCAATGATGACGTTAGGCACCGCTTTTGGGACAGGACGGTTGTCATTTGAGACGGTTCGGCCAAGCCTTGCGCATGCTTTACAAGCGATTACTACGCCACGCTCTTTTTGTGCCCGCAGAGCTAGGTTGGAAATGGCCGCGTGGAGGTCAAACGTCCACATGGCGACAATTCATGAAATCAATGACATCCTGTCTGGTCATTGCTGGTCCCGTTCGACTTCCCGGCTGGGGAACCAAAGATGAATGATTCCAATGGCTCACAACGTTGGAAGCAATTGCGCGAAACCGATCGCAGTGGAAGCAGTGCGCACAAGTCTGCCTGATCCCAAATTTACATAAACACTAAAAAGTCACAAAAGAAATTACAATATTGGATGCGCGAAACGGCAAAAACTTGTTGTTCCGCTGAGGCTGCATTTAGTATGCTTCTTTATCGCAGCTGGGCTAGCACAGCTAATATGAACGCTACTTCCGAAATACACTAGATCTGATTTAAACCATTAACTTTAGTTGCTCAGTTCTATTAATCCTCATGTTCCTTGTTTATTTTGCCTTTCACTCTGGGCTTTAGTCGGTTGATATCTCTCGACTTCCACACCTTAAACATCACCCTTACACTACATCAGGTGCGATACGGATGTTTGACTTGCTCTGCTCCGTCATTCTGGTGCACATATACTATCTTGTTTACGTGTTGATTTCCTTTCATATGCTGTATTGGTTGTTTTATATCCCTGGTGTTGCTGCGCTTAATGTGAATGTTGACAAGATTCCTACCTGTCTAACACCCAACACCACGATTGCTGACTCCAAAAAACTGTGGTTCGATGCCGGGAGGGACAGGGTGCACGGTCCTCGTGGCCATGCTAGTGCTCAAAGGCTGGTACCATGGAACCAGTGGGGGGCGGAGTACGGTCCAGCCACTGCCTTGTGCACATATGGTACGCATGATTCCACGATTAAGTAGACATGAATGCTGTTGCCGTATATGTAGAAGTGTAGGCCGGCTCCGTTGATGAAACATGGCGCCTATCCACATGCCACCCAGTCTTATTCCTTCGGGCTTACACTGGATTTGGGGTGTGTGTGGATGTAGCTGCAGGTGGTGCAGCGCAAGCCACCCATGGACCCTCGGTAGGCACAGGCGTCCTGTGGCTGACATAAGGAGGCCGCAGTGACAGACCACTCCAGAATCGAATGCCGCCAACCAGATACCCTGATATACAACAAAGAATATCTTGCATCAAAAGATTAAATCAGGTGACACACGCACGATGCTAAAGAATTTACCGAACGAATGCAGGACCACTAATGAGAAGAAACCATGCTACATCAATTGGGTGGGCAAAATTCAGTTATCTGACGAGAAATATGTGGTTGTAAGATCGGGCGCCCGTTATCCAACTTTGCGGTTAGGTTGTCAGAATTTTTCAAACTTCATGACGAAGTCATTCTCATCAGCCAGTCTGTATACGACTTCGGTTTGAGATATTTTACTTCGTTAAACTTTCGCGGACATACAAATCATATCGTGAAAAAGGCCAAGCACGCGGTCGGACTCATTTTCCACCTGCTAACGTTGCCAGCAATCAGACTAATTGCATTCAAATGAGTATCAGACCTTTGCTTGAGTATTGCTGTGTAAGATCCCGTTACCTGCGAAAGTGTGATTTGAGAGTCATTAAAAAATTTCAACGGGCCTTCACGAAGCGTATATTGGCTTATTCAAGCGCTCTTTCATACAGAGATAGGTGCAGGGAGCTGAATCTTGAATCTGTGGTTTCGAAGAATGCATTTAAATCTGTGATTCCTCAACAAAGTCGCTTGGCGGAAAGTATATGTTGGATCCTAGCAATTGCGCTTTCGCGAAAATACCGATTATGAACTGTGAGACAGTGAATGTATACACTTCGCCTAAATTCAGGACCAGCTTAAAGAGAAATTTCGATAATCTTAGGTATGCTTACATATGGAATAAGCTGCCAAAAGAGATAAAATGTATTGAACATTTTCGCACTTTCAAAAAAGTAACATTTATCTGTCAACTGACAAAATGAAATAGATCCTAAGAATTTAACCTAATGATGAACAGCTGAATGAAGACGGGCCGCATCATGTATGAAAACTGAGAACATCGACTGGAAATTTGTTCAACAAAGGCATCAGCGCAAACCTGATCATCTAGTTTGAGCAGTCACAAAGGTTGCTCATGTTATTCTTTACCGCAACTTCTTATGTGGCTTACTCCTTTCAAACCTTATTTGTAACAACGGTCTTCTGAACTAAAACCGTGAGCAAAATTATTTACTGGTATGGAAGCAAGAACTACCTTCGGAATCCCCCCCCCAAAATGACTAATTGGTAATATTTGTTCTGCGATTCTCTTTACCACATTTGTTCTGTGGTGCTAATCATATTCTCTTCTTTTTCAGATTTAACGGTTCAGCAACACATAACCGGATTCCGGTGATTGAGGATATTGGATTACCTATGGTACGAATACTTGCTAGTGATACACTCCTTCCAAAAGTTGTGTTTAGCACCGTTTGCCTTTGAACAACTATGCGGTTATCTGACTTTGACTGTCAAACCGCGCAATTTGATCGCATGGTCAGTTTGTTCCATTTTGCGCTGTTGTAAACATGTTATCTGTCTATCTTTGATATTGACGCCATTATCCTTGTATTCAATTTTAACTTTTTTCCTTTTTCCTTATTTCATTGTTGGCCAAGACTAGGCTGATCTCCTGTGACGGACTTCAGCTTCCAAACTATAAGTGTCTATACGCATGTAAGTCGCATTGTCATGGACCGATTGGCGTAGAAAAGAGTGGCATAATTGAGTCATCCGCAAGCTGAATCGGGCTGAGGCTCGATCCCCCCTAATGCATGCAGAAAAACAATCCTAAAACGAGCACAACATATGTTAAACTGTTAATGGCTTATATGCTACTTTGCCACACCACCAGCGATGGCATTTAATTGTGTGCAAAGACTTTTGATGTATTACCCTGCATGGAACCAACTCCACTGAGGGCGATTCCACGGATAACCGTATTACTTAATCTGAATAATTGTGTAAAGCTTTATTTGCTATGGTTCCTAGCTTTTCAATTTGTGAATATCCTAAACGTGCCAATTATTTTAATTTCTGTCTTGGACCCATTTTATAACGCGTGAACAATTACTTATTTTGTGCGATTCTGCTATACACATTGATCAAACTACATTGTTATACTGTGCTTTGCACCCTCAATGAATATACCATTTATATTAGATTTGTAAACAATCCACTAGGTGATAACGACCAATGATGCCAAGGCATAGGCAATTGGAGTACCGAGGTTCCACACATACCTGTTATGTAGCGTGGAATATATAAAATTAGCCTTGCTTTGACTATTGATTTAGCTTTGCTGAATTGCACTGTTACAATGCAAGGCTTAAGGTAATAATACAACAATGTATACGGTGCACATCATCACTGATTTATGGGAGGTTAGAACAAGGAGTAATTTACTTTCGTGTCGGTAGCCAGGACTGTCAAGCCACGCAGATTACGCGTTGGCAGGCATTCTCAATTCCCTATCAGTGATATGGATACCAATCAGATTTCCTACATGCAGTAGATAGATTGATCCTCGGACAGCCAAATTCCCTGCACGGCAGTAACATTGAAATCAGTGCATAGTGAGCGCCGTTATATCTCATCTAGTAACTTATTTCCGAAGATCGCTGCCGTCCCCCGTTGCTCAGTGGTCTCACCTAGGCACTGGCAACAGTCGAGTTGCGGGTTCGAGCCCTACCTGGCTTCGATGGAATGCGCACAGCTGATGATTCCCGAAAGGAGGTAAAGCGCGTACAGTGATTTTCCAAGCGTGTGACGGCCGTTTGAGTAAGTTTAGATTTGACGAATTTCTACGTATACCATTCAACTCCCCCGGTGTGGCTGAACAGATTCATCAATATCATTGACGAATGTAACACGCTCTCCTCTCTTCGAGGAAGTCATACTCTGGTAACGAAGCGTACAACTGGTTTAGGTACACGTTGAGATATGCGAGGTGGTTGCAATTTGTTGTTTGCGCCGTATCCTGAGTGGTTTGTTCCACTGTCGGCTGGACTGATTCAGATATATTTCCCTTGTTTTCGCAGGCTTTTACACAGCGCGGACGTATGAGATCTGAACGCCGCCTCAAGACGCGACCACTTACTTCTAGGTCAGCCTAGGTACCATCACTTGTGGCGAGGGTTGCGGGTTGCCATGATTGTTCGTGGTGAAGTCGTGTACACAATAGATCCTTCCAACGTAGCTGCGTTGTTTTGTCTCGCTTCCATTTGCGCTCAACGATTAGGAAATAATAGGTGTAATCTAGTACGAAGTGTTCCACCAAACATCAGTTCAGGGGAGGATTTGTTCGTGGCTTCTGTCGGAGTTATTCTGTAGGCAACAAATAATCGATCCAATCGCGTTTGTATGGTTACGATAATTGCATAAGCAGGCCTCGTTTTATCGTCTGCACCACACTTTTGGCCAATCCATTTGACACAAGATGATATGAGGCTGTATGAATGTGTTGAATGCTATTGCTTAGTATAAAGCTCAAACTTCGCACTGGTAAAAGAGGACCCATTAGATGTACAAAAGTTTTCAGGTATTCCGAAAACATGAGAGGTGAAGAGGAAGTGGATCAATTGAATTCGAAATTTAGTTCCGCCTCACTAAGCATATTTTCCTTACTCTTCTTCATTAGCTTAAGTTCAGCCGCGCCCTTTGCTCAAAGCAACGTCTACAAGGAACTAAAAGGATTAAAGGCAACCAAAGCTTGTGGTCCGGATGCTCTCTCATCATTCGTTTAGAAGGTGTGTGCTGATTCGCTCACACTAACAAACCTATTTAACAAATACCCCAATACAGGTGGAATCCCGGGCATTTAGAGAACAGCCAGTATTACTTCCGTGCCAATAAGTGGATTTAAAAAGTATCGCCTAATTTTATGTACATCTGTGCTCATAAAAGTTGTCGAGTGTTAATTCTGGGGATTTTTTCAGTCGCTTCTGAAGACGATATGTACTAGTTTGCCTATAGACCCCAGCGCTCCACTTTGGATGCAGTGGCATATTTTGTTCATCGTATAGCCTCTGCATTAGAATAAAAATGTAAATCTGTACGACTTCTATTTCTGTATTATTCGAGTGCATTTTGAACCCTGGATTGAGCAGGGTTGTTAAATCTACTATCCGAAAGTGGTGTTCAACTTGTTATGTGTAATCTGTTACTTGACTAGTTTACAGATCATGCTCACTTCACCAAGTAAGAAATCCTCTGTTCTCCATGCCGACTGTGGTGTTCTACAGGGAGCGATCCTATCACGTTTACAATTTGCCTTGTATGTTGTACATCTCCCTATACAATCCACGTGTATAAGGTGTAAATATGCTCAGAGGTTGTGCTGTGATGTATGTCCTCCAGTAAACAGGATTTCTTATAGCTTAAACTTGAGTCGGAAGATCTGGTGAGTTTTCATCTAGATCTCAAAAGCTTACTGCTTTTAAATGCAGTGATGTAATATTTTCTTTTCTACATGGCAATAAGTTACCGTTCCTCATAGCTTTCTCCTCTGCACTTACTATGAATGTAAATCTAATATCCATCTCTTCCAACGTTAACTACCTCGCCGCTTTTTGTCCCTGAACCTTTCTTGCGCCAAGCACCTCCGTGAAACTTCAAAAAGTCAGAAAACTTTCCTTTTATATCTTTAGATTTAAGATGCTTCCAGTACCTCGTACTTTAATATTCAGGTTTGTGACCTCTTGTATTATTCCCCATTGGCTATACTGCTCTCCTGTCATTTTCACTGGACTGATTCAGAAAGACTACATCAAATTGTTACGATCTATAAAGCAAATTTCTAGACGTAGCGGCTTGTCTTGTGATTCTTTAGTTGATTTGATCATTTCTAGACATCTTGATACCTGCAATGAATTTTATTCGGACATACTAACAGATCGATTTCATCCACTTCACAAGGATCTTGCCAAAACGCTCCATTTCTATTTGTTCGAAATGCAACATTTTCTTCTCCCGCACTTAATCGTATCGCAATACTGTTTTGCCTCATCTCTCACGTATGCTTGTTGACCCAGCAACTTACTAACACGTTGCGCGAGCGCTTGTTGGAGGAACGCATGTGCTCCTCTCCCATTTTTCTACCCAAGCGTGTATCTGGATATTATCATCCAGGTGTCTGCAGCCGTGGTGTAAATGCTGAAAGTTAACCCATCAGTGTACATAAAGCTTATTTTGACTTGACTTGGCTTGACCAGAACCACAAACAATGATCGCATCTTTGCAATGGTTATTGTAGCCGTGGAATGAGACAGTAGATCAACATCAGTCCATTTCGAATAGGCATCTACTATCAACAGGAAAAAGGTTCCATTCAAAGGACAAAAATAGTCTGTTTGAATACGCTGCCATGGCCTTCCAAGTCAAGGCAAAGGATGTATTGGACCTTGGTGTTTATTCGACTGATATTGTTGGCAGAGATCACATGTTTTCATTTAGTTTTAAATTGCGGACTCCAAGCCGGGCCACCAGCAATAGCCGCTTGCAAGGGCTTTCTTTTGGGAATTTCTTTGTTGGTGGAAAGTGTCGGGTCCAGGTGGACAACTATTTGACCGACTGGCATGCATCGAGCAGTGGCGTGCCCCAAGACACTGTACTGAGGCCGAGTTTGTTTCTGATCCATGTAAACGATGTGCCTCAACTACTCCAATCACCGTGTGTGCTGTTCGCAGAGAACTTAAAGGTGTGGAGAGTAATGCGCACACTCAGTGATTGTGACCTGTTTCAACAAGACCTCGACCGCTTCTCCACGTTGTTTGCAAAGGTCAATCTTCCGATCAACTCAGTCAAGTCTCAATTCATGATGCTTGGTATGCATGATTACACTCGAACCTATACGGTGGCCGGTCAATCTTTACATTGCGTTCCCTTCGTGCGAGACCTCAGTGTAGTCTCAAGCTATGACCTAAATTCCATGGGCAATACGAATAGGCTTTAGCAAAACGGCTTTCGTATGAATTGAGCGCTCAGGCGCAGCTTCAGCATTTGGTCCGACGAGGTTGCCACTCGAATCTTCGTCTCAATAATACCACCAAATGCTAGAGTATGGCTCTCCGGCGTATTGTCTATTCACCCGGAGCGAGGTAGAATAGATTGAGCGAATGTAGCATGTAGCCACCAGGTTGATTCCCAATTTAAGTGGTGTGCCGTACGAAGACCAGTATAACAAAACAGGACTTTACACCCTCGCTTATCGTCGATTGCAGTTTGACCTTATCATGAAGCACCGGAAAGTATATCAAGCTGAAGACCCAATGTTGAGGCCGCTGCTGCATCTGCGAACACTAAACACATACGAGAACACCGGCACGAGCTTGTGGTACCGGATTGGAATCAGGTCGCTCAACAACTCCTTTTCGAACGGAAAGTGATACATGTTTGGAACAACCTGCTGCAGCACGTAATTGAGGCAAACTCTGTATTGGAAATTAAGCAATTACTGGATAAACACTGCGGGTAACAAAGATATCGAGCGCACTCCAACCTAATGGGTCTTTGTACCTGATTGATATTAGATGCAGCTATACAAAGAAGTCTATCCTTGCAGCATCCAACCAGTACCGGTACACCTGGATTTCCATTGTGAAGCTCAGAATGTAGGAACGCGCTTTTGACGTTGGAACCAAATGTAAGCCTTAAAATAAGCAAACATTGTGCATCTTCAGCTCATTTTACTAAAGCCCAACAGCTTTCGAACCAGCCGGAATTCTACTAGGCCAGCCCAGTTTCGTGAAACGTATCATGGAGGTTGGTTTGGGATTCTGATCAGTATATCGACGTCTGACGTCACTTGGCAAAGGGTAATGTCGAGGTATTGCATCCAATGAACTAACTCCACCGGTTCATCTGCTGACTCCGCGGGGGTCGTGTGCGGTAACCGACCAAGGGCATCTGCCTGGAAAGTAAGATATTTTGTACTCATGCACACTAATAATTAGGGCCCATCGTTGCATTCTAGATAAAAACATTTGATGGATCCACTTGGATTCACCCAATAAGGAAAGCAACGGGTTGTGTTGGTTTGGATGTCCAAATGACTGTTCCAAGTACACTGGTGAAATTTCTGTATACCAAAGATAACGGAGAGGTCCTCTCCATTCCATTGTGAGTAATTTTGTTCAGCGGATTGTAAGGTACGCGAAGGAAAAGCAATCTTGTGAATTGCACTATATATATATATTTATTCACAGTCTGTTAACAGACATTATGCCATCAGAACCATGGCAGAAGAAAAAGGTGAAGAAGATGAGGACACTAATGCGATTAAAAAAATCCTGGAAACGAATTTTTTTGGTTTTACACACGCCATTTTGTATTTTTTGTTTTGTTTTGTGAGTTTTTGTGTGTATCAAAGGGATGGTGAAATTGCGGAACAACATTGCCGCCACTGATGTCTGTTGCGGGCCATGACGTCCAATGTTTCCAACCACTGCAATTCAGCATCTCGTGGTCCCCTACCTGGAAGGCGGACTGGTCCGACTGCTGCCAAACTTGAGGTCGCCTTCTTCATACTCCTTCTCCACGTCATCGGCTGTCCACCGCGGCACTTTTTCCAATCGCTCCCTGGGAGTGCAAATAGCGCTCGACGTGGAAGGCGATGGGCTGGCATGCGCAGAACATGCCCGAGCCAGCGCATGCGATGTCGGAGAATAACGTCTTGAAGACTGGTACTATTCGCCCCAAGCACGCGGTCTCTCACCTCTGCGTTGCTTACGTGGTGTTGCCATCACACCCTAGCAATCCTTCGGCATTTTATGGCAAAATTCCTCTAAAAATCCGTATGGAGAAGCATCACACTGAATGTTCAAAGGCTTTTTTCTATCTTAGTGAACTAAAATTGACGCTTATGCTAAACCGTTTTGGTCGCAAATGAAGGCGGACTGATGCTCATCAGTTCCAAACCACGTAGTGTGTTTGTAGCAGTGCGTTTAAAAGTAGCTACAATAGTTGATGCCCCGGTAAATACAACGATATTGTGATAAAAATTCTAAAATTGATCGGAGTTCATCAACCTTCATAGGCTGCGCTGCCTGTATACTTCGGGATGCTTTATCCTACAAAGCATGCAGACCCTTCTTGCCATGTTTGTAGTCAAGATAACCAACAGCTGCAGACAAAACTCAAATGTAGATTCCTTACGCGCTTACGTGCTATTTTGTCGCGCTTGCACACAGCTAGTTGGAGCATGAAAATGCGGGTGAAACCCATTGAGGAAATAACCAGCATGGAAGCAGGTACCTTGGGGACGATTCCATGGATGGCCGTACTACTTGAAATTTTGGCTAAATCTGCATTCGTTACTGTTCCCAGTTTCATACTCACGCAAACTCTATCAAATTAACATTCCTTTCAGAAACCCATTTGGGACCCGTTGCACAAAAAATGGACAATCAAATATTGCACGTTAGCATGATGTACAAATGGAACAGTCTACCCAGTTGGATTGTGACACCCAATGTCGGTTAATATAACGTATATGTATACATGAGCGCATCGTCAGGTAATTATATATATATATATATATATATATATATTTATATATATGTATATAGATCTATCTATGGCGGGAGAGCTTATGGTGCGCCGAGGCTGGTGGTGGCTAGATCCTGACAGATGGTCTACCCACTGCTGCTACTGCTGCACCATAGTCTCATGTCCTGGGCGCCTCCATGTGGCGACCGCTGGGTGGGAGTTGGGTTTCGCCTTTCTCCCTGCTACGATCCATGACACCAACCCGCATGAGTCGGCTAACTGACCATGCGCTAGACTCGCTGCCTTTCGGGTGCTCATTTAATCGAAGGCTTTGGCTGAGGACCCGAGTCGTTCTCCTGTCAGGATTGGGCGCCCTGGCAGTATCCTACTCCATCCTCTCCGGAGGTTAGGAAGTGGTCGATGGCCAACTTCCCGTAAAACCTAGCCATGGGAGACAACAGGTTTACAAGTTATATTCTCAATGCTCGATTGGCGTAGAGCACAAGTGCCACGCGTTGTCTCTAGAGGTGGCAGGACACCTCCGGGTGTTCAATGGTTTGCTACTGCCCGCCTCAAGCCAGGCAGCACCTGGTCAAATTGGTGCAAACCCGCCAAAAACCCACCTGCGTCTGGCCGTGGTCGCAGGTGCGTACCCTACTACGGTCGCAAGACATATAATAATTGTTCCAGAACCTCAAAGGCTGCGTGTGACGGCCGTCAAGCAGATCCCAAGCTGCCCCTGCAATCACATTCCCGAGCTGGATCTGCTCTCCACCGCCGTGTTGGTCAGGCTATTGAGCCAAAGGCCCTGGGTGGAGTCCTTCAAGCAAACCTCCGAATCACCCACTGCCTTATGGGTCAGGCTATTGAGCCAAAAGCTCGGGTGGAGTCCATCAAGCAAAACTCCAAACCACCCACTGCCTTTCGGGTCAGGCTTTTGAGCCAAAGGCTCCGGGTGGAGTCTCTCAAGCAAACCGCCAAACCACCCACTGCCTTGTGGGTCAGGCTATTGAGCCAAAGGCTCAGGGCGGAGTCCCTCAAGCAAACCTCCGAAGCACAACGACCACCTCGCGGGCGATTGCCCACCAATGCAATCGTATGCATGCGTGCAAAGCCCTCAGAATCGGGTGCTGGAACGTGCGCACACTACTGGACCGGAACTCCAGCGAGCGCCCGGAGCGATTCACTGCACTCGTCGAGATGGAGCTGGCGCGTTACCACATCGATACTGCGGCGCTCAGTGAAACTCGGCTCGCTGAGCAAGGTAAGTTACATGAAGCAGGTGCTGGCTACACATTCTACTGGGTGGACAACGCCGCCTCAGCACCACCTGATCATGGGGTCGGATTTGCAATATCCGATCGTCTGAATGGCCTGCTGGTGGGTAAACCAACCGGCATCATCGCGCGACTGATGACTGTTCGCCTACGACTCCGAAGAGGTAGGATTGCTACTTTTATAAGCACGTACGGTCCGACCATGTGTTATCCTGATGACACGCGTGATCAGTTCTACACTGAGCTATCCTCCGTGATACGGTCTGTGCCGAGGAGCGACCGACTATTTCTGCTGGATGATTTCAACGCGCGCCTTGGGCGTGCTGCATCACTTTGGACTGGTGTTATCGGCCTGCATGGCATTGGTTCAGCGAATGCGAACGGTGACAGGCTGCTCTCACTGTGTGCCACTCACGGCCTGACGATCACGAACACTCGGTTTGCGCTGAGTGCGAGTGATATAGCAACTTGGACGCACCCACGGAGTGGTCACGCTCACCTGCTCGACTATGTCATCGTACGTCAGCGTGATATGCGTGAAGTGAGCATGACACGTGTACTGCGTGGAGATGAGTGTGGCACTGATCACAAATTGATTTGGACCAAACTGTACATATATTTTCGTCAAACTATGTATTGCACTCCGGCCGTGAATCGGCGTAAATTTAACATTCTCTCCCTCAGTACGGTGGCGAAACGTACTGAGCTGGAGAACGCGATGGCTGCACGCCTGTGTGATGTGGACTGCATAGCCACAGTGGGCGACCTGTGGCACCACATTCGCGATCAGGTGACAGCTGCTGCCGAGGAGACCATTGGGCGCGCAAATTGTAAGCGTCCTGATTGGTTTGATGACAACAATGCGACGATTTACGCATTGGTGTCGGAGAAGAATGCAGCATTTGCTGCACATGTGGTAGACCCCAGTGACTTGGGGAAGAGTAGTCAGTTTCGCAAACTTCGACGACGACTGACCCGAGAGCTCCGTCGCATTAAAAATGGATGGTGGACGGAGAAGGCGAAGCAGATGGAATGCTACGCCGAACGCCGCCAACACAAAGAATTCTTTGACTGCTTGATGGCGGTGTATGGAACGAGATTAGAGCCGCTGAGGACGCTGATCCGTGGTAGTTCAGGCGCTACCTGCACCCAGACTGCAGACATAATGCAGGTCTGGCGGAAACACTGAATATCACTTGGACAACCGTTCAGAGATCGATTGGCCTACATTGAACGGCCTGAAGCAGCACGATGTGAAGGCTGATCTGGCGGATACGCCGACACTGGATGAGACGCAGAGAGCACTTGCTCAGCTGCGAAACTGCAAGTGTGTTGGGGCCGACGGGATCCCGCCTGAAGTATTGAAACACACGGACCAGCGTTGTTGACTGCGCTGCACCACTTGGTGCAAGGCGTGTGGATTGAGGAGGAGGTGCCTCCTGAGCGGAAGGATGCCCTTGTGCTTCCACTGTACAAGGGCAAAGGGAGCAAGCAATATTGCACGAATTATCGTGGCATCCAATTGCTGAGTTGTGTGGGCATGGTGATGGCCCGAATCCTGCTCAACCGTCTCGTCATTCAGGTTGTGGAACCGAACGTGGCGGAAGAGCAGTGTGGATTCCATTCGAGTCGCAACGCTATAGAAATGGTGTTTGCGGCTCGTCAGTTGCAGGAGAAATTCACAGACCGGCAATCACATTGGTACTCGCTTTTTGTTGATTTCACCAAGGTATTTGATACGGTGAACCGTGAGGCATTGTGGCTGGTGTTGGGTAAGTTTGGTTGCCCGAGTAATTTTGTAAGTTTAATTGGATGTCTGCACAGTAGTATGCGAGCGGGGGTGCAGCTGAGTGGATAGACCTCGGATGACTTTGCAGTTGTCTCCGGTATGAAGCAAGGTTGTATCTTATCTCCTGCCCTGTTTAATATATATCTTCATGCAATGGTGTCTTGTGCTTTTGATGCGGCTTGTGCTTACGGTGTTCGTGTGGAGCACCGTATTGATGGTGGGTTGCTGAACATCCGTCGTTTCGGTGCGAGAAATCTAGTCTGTGAGAAAACTATCCGTATGTTGCTGTTTGCTGACGACTGTGCGTTGTTTGCAGACAGCGCGGAAGAGTTGCAGCACATGTCTAGTACTCTGGCTTCGACAGCGGCCAAATTCGGGCTCACCATCAACACAAGCAAAACTGTCTGTCTCTTTCAGCCTTCACCGGAGGTGCAAGCTTCAATATTGCCTCAAATCAGCATTGGTGCTGAAGTATTAGAAACCCCCTCCCGCTTTTGTTACCTTGAGAGTGTGATATCGACTGATCAGCAGCTACACGTTGAGTTGCGTAATCGAGTGTCGAAGGCGGCAGCGGCATTCGGGAAGCTTGAGTACCGAGTGTGGAACAACCATCAGCTTACCATTTGCACGAAGCTGATGGTGTACAAATCCATGGCACTGTCCGTTCTTCTATACGGCAGTGAAACGTTGACGATGTACCGGCGGGATGTGCGATATCTCGAGCGGTTCCATCAGCAGTGTCTGCGACGAATTTTGCGCATCGTTTGGGGCGCCAGATTTGCAGACAAGGAAGTGTTGCGCCGAATTTGGATGGATGCAGTGGAGGGCATACTTTTAGTGCGACACCTGTGATGGCTCGGTCATGTGAGCCGTATGGATGCGACGGGGATACCGAAACAACTTTTATACGGTCAGCTGAGTATTGGGAAGCGGCACGTGGGGAAACCAAAGTTACGTTACCAGGACATGATTAAAGTGAGCCTCTCACGTTCTAATTTTGATTGTAGATCATGGGAATCGAAGGCGGTTGATCGGCGTGCATGGCGCGATCTAATCACGAAGGCAGTTGCTGAAGTGCGGGAGAAAGTCCTCATGCATGCAGAGAAGAAGCGGCAGTTGCGGAAGCGGCAAGCACCGATGGATTGTAGTTCATCGACATCGAGCGCATGGTGCTGTAGAACATGCGGTCTGGAGTGCCTTAGTCAGGCAGGCCTAGTGAGCCATGAGAGAGGTCACTCGGGACCACTGCCGAAGCGACGACGGGTCCCGCAGTGAACGTAGGCAGCACCGGTGCAGCGTTTGTAGGCACGCTGAATTCGATTTACTAACCGCATGCTTGCATGCTAAGTCTCTTTATTTCAGGTGGTGGCTTTTCGGTTCTGTCCTAATGCTTTTCTTTCTCATATAAATATCTTCCTGTACTCTATTTCATTAACTTGCACACATCGCCTAAGCCATATGTATTCGATTTCCGTAACATTTCTGCGTTCGTGGCATTCCGTGAACTAAACTTTCTGACCTCGTGCACTTAGCTAGGATTTGTTTGTAATCAACATATTACATATGCCATTTACTTAAGGTTTATATCACCGTTTCCTTATGCATTACTCGAGTTTTTCTCTTTTTCTTTCTCTCTTTGAAGTGTTTGACTGTTGTTTGATATTCCCGGTCTGGATGCGCTTGATGTGCATGTTGACAAGGTGCCTACCTGTCTATTACCCACTACCTCGTCCATACTGGCTCCAGGAGACAGTTGGTCGTTGCTGGAGGGGACAGGGTGCACGATTCTTGTGGCCGTGTTTGGCTCGAAGAGTGGTTCCATGCAGTGAGTGTGGAGCGGATTACGGTCCAGCCACCGCTTTGTGTGCGCTTGATTCCCAAATACAGTGTGCTTGTGTTTGCCTGTGAAGGAGTGTGGGTCGGCTCCGTTGATGAAACGTGGTTCCCATCCGCATGCCTCCCGGTCTTATTCCTTCGGGTTTACACTGGATATGGGGTATGTGGTTGGAGCTGTGGGTGGTGCAGCGCAAGCCATCCATGGTCCGTCTGTAGGCGCAGGCGTCCTGTGGCTTGCCACAGTGACAGTCAAATCCGAAATCGGATGCCGCCAACCATATATATATATATATATATATATATATATATATATATATATATATATATATATATATATATATATATATATATATATATATATATATATATATATATATATATATATATATATATATATATATATATATATATATATATACATATATATATATATATATATATATATATATATATATATATATATATATATATATATAGGCACAAGAGGCTATGGTGCGCTGTGCCTGGTTGTGACTAGATCCTGACAGATGATCTACCCACTGCTGCTACTGTTGCGCCATTAGCTCATGTCCTGTACACCTCATCGTGGCGACCGCTGGGTGGATGTTGGATTCCCATACACTCCCTAATAAGATCCATGACACCAATCCGCATGAGTCAGTGAACTGAGCATGTGTTAGACCCGCTACCTTTCGGGAGCACATTTAATCCAAGACTTTAGCTGAGGATCCGAGTCGTTCTCCTGTCAGGTGTGGGTGCCCTGCCAGTATCCTACTCCATCCTCTTCGGAGGTTAGGAAGTGGTCGATGGCCCTCTTCCCGTAAAACCTAGCCAAGGGGGACAACAGGTCTACGACTTAGAAGCTCACAGCTCGATTGGCGTATGGCACGAGCGTCACCCGTTGTCTCTGACGGTGGCATGGCAACTCCGGCTGTTCAAAGGTTTGCTACTGCCCACCTCAAGACAGGCAGCCCTGGGTCAAATTGGTGCAAACCAGCCAAAACCCACCTGCTTCTGGCCATGGTCGCAAGTGGGTATCTTGCTGCGGTCACAAAACATATATGAATCGTTCCAATACCTCCAAGACTACATGTGACTGCCGTCAAGCTGATCCCAATCTTTCTCCGCCATCACATTATCGAGCTGGTTCTGCTCCCCACTGCCTTGTTGGTAAGGCCATTTAGCCAAAGGCTCCGGGTGGAGTCCCTCAAGCATACTTCCAAACAACCCACTATCTTGTGGGTAAGGTTATGGAGCCAAAACCTCCGATTAGAGGCCCTCAAGCAAACCATCGAAGCACAACGACCACCTCGCGGGCGATTGCCAACCAATGCAATCGTATGCCTGCGCACAAAGCATTCAGCATCAGGTGCTGGAACGTGCGCACACTACTGGACCGGAACTCCAGCGAGCGTCCGGAGCGACGCACTGCACTCGTCGAGATGGAGCTGGCGCGTTACCACATCGATATTGCGGCGCTCAGTGAAACTCGGCTCGCTGAGCAAGGTAAGTTACATGAAGCAGGTGCTGGCTACACATTCTACTTGGTGGGCAACGCCGCCTCAGCACCACCTGATCATGGGGTCGGATTTGCAATATCCGATCGCCTCCATGGCCTGCTGGTGGGTGATCCAACTGGCATCAGCGCGCGACTGATGACTGTTCGCCTACGACTCCGAAGAGGTAAGTTTGCCACTTTTATCGGCACGTACGGTCCGACCATGTGTTATCCTGATGACAAGCATGATCAATTCTACACTCAGCTATCCTCCTTGATACGGTCTGTGCCGAGGTGTGACCGACTATTTCTGTTGGGTGATTTCAACGCGCGCCTTGGGCGTGCTGCATCACTTTGGACTGGTGTTATCGGCCTGCATGGCATTGGTTCAGCGAATGCGAACGGTGACAGGCTGCTCTCACTGTGTGCCACTCACGGCCTGACGATCACGAACACTCGGTTTGCACTGAGTGCGAGTGAGATAGCACGGAGTGGTCACACTCACCTGCTAGACTATGTCGTCCTACGTCAGCGTGAAATGCGTGAAGTGCGCATGACACGTGTACTGCGTGGAGCTGAGTGTAGTTCCGATCAAAAATTGGTGAAGACCAAATTGTACATTTATTTTCATAAAAATGTGCATTGCACTCCCGCCATGAATCGGCATGAATATATCATGCTCTCCCTCGGTACTGTAGCGAAACGTTCTGAGTTGGAGAAGGCAATGGCTACACGCCTGAGTGATGTCGGAGACATAGCCACATTGGGCGACCTGTGGCACCACATTCGCAACCAGGTGACAGCTTCTACCCAGGAGACGATCGGGCGCGCAAATTGTAAGCGTCCTGATTGATTTGATGACAACAATGCGACGATTTACGCATTGGTGTCGGGGTAGAATGCAGCATTTGCTGCACGTCTCGCAGACCTCAGTAACTTGCGGAATTAGAGTCAGTTCCGCAAACTTCGACGGCGACTGAACCGACAGCTCCATCGCATTAAAGATGCATGGTGGACGGAGAAGGCAAGGCAGATGGAATGCTACACCGAACGCTGCCAACACAAGGATTTCTTTGACTTCTTGAAGGCGGTGTATGGACCGAGATTAGAGCCGCTGAGGACGCTGATCCGTGGTAGTTCAGGCGCTACCTGCACATAGACTGCAGACATAATGCAAATCTGGCGGAAACATTTTGATTGCTCCTTGAGCAACTGTTCAGGGATTAACTGGCCTAATTTGAACGGCCTAAAGCAGCACGACGTGAAGGCGAGTATGGCAGTTACGTCGACACTGGATGAGACACAGAGAGCACTTGCTCAGCTGCGGAACTGCAAGTGTGTTGGGGCCGACGGGATCCCGCCTGAGGTATGGAAACACGCGGACCCGTGTTGGTGAGTGCGCTGCACCACTTGGTGTAACGTGTATGGATTGAGCACGAGGTGTATCCTGTATTGAAGGATGCCCTTGGGCCACCACTGTACAAGGGCAAAGGGAGCAAGCAATATTGCACGAATTATCGTGGCATCCAATTGCTGAGTTGTGTGGGCATGGTGATGGCCCGAATCTTGCTCAACCGTGTTGTCATTCAGGTTGTGGAACCGAACGTGGCGGAAGAGCAGTGTGGATTCCATTCGAGTCGCAACGCTATAGAAATGGTGTTTGCGGCTCGTCAGTTGCAGGAGAAATTCATAGAACGGCAATCACATTGGTACTCGCTTTTTGTTGATTTCACCAAGGTATTTGATACGGTGAACCGTGAGGCATTGTGGCTGGTGTTGGGTAAGTTTGGTTGCCCGAGTAATTTTGTAAGTTTAATTGGATGTCTGCACAGTGGTATGCGAGCGGGGGTGCAGCTGAGTGGATAGACCTCGGATGACTTTGCAGTTGTCTCTGGTGTGAAGCAAGGATGTGTCTTAGCTCCTGCCCTGTTTATTCTAAATATTCATGCAATTATGTCTTGGGCTTTTGAATCTGCTTGTACTTGCGGAGTTCGTGTGGAGCACCATATTGATGGTGGGATGCTGAACATTCGTCATTTCCGTGCCAGAACCCAAGTCGGTGAGATAACTATCCGCGTGTTGCTGTTTGCCGACGACTGTGCGTTGTTTGCAGACAGCGCGGATGAGTTGCAGCACATGACTAGTGCTCTGGCCTCGACAGCGGCCAAATTCGGGCTCACCATCAACACAAGCAAAACTGTCTGTCTCTTTCAGCCTTCACCGGAGGTGCAAGCTTCAATATTGCCTCAAATCAGCATTGGTGCTGAAGTATTGGAAACCACCTCCCGCTTCAGCTACCTTGGGAGTGTGTCGATTGAGCAGCAGCTACACAGTGAGCTGCGGATCCGCGTGTCGAAGGCAGCAGCGGCATTCGGGAAGCTTGAGTACCGAGTGTGGAACAACCATCAGCTTAGCATTGGCACGAAGCTGATGGTGTACAAATGCATGGTGCTGTCCGTTCTTCTTTACGGCAGTGAATCATGGACGATATACTGGTAAGATGTAAGAAATCTGGAGCGGTTCCATCAAACGTGTTTGCGACGGATTTTGCGCATCGTTTGGGCGACAGAGTTGCAGACACGGAAGTTTTGCGCCGAAGTGGAATGTATGCAGTAGATTGAATATTTTTACGGTGACACCGGAGATGTTTCGATCATGTGAGCCAAATGGATTCAACGCGGAGACCGAAACAACTTTTATACGATTAAATGAGTATTGAGAAGCATCATTTGGGGAAATCGAATTAGCCTTACCATGACATGATCACAGTGAGCCTCTCACGTTCTAATCGTGAGTACGAATCATAGGAATCAAAGGCGGTTGATCGGCGTACCTGGCGCGATCTATTCACGAAGGCATTTGCCGAAGTGCGAGAGAAAGACTTCATACATGTAGAGAAGAAGCGACAAGTGCGGAAGTGGCAATCACCGATGGGTTGTATTCCATCGACATCGAGCGCATGGTGCTGTAGCACATGCGGACGCGATTGCCTGAGTCAGGCAGGCTTAGTGGGACATGAACGAGGCCACTCGGGACCACTACCAAAGTGACGACGGGTCCTGCAGAGAAGGCATGCGGAATCGGCGAAGCGTTTGTAGGTACGCTGCATTCGATTTAGTAACCACGTGCTTGCATTATATGTCTATTTATTTCCGTTGGTGGATTTTGTTTTATGTTCTAATGCAGTTCTTTCTCATATAAGTGCCTACGTACGTTCTCTTTTATAAACTTGCACACGTCGCTTAAGCCAATTGTAGTCAATTGCGATAACATTTTCCTGATTTTAGCTTTTCCGTAAAATATAATTTCTGACTTATTTGTAAACCACTTATCTCATGTGCTCTTTAATTTACGAGTTATATCATCGTTTCCTTATGCCTTAGTCGAGCTAGTTTATTTGGTATCTTTCACACAAGTGATTTGCTGTTGCTTGATGTCCCCGGTGTGGCTGCGCTTTATGTGTATGTTGCAAGGTGCCTACCTGTCTATTGCCCACTACCTCGTCCATACAGGCATTAGGAGACAGTTGGTCGTTGCTGGAGTGGACTGCGTGTACCGTCCTTGTGGCCGTGTTAGGCTTGAAGAGTGTCTCCATACCTTCAGTATGGAGTGGACTACGGTCCAGCCACCACCTTGTGTGCGCTTGATTCCCCAAATACAGCGTGCTTGTGTTTGCCTGTGAAGGAGTGTGGGCCGGCTACGTTTATGAAACGTGGCTCCCATTTACATGCCTCCCGGTCTTATTCCTTCGGATTTACAGTGCAAATGGCGTGTGTGGTTGGAGCTGTGGGTGGTGCAGCGCAAGCCAATCATGGTCGCTCTGTAGGCGAAGGCGTCCTGTGGCTTGCCACAGTGACAGTCAAATCCGGAACCGGATGCGATTAACCATATATATATATATATATATATATATATATATATATATATATATATATATATATATATATATATATATATATATATATATATATATATATATATATATATATATATATATATATATATATATATATATTCAGCATTCATTCTACACGTTGGCTAAATGTGGGAAACATTTCAACTACTGCGCTAAAATACATAAAAAGGTGGAAATGCAACAGGTGCAAGCCGGCTGAGCTACCGGTAACGGATGGGAATTGTTCCGGTAAGCTAGCAGCCAGGTAGTAGGCAGCAAAAAATTGATATGCAGAGTTACTACTACTAATGCTATGCAGAATTATATATGGCTAAATAGTGTGATCGTGGTTGGAGCGTTAGGCTAAGAGGGATGGGGTGGGACGAAGAAACTCAGCACGAACGAAACTGAGTTTGGCTCCCAGCCATGTCAACAAGAGTATCTAGCCAAACGTGTTCATTGTCTTTCGGACCCCAACCACGGAGCCGACACGCTCCAAACAAGGCCAACGTCGAATACAGGACATATATTCCTCTCGTCCAAGTCATCGCTTGGGCACCGATCCTCTTCTTACATCCACACCTGCGGTGCGCAAACAATGCACATCACGGGAGTCGGTAAACTGACATGCCTAACACTTGGCTGAGCCACCGGAGCCTGGTGTGTGAAATAACGGTGGTGTGAGGTTCACTTCCTTTTCCTGTGCCGTAAACAAGGCGTCGAGCACTCTTGTTGCTTAGTCTGTGTTCCCAACAGATATGAGGTAAATTTCCAAGGCACAAGTAATCGAACGTCACTAGCATAATTTCTGTCCGTTTTACTAAGGGACCAGATTTCATAACCCTACAGTAGGGTCGAACATGCGGCTGCAGTGTAAACTTCACGCTTCAGGGCGAGAATAATGTCGCGTCGGCGCCAGAAGTGGCGGTCAACAACAGCGCGTCGAGCTTTTTCTATACGGTTTGTCATCTCATCTTTACTCCCACGGGCGCTGATACAACTTCCCAGGTAATTGAATTTTTGAACGACTTATAGCTGATCCCCACCAATGGTCAGCGCAGGAGGTGATCCCTACCAAACATGAAGAAAGGTTTTGCACTTTGAGGGTGCGAAGCAACACCCGAAGTGACGGATAGCCAGTGCTAATCTGTCTGGTGCTGCATGGCACGTTTGTGAGCTGTTAGAATTAGGGCAATATCCGCAACATACTTCGTCAGGAAGTCGTTCTCCTGGGAACAGAGCAACACCGAATATATATATATATATATATATATATATATATCTGATCTTGTGAGTGGGAGCGCTTCCAATTTCTGACTCCGCTGATGGTCCCAAAATATGCCGGGCCAGTTTTGCGCCTCAGGATCACCTTGGCAACTTATATGAATGGGTGCTTTAGTACACGCTTAATCTCAACTCCAGCAAGTTGGCATACTCAGTCAAGCCATTTGCACCCTTCTTTGGAATGCGAACTAGCTGTGATGGTGGTTGTTCATATGAGGCCGAGAAGGTAGCAAAAGTAATCAGCCAACAAACTGGCCATATGCAAAGAGCACTCTGACCTTTTAATCTTCTCTCAGATGCTCAACGCCCACATTAAGTCCCATTCGGTATACGTCATCAAAGCCTGATAGCTCTAGCACAAGTACAAACTTAACGCTATTGAAGTGCGACGAGGAAGGGCGAACAAGAATACATAATGTCTATTTCGCCGCCCTACAATTGGGACTGAAAACGCTGCAGGTCTACGGTATTCAATATCGACGTCTGAGAGGCGGTTTGATACTGGCGCATCGGTCCCTGAAGAGTTCAAATCATGTTTGTCATCACCTTTTGAAGCTGGATCCCAATACCAATAGACGTCATTAGCTAAAGTGGGCAACACAGTATATCTGGATGGATAGGTGCTGTAATTTCGTGTCATTGTTGGAAGAGCCCCCATCTACGTTGATTCTTCCCTTTCCACGCAATAATACTAAAGGTTTTAAGGATACGCACATGCATTTAAATTATAACCTACAGGACTAGGCTTCGAGGTAACTCCATCAATCTGCATGCCCAATTTCACTACCTGCACTTCGCAAGCTCAGCGGTGCCACAGTGAAATACGTTAGGACGTACATATACAGGATTCAGGTGTCCGAGCGCTCCAGAGAAGCGGCACATACGTGAGCGTATTCACATTTTCCATAGAATACGTTAACTACTACTAGTTTAAATCTTGTTTTGTGCGCTTAATTGCAATTCTTGTATCATAAGTCCGTTATGCAACACAAGCTAATGACTTTCAGACTTTTAGATATTGTATTTTCAAGCCTTTCATCCTAGGGAACTTATCATGTACATGTTCTTTTTACCCGTGAAAAACTATTGTTCAGAGAGGGAAAGAGAGAAGGATGGCTTCAAGGGAGCGAGTGACGATGACACCACAACCAAACGCACAGTATGGACTCCAGGTGTGCAGAAAAAGAGCAAATAACTTAAAACATAATGTTAGTTGCATAGAATAAATCGTTTAAACGGTTGTGTACATCATGTTCACAACTTGAGTGGCTGGCCGCCCACTCTTGTGGTGCAACAACGCTAAGTAGATCACGCCGAATCATCGAAGGTTCACACGTCCATCGAACCAGTGATTTGAAATGCGAGTTTTGTGCACAATTAGTTTCCGGCTAAGGTGGACGCAACGTTTGCCGAAATCGAAGACATGTGAGAGCGAAACAATCGACTCGACTGTGTGCACGAGAAGATTGGAAAGCACAAATATTAGCAAACTATCTGGTTTTCAGCAGTTATTCTTCAGACCCCATGGGGCTGTACACTTATCTGATGTTTACGTACATGTCCTTCATTTGCGGTGTATTAGCCTGATAAGGAAGCAATGAAAACAAGCTTGTTCGGTAACATTTTTCTGACGTCTACTCCAGGGATATTATATCAGTTAAGGGGGAAAGATAAAGCCACTAAGAGTGTAGTCTAGTGAAAATGTTTCATACCGTATGAGAATAGACGATACAGATGTTCAATGGCTAAAATGATGAGACGGGGTAAAAGCTTGGTGCTACACACTGCAGGCAATTTTGCGTGCTAAGCATTAGTGTCTCCTATAGTTGTTGTGCTCGATAACACGCTAACTAACGACTTGTCCTGATGAGCATTTGTCCCTTTAAAGGCACCCAAGTCGTGATCAAGGCATCGTACTTTTGTGGGTTCACGATCCAGGCACTCACATGCACATGTTTGACACACCCACACTTTGCGGGAAAAATCTATTTCCACATACACATACACCATTACTGTGAGCTGATTCCCCGCCATTTGCTTGTATTCGCCTCCGCAAAATATGTCGCCAGTCTCGGTATAAAATTCAGACTAGACGACCATATAATCACCTTTTCACTTAGTTGTAAACGTGTCCTGCTGTAGGGCAGTCTTCTCTCCTCTCGGGGTTGGGTGCTTGGGTGGCAATTGGTACACAGAGAGAGTATCGAATATTGCGTTCCGTCTACTTCCCGAGTATCGACAAGTGTGCTCCGTCTCATTTTCGGCGTACATGCTTACGCGGTGTCCGTATCGTTCCAGCCGACTAAAACAATCGCAACGACCAGGTGGTTATATTGCTCCCACAGAACCGAACAGAACAAGCCCCTACTTAGACTTTGGGGCGAGAGGGTAGGAGATGACCATACCACACCAAAATAAATGCGGAGTATTGCATCCGCATCAGAAGAAGTCAATGTTTCCTCTATGCTCCCATAATTTCATAATAATGGAAAGTTGGAGGTGGCCGATCCACTCAGTTAGGTCGTGGATGTGCTAACCAAGATGGCACACATCTAATTGCATTTTCGTAACTGCACACCTATAGAAGGTACAGATTAGGACATCGAGATCCCGGTGGCGTCTCTGAATTCGGCTTCCCAAATCTAGCCGTTTACAGATCATCCCGATGAGGTTCACTGCTCTCTCTACTCCCTATTCTTGGTATTCTCTTTGGGTCTAAATTCACTCAGCTCAGTAATCTCATTTAGTATGGCTATGCGATAAGTAGAAATTGAATCAATCGCACTTTGGTGTCCGGATCCGAGTCGTTTAACTGAACCGAACTGGAAAGAACATATGACATGTGTGGAGTTTCATGCAAACATAGCTGCCCCCATAAAATGTGGTGAAACAAAAAGGTGCGCAACCGGTTACACCACTAAAATGAAGACCGTAAATGTGTACATTTTAAACTTCGCAGTATTATCTACCACAAAACGTGAAATGTCAACTAATGAGATGAAAAGCTAGCCCAAAGCTTTCGTGACAGTATCAAGGAAAAAGGTTCCGTGTGCCTCTTCATACTAACAAATGAACTCCAGCGGTATGCCGCATGTGCGCGGCTGTTGCGCCCTGATTTGTACAACAACGGTAAATTGTATGGAAGTTGGTGAACTAGTGACACCGTTTAGATCAATTGGAACGTTGCATTTAAGGCCCATTACCGACAACATATTCTGCTAAAACGGTGCGTGTTTGCCTTACCGAGAAATTTGGTCAACATTGGATCGGACGCGGTGGACCAATGGAGTGGCTTGCTCGCTCAACAGATTTGAACCCCATGGACTTTGTTCAATGGGGCTATCTGAAGCGGCGAGTTTACAAAACCAGGCCGCGTACATTGTAGTAGTTGAAAGCAAACATTGTGAACGAATGTCGCACGAGCACGTGGGATCCATTGGAGAAAGTGCCCGCCAGTTGCATCAAGCGGTTTTTAAACTGGAAGCAGAATGCCGCCGGATATTTTAAACATATCCTTTACTAGCATAGCTGATCGTTCCAATACATTGCTTTTAATTTACTTATCCTCTTTCCCAAATGTGTCAACGACTAAAGTGGTCCGCTGGGAAATGGTGCTAATGATGCGTCCGGTCGGATAGCATTCTTAAACTCCAAGCTGTCGTTGAGCACGTAACCAGCGTAGGCACTGTAAAGTTCGAGGGCTACTTATGGCGGAATCACTGAGTCGCTATGAGCTGAGGTTTGTCCAGCCTTAATGAAAAGCCGACTGTGTTGTTGACTCAGTTGGAAGCTTTTGCCTGTGAAGTTTGTGTTCATTTATGTATTGCGGCAGATTGGCTGAGGTGTTTTCACCTCTATATAACGTGTATAATGATAAATGATAATGATGTCTCCGGCGTGGCTGCGCTTGATGTGCATATTTTCAAGGTACCTACATGTCTAATACACATTAGCTCATCTATGCTGGCTCCAGGAGGCAGTAGTTCGTTGTTAATGGGGACAGGTGCACGGTCTCTTCGCCGCGCCAGGCTAGAACGGCGGTTGCGTGCTTCAATGTGCAGCGAACTACGGTCCAGCCACCGCTTTGTGTGCGCTTGATTCCCAACTACAATGTGCTTGTGTTTGCCTGTGTAGGAGTGTTAGCTGGCTCTGATGATGAAACTTGGCTCCTATCCAAATGCCACCGGGTCTTATTCATTCGGATTTGCACTAGATATGGGGTGTGTGCTTGGAGCTCTGGGTGCTGCAGCGCTAGCAATTCATGACCCTCTGTAGGCGCAGGCGTCCTGTGGCTGACCACAGTGACAGACAAATCCGAAACCGGATGCCGTCAACCATGTGTGTAGGTATGTGGAGCATGCCAAGATTGTGTACTTGAATGCTGGTGAGTTCACCGTCTGTCACGTTACGTTATCACATGTGGTGCAGTGCCCGCAGGCGTTAGCACTTTCTTTACAGCTTTTATCTTCTCCTGATCACATTGAAAACGATTGCAAACTGGCCTACCAATGTACTGATCGCACGCGACTCTCGCAATACAGTCACACCGTAGTTGCCTCGGTTAACTAACCAAATTTCATTTTGACGATTTCATGCTGCTGATTCAAAGCGCCTGCCGTTTGAGTTTTCTTAACAACTCATTTGTCTTCTTCATGGACAGGATGAGAATCGCTTGAAGAAAAGAGCAATGCTCTAATAGATAAGCATATCACGGGAACTCCATATTGATCCAAAAATCCGGAGCGCATCCTAATGAGCAAAGTGAAATGGTGTGATTCCTGGTTTAATTTACGTGCGAGCTGAAATATAATGTATCTTCACATGTTGTATTGCTATGGGCCTGGGTAAGATTATGGAAAAGAGGGAGTTCTGCAAATCATTTCAGACCACAGGGTAACGTTTTGAAATGCCACACGTTGTATGATTCCGCTAAAAGTAAAATTATTGTATGCTTTTCAAATAGTTACGTTTCTACAGTATGGCTTTATACTGTTCCACAGAAGAGAAGCAAGACATTTGACATGGATTTATCAATCTTCCCAATGATACACAATTCCTACGTGCGCCCGCATGTTGAATACGCTATCCAAGCTTGGCAACCTTGGTTGAATCGCGACCTAGAGGCGTTAGAGGCACCACAACGAAGAGCAACAAAGAATTATAGGGCCTGCGCTATCATACTTATCACCGAAGGCTGAAGTTGCTGGGAATTTGCAGCGGACGCTATCGAAGGCTGCGCGGCGATCTCGTATTAGCGTATCAGATGCTTAGAGACCCCAACCACGTATGCCACCATTTGCTGAAACTTATCCACAACACGCAGCTCAGGAATAACTGCTTAGAAGTGAAGGAACAATATAGGCGTCTAGTGTCCAGGGATTTACTTTTCCCTCCGTGTTTGCCAACCCTGGAACCCACTTCCAGACTCAGTTGTATCCTCTGCTACCTTGGACGTTTTCAAAAAGCGAATAGATATAGCTCTTAGCTTCCAGCATTTTGTTACCCATACTCCTCTATTGTGGATTACGCCAAGAATGCTTTCCTACAGGGTTTATGTATCAACTGGACACAACTTCGCGACTATATCTCACTTTCCACACGCTTTCGTCAACAATCACTGCACCCCAGTGTCCTTCCGAGCGTTTGTGCTCGACTTTTTAAATTTTACACTGATGTAATTTATAGAAGTGTTCATCTAGGCAGATGTTCGGTAGATGAGTCAGATATAATTTGATTTCATCATATTCATCCCAACCATCCTACGGGACATGTCAAGCACTTGCTTTTATCCAGTGATCAAGCATTGTCCATTGTTCATGGTTCATTGTTCATAATTCACCAACAAAATGCATGTTTATTGGATCCTCCTTTCTTCATTGAATCGGGAATTATTCACCATTTGAAGAAAGAGTAGATTTGCTGTTTTGTTGTACATCGAGGGAACAACTGTTGCTGTGACAGTCCACCTTTGCAAATTAGAACCTCAAATGCTGTGATAACCCAGTCAGCGGATTCTGTAGTTCGTGAGCCCAAGTTAGCATTTTGAGGCAACGTAGAAAGCAGGACGATAGCAGTTGTGTATGCATTAGTTTATTACTCTGCAAATGAATGGATTATAGTCAATATGCGCAACGGAACAAGTCATGCAAACTAATGCATTCAACTTGTGCTTGACCGCAGTTAGACAGTTGAAGAATTCACACTTTGCAAAATCGCGCAAGGATCGGAGGGATGTAGACAGACAAGATTATCCGAATTTCCGCTTGACACGAAAAGAAAAGGCCACGAATCCACAAAACACGCCACGAAAGTGTGATCATTGACCGGATACAGTTAAACCACCGCCTAATTTGAGATTTTGCACTGTAGCACACAAATCAATCTGAGGATATCAAACCGCTTGGCATTCCTTAATAATGGGGTAGGTGATTAGATGTTAGCCTACAAAGATTAAGCGGCGTAGGTAATTTCATTTTCACTCTTAATTTGAAAAGTCGGAACATATGCTAAAGCAACGGTTGATTTCAGTTTGAGGCTAATAATCTTCAAGTTCTCAACATCACGGAAAATACTTGGAACCGATCGTCAACTCATGATTTCGGAAAGTTTTGAAAACAACCGGTTGGTGTAGTTTACGGGCAAAGTTTCGCTTTCGAAACAACGGTTTCGTCAGGCCGAGGGAACCAGTCGAGGAATGCTGCAGCACTTGTAGTGAATTCGGGATAATAATCTAGACGAACGGGTCGTAGGCAGGAGGTCGATAGGGTGCAGGTCAACGTTCCACTGGAAATAGGGCGTGGAACGGTCGCAAGTGATCCACGTTACAACCTCGCGCATGTAAACCCTATTAAGGATGAGTTTAGCGGCGATGTGGTGTTCATTCTCTGCCCTGGATGCTTCCGTCGGCGCTACACAGACTTTTAGAGTTCGAAGGCACTGCCTTGTCAATACTGTTCAAACGACGATGCAACTTGCCAATCTCAACAACCACAGCAGTCAGCCTTTTGGGCGTTGGTAATATTAACCCATTTCTAACACATTAGACGTTATCCAAGTCTAACTCATGACCCGTATTTATCGCGTGCACCTCTACTGCCGAATGCCCTAGCAGCGCTCTACATTCAAACTCGTTTCACGGTGGCAGTGTTACGCGTCTTTGGTGTTCTGCTCTCCTAGTGAATACGTCTCTTGCGGTGCGGCCGAAGTACAGGCGTGCGCAGCCCTTACAACTAAATTTGCGATACTAAAAGCTCAGCATCCATCATTAGGAGCAGAACCCGAAGACGCATGGCGTTAAAAGACGCAACGTGGCATTTGTATAGGGCGAACCCTAACCCTGACAAATGGAGCTACTATGTCCTGCCTCGGAATCACTCTGTCACACTTGTGTGTAACTTTGTGCAACTTTTGTGCAACTTAATTGAACTAACCTTATTCCAACAAACCATCCCATGGGAATTGTGAAGCCTTGGCTTTTTTATCCGTATTACACCATTGTTTCAATGAAGAGGGTTCATAGATGCGGCATGAACAAACGGACGCAGTGTTCCTCCTTGTAACCTAATTGGCCACAATCTTAACATTTATGGAGTCGAAATTCCCAAAAGCGTGCAAAGTGCCAGGCGTCACATTCCAGTATGGTGTTGGTGGTCGCTGAAACCAGCCTCTGCTTTGGAAGCCTGCTCTGTCCCACGTCTGATTTGGTAATTTTATCAACAGAAGTCATATCTGAATAACACTTGTTTGACTGTAACATTTATGAATCAGGTTTTACGTTCATCGTACTGACGTATTCCGTGGTTAACCCGTAATGTCACATTTTGTTCTGATATCGGAATCTGCAGCCGATGTTAAACCATATACAAGAATCAATGTTTTGAATTGATCATCAGACATTCTTTTATATTGGACGCATAACATTCCATGTGTACTCTACCTGCATATGTTACAATGTCCTCGTCTTCTGCTCTACTAAGCTTTAAACATTTATAACGTACGTTAGACATAGACGTCCACTCTCCAAAATGGTGTATATCTTATCCACGATTTCTTACCACGTATACTCTCTTGGGTGTTTTGGCAATACGTAGTTACAGTGCCTTGTGTGATCAGAACATCCAAGATTTTACATCAACAGCCGTACTTTTGCTGATTCATCCAATGCTGAGCCGTCGACAATAAAATGTCCTCATATCTCTTGTGGCAAGCTAAAAATATATTGACAATGTCTGGATAGTAAATAAATTCTCGAATTCCATTGGCCGGAGCAGCTTTGAGTTGAGTATCATTTCTGCCCACTAGAACCTCTGATCTGTGCGCAGAAAGATTTCGTGCGTGGACTTCAAATAATTACTACCGTTGATCCAATTGAGGTTGTAGAATTTGGAAAAATTTAGATGTTAATATTTTGATCGAACAACTCCGTTGCCAGACTTCAGTTTAGTAGAAACACGAGAGAAGTGACACTGCTTGAAAACGTTTATTCGCACAACTGAAGTTGCAACCAAGTATCAGGAAAAGGCTGTTAACGCACTAACTCGAATCCAACCGATTCTCACTTGTCGTGTGGTTGGCTGAAAGTTCCAAGTAAACATGCACACACACACACACACACACTGGAAATCCATCGATTTTCACATGCTGTCAGTCTGGCTGACATACGTGATCTCTCTAAGATCGACAAGCGAGTTGACTGTAGTGCGTGGCCAGTGTGAGTTGGTGGTTTTCTGTTTGGTATTTCGGCTCAGCTGCAACAGGTTTTGACCTGGGGAATTGGATTCGTCAGTATTAAGTAAAGTATGATGAGGTCTCCTCATTGACGTTGATTTTCACCGCTGTACAACCTCAGCGACTTCAGTCTGCGCTGGTAGGGATGGTGAAACAATCCTCTAATGAGTTCGGTCGTGATAAATTGGGGAGCTGCAAGTGCATCGACGTCACGCGTGCCCCACTGACGCCAGGTCTAGAGCGTGCATTCCACATGCGGTCTCATGTACTCGTACGAGATTTGCGGAAGCGTTGACCGCTCGAAATTTTCGAAATCCCTCCGTATGGGTTCAAGCTTCTGGCTGGTTGTTTCACTGCCACTTCTGACTGTCTCGAGCAGTCTAGATTATGTTGCACGATCACACGGAGGTCGCTTTCCTGGGAAGCACATTGTAACTACTGGTCCTCAATTAGATATCCATGGGAAGGAACTGCTGCATCCACATGACTGCATTTCCTCACGTTGAAATAAAGCCGGTTATCGGATGACCACGAAAAGGCCATGTCTAGACTGCTCCGCAGTGTCGCGTGCTCGTCCATTGCCTGAATATCACGCCAGATTTGGACACCATGTGCAAATGGCAAAACGTTCAACTGCAGTATACTAGCAAGATCGTGAATAATTACTAGGAATACATCTGGCCTCAATACCGATCCTTGTGGCACTAGACGCCAATTGGTTGGGGAATGGATCTGAGAACTCCCACATGCAGCTGACGAAGAGTAAGGAAGTTGCCTATCTATTCCAGCAAAGGGTCATCGATTCTGGAACTACGAATCTTGTGAAGGAGAATGCAGGCGATTAAACACTTTGAAGCAATCGTGGTAAACGACGCCGACTCCAAAGCTGACATCGAATAATTCTGTCTAGCTTGCTTGGACTAGAACCAAGTCTGTGATTCAGGACCGATTTCGTCGGAATCCCTGCTGCCCTGACACTATGATGTTGTTGCCCTCAAGGTATCCCATGAGCATCATCGGGAATATACTTTCTAATAGTTTGGATACCACTGGGAGGAGAGTGATTGAATGGTAGTTTGTGAGATCAGCACTATTACCGCCTGTGTAACAAGAGCAGACTAGACCATGCTTCCATGTTATGGGAACCCGCATTTCATCATGACAAAGCTGACAGAAGTGCCTATGTTTCGGCAATGTTCATGGAGGTTGTCTTCAAAGCCTTCGGTCTTATGACGTCTGCACCAGAAGTACTGTTCACGCGCATTGACAACAGTCTCTTCATCACAATGGCTGCATTGGACGACAGGTGCTTCAAACCTGGTGGCGGTGGAAGCTGTGTTGAAAGCGCGTGAGCTGATGATTCGCTCTGGAATTTGTGGATACAGTGTTGGCGATACGCGTTGGCCGCCTTTTGTGTAGTTTGCACCAGACCAACTGTTACACGTAAAACCGGGACTCCGCAGTACACTCTGCGTAGCTCGTTGACGTGCCTTTACATTAAGTTAAGATTTGTACTGAATTTCACCCCTAAGTTCTCTTGGTGCCGGAGTTTGTCTTTGCGGAGCAACTTTACACAGTGGTTTCTTTGAGTTGTTTAGGCATCCCAGGTTTGATTACTCGGAAAGGCTTTGTAAGCGTGCTATGCTGAATCACTTAAGGCAGTGTTTTCCTAATGGGGCTCTTCAGGAGGGAATTTATTTGCTTCGGGCGAAAGACCTTCCACTCCGATGCATTTGTCACTAGCCAAGTGAAATGGGTGGCAAACACCATCCAGGCAACGTGAGGAGTCTACTCGGTTAGGAAGGACTAACCATTTTCTCGAACGAGTTCGGACAGTATAGCATTAATCGTGACGACGTAGGTTCCCTCGTTGTTCACACTGACGTGCTCCGCGTAGCTGATATAATGAAAAAACAACATCGCCTGATCAGTAGGGCCAAGTGGTTCATCTACGGTCACGGTATCGACCATTAGTGCCTCTTTGGTGTGCACAAAGTCCAAAAGAGTGGGTGTGTCACCTGTTCGGTATCGCGTGGGAGATATGACATGTTGTGCAGAGGTACATCGAACTCTTGCATGTCGTCCTTGAATTGTTCGCTGAGCAAAGCTCGACTTTTGACTACGTGATGATTGAAGTCACCAATCAGAGGCAGGCGACTGTGTGGGCGTGCCACGACTCGCTTCATCGCACAAGCCACGTGGTGATCCATTTCCATGATGGATATTGGACGGTGGTAGACTATTGGTAGTAAACACACATCACCACCTCTTATGTGCATAAGACACCAAAGAGAATCGACGACTTGCGTTGCTGGATCGTCGATTATATCAACATGCAGGCCGGATCGGCAATACAGGAGCACTCCGCCACCTATGCCATGTAGACCGTTTGGTGGAGAAGTTATGCCGAGTAGACCAATCTCAGCATCGATGATCTCCATGTTCAGTCATGTAGCGGTGACCATAACCACGTCCCGAGGCGTGGAGACTTGGAGAATACGAAGTTCGGTTAGCTCGCTTGTGCACTGCCGTACAAGCGTGTTTGTTACAACTGATTTCTGGTGAGGTCCTATGCAACCCTTGTGGGGCCGGCTCCAGGTCATCGTTTCGTGGGATATCTGAAGCAGGTGCTAGTGCCATTCCAGGAGTTTGTTGTGTTTAGTACTCAGTGCTATCAAGGGGATGACCACCCGTTCTCCTTCAGCTTTTGGCGTGTTTTGACACTTTCCCGCTCCAAGTTGCATAGTGATGGGTTTGTATATATGAACTGCTTGCTAGGTATTGCCATATCCAGGTGCGACTGGTTTCTATGGCTTTCTTATATAATTCGGATGGTAACATGTGCGCATTCTGTGGCAAATATAAATAAATAAATAAATAGTTTATTCTCGAATTTGTCTAGACACACCAAGCAAGGCATGATCAACATGATCACATCTTATACCATCAGCTTGTGTTACAGTGTTACTTTCCCTACTCGGGAACCACACATCTTTTAATTAGATGATAGCAGTAACCTTTGTGGCAAATTGGTGATAACTTTTTGGACTGAGAGCACTTCACGAATAAAACGCCGTTCATCACAGTCCTGCGCTTTGGCATCTAGCTCGCTTAATGCCTGGAGCTCGTGGACACCGTGAACAAGGATAGATTTTTCCTCCTGTTGTTTTCAGAAGTCATCCGGACTTTCTTTGCGTTTCTAATGTTTGCCACAAGGAACATGAGGAAACAGTGCATGTGGTGATAGGAAGGCTGGTACGGAGTGGCTGACAAGAGAACTTCCTCTGCTTCTTTACCTGACTGAAATGTTAGGTGGAGTAACCGCGGTTCACCGAGGTGTACGGCGTTTGGGTGACCGACGAGGCGCAACACACTGGCTGGCTTAAGTTGAAGACCTAGAGTTGACACAGGGTGTCCAATTTTTTCCTGTCGTCTAGTAGCGGGCGGGGTTACGATGAGCGCTGCAACAGCGGACGCGTATGTTCTCGGTCCTATAACAGTATTCGACGTGGCACGTGGATCTGACGAAGAGTGTGTGGCCAAGGCATCCTTATGAGCAACTCCAACATCGGGATAGCTAATTCTGGATCGTTGCTCTCATGTTCCTCCTCGATACAATATTTTGTATTGGAGTTTGATGGTAAGCATCCAATTCGAGGCAGTGATTTTTCGTCTTCCTATTCGACAGATCTCACGGCGGTTGCTTGCGAACAATGTTCATTAGTAGTTCACACTTCCGTGCGAACACAGTTATGCATCTGACAGGTAGGATAGCCGTGAACTCAGTGCCGAACCAGAGGAAATCATTTTATTATGAAGTTTCATTATCTCGCTGAGGTTAGAATGAGGACATCTAGGATTTAATCTTTTACGGCGGTTGATGCATTCTGCTCACACTCGTACAACTTAACTACAGCTTTCTGCGCCGCCATCGACGCTCAAATCTGAAGCCAAAGGTGTAGCTTACTGTTGTCCGCCCCGCGAAAATTCGCCACAAACTCCTGCGTAATGGCTGTGGAAACTGGGCTCCATTTCCTCCCACAACATAACAGTTTCAGCCACTCAGACATGCCGCACAACTGCGCATCTGTTGTCGATAGTCTTTTACAAACTACCACCTCGTCGTGGTAGCCATTTTCGATAACTTAATGATCCACAGCATTGGCTGTGATTTATCCATCGTTGTCGTAAAAAGCCTCCATTGACCACTTTCCTTTCCTTGTCTTCGCCGTTTGTTGAGCGTCGGTCAGGTCACATGATTTCGTGTGCATCTAAGCCACCAGCGCGTGTCTACCGTAACCCCCTCTGTCGTGCGTCGCCTCATCCGTTACGAGGGCTCAGCGCCTACCCGAATACTTGCGGCTAAGAACGTTCTTACGCTTGCTCAATTTCCGTCCCATCATCAAGTACCCCCGGCTAAGCTAACGCCATCAGGTCAGCGCGAATCCGTTCGATTGGCCAGCGTTCCAAGCCGTTATCGTATGCGTGGTCCAACCGTGCCAATGACAATCTTATCGGGCGTTCCCGCAATCGTATCACATTCTTTTTGGGCAAGATATCTGTAGCATTGGGATATTTAATGTAGCGGATGTCGTTTGTTGCAATGTCTACGCAAGTAGGCTGAATGTAATCGCTGTCGGGCAAGCTGGTGCCACTTTTATCGGGTACTTTTTCTTAGGTCCCAAGAAGCGCAGTAAGCCCATCGGCAACTCGACCTCAGTAGCAGTATCAGGGACACGCAAGAACGGTAATCAGAACAAAGCCACGACGCACTTGGATCCGTGTATTATGGGCAATGACTCGTCACTTTAAGGGCGTGATAAGTTTTAACTATCAATGGACAGGCGTTCCTCCAATCAACTGCGAGATTGAGCGTGCGTACGCACGGGACAACGCGGCACTATCAGTTAGCGCACACAGCACTGTTAAACAGTTAGCAGGTATCCTTGTATGCACCAATAATCTGACCTCCACACATTTATTCACTAACCGTTCTGTCGAAGTAGCCAATAGGTTTTGAACTGAATATGTGAAAATAAATACGCTAGTTTATCAAACGACGTAGTCGGTGATGGAATGTGAACTCATTGTCAAGTGCTTTATGCACAGCTCATAATTAAGTGTTATAGCAACTCGCTTGTGTTTGAAGATATCGTACAATAAGTACATAGACTAACATACTTGTGTTCATTCTTCGTCATACTTTTGGGAAGTAATTTATCTGCTCCTTTATGACACCAGGCGTAAACCTTACGCATAGCAATTAATTGTACAATGTAAGTTATGGATCTACCCTGAGATCACCGGTCAGAATTGAAGGAGATAACCGGTGCACTAATTGTCAATCACTTCGGGATACGCTTCGTACCCTCGAAATGCAAACTCCTCCACGTTTGGTAATGGAACAATGGTGCATTACGGATAAGAAACAATGCCTAAGAAGTCCCATGGAGTGGAAATTATTGCGCAACTAAAAATTCCTGAAAATCTGAAAAGCATCAAAACAGTAGTCAGCAAACAAGCTGGATTTCGGTGGATCCCGTCAGACTAGTACACCTCAACGGATGCGAATAAAATGATTTAGCATATCAGACAGGGGTAAAGTTCCAAGCGTTTTGGTGGCATTGTCATAGACTTTTGTAGAAGAGCCACGCTCACGAATTAAAAGTATGCATATATAAATTTATTAGATAATAGTTTGGAAACACAACGTTTGCTTGCGTTTCGTTGCCCACTGGCTAACAGGTCATAAAATGAAACGCTAACGAGACAACCCTGCTTAAATTCGTTTTTTAAATATTGCTAGACTGGGGGCAGGAACGATATAATTTGGGAGAACGTTCTAATGCTGCCACACTCGGAAGCAAGGGAAACTGCCATGGCATTCAAGCCGGCTATACTGCAATGTAAGTTCTAGAGGATGCCCTCTTAATTTAGTGTGATGGTTCAGTTCCAGCGGCGGGCTGCAAATGTGGTTTGGGTTCTCCCTAATCTGTTAAACCATTATGAGTTCCCCCAGAAAACGCCGAGGTCGATTGCAGTACATTCATAGAGACTTCAGTCTAAACAGATAGGGCAGATGGCAGAGCCCCCTGACCTCCTTGGTTACCCTTCGTTAAGGACTCTCCAGAGCAACGAGATCCTGTTTCAGCCACGGTTGTCACACTTCCATGGTATTTTTCACGTGCGGTTGCACGTAGGCAGCCAAACTTTGTGGGATGATTGAGGGTTCAAACCGACCGAATGAACTGCAAATAAGGCTAGAAGTTGATTGCCGGTTATTTACGCCTTCTCTGCTGGTTTTAGACATTCGAGATCTTTCTGTGTCAGCACACTCAGGTCATGTTCTTGAGAAGCCCACTGCAAGCTGTGCCCTTCGTGCTTGCAACCACTCACTGGCTGGTGACGCAGATGGATCCATTTGAACCTAGCTGGGTTCAACTGAAATATGTTGCTAATGGACCATTTGTAAATGCAATTTAAGTCATGTTGTAGTAGATCGCGATCTTCCTTGTTATTAATCGCCCGCGATATTTTGAGCTCAACTGCCAAAAGCCGGACGTACTGTGGAGAGAAATTGTGCCAGGTCGTTAATAAACGCAGGAAACTGGCGCCGTCCAATCCCCGAGCCCTGTGGGACACCACATTTCACTTCAATCGGGATAGCGAGTGCTCCCATAACACACAGTTGAAGCGTCCGTTGGTGAGGAAAATTTCAATGCAACCGAGAACAAGACCTCCGATTCCGTAGCTTTGTAGCCTGCGAAGCAGAATGCGTTGATCCAGGTTGTCCAACGATTTGTACAAGTCCAGATATATGACGTCAACTCCGACCCCACCATCGGGCACTTCCGTCCAACTACCTCGTGCAATCCGTAGGTTAGTGGTGCATGACCGGTGTTGGCGGAAGCCATGCTGCTCCGATACCAAGATGTTGCGTTTTTCCAGGTAGTCCATTAAAGCTTCAGCGATGACCGCTTCCATTGCCTTCGCGAGTACAGTAAGGTGAATCACTGGGCGATACTTTGAAATACCTAAACGATTACCGCCTATAAAATTTGGGTTATATACCCCCTTCCACATAGTGGGGACTCGTTGTTCATAGAAGCCTCTTTGGAAGAACTGTACCAATATCTCGGCTCGTTTTGTGGCCGCAGCATTCAGTACTTTCGGGCGGATGTTGTCTGCCCTGAGAGAGCCATATTTGCGCAGTGAGAGTAAGTTTCTGAGCATGAATACTGGGCTGAAAATTACATGGGTAAACCCTGGGGTCCCTAAAGTGCTTTGCATTATAGGAGAGGTAGAGGCTGCTAGTTCGAAAACTGGGACGTATTATAACCACAGGGCACTGGCTGCTTTTCAGCGATTTGTACTCCACCGTCCGTTGCAAGTAATGAAAAGATGTCATGCTTTGCTTTTCAAAGATAGTTGACATGCATATATAGTAGTTTGTTTATGGCCAGAAACTGTTTGGCTAAGCCCTGTTGATACATTATTTTGTCATCATTGACCAGTGTAGTTCAATGTTTGCGATGAGTCTGGAAATTGCCCCAAGTCTCTGAATCTGGGTTAACTTTGTAAGCATGCCATGATGCCTCACTTACCGCCATGCATTTTCGAGTCCTGCTCCTTAGGACTAACGGCAGTTCTGCGGAACGAAGGTAATGCTATCTGATGCTCTGTTGTCGACGTTACTGAGTCTTTCAACGAACGCTGTTCAAATGTTGTCAAGGTGACTGTTGTGCGAGAATTCGCAAATGGATGCCTCAACTAGCTCTTCCAATTTGTGGTAGGGTGTGATTGTATGACTTACTTTCGGGTGTTCACATGGGCACTCCACACGACAAACATAGTTAAAGGTTATTCCTACATGACCGTTGCGACGTAATGGAGTCTCCATCAATAACTTGTCAATCACGAGCTCTTCCTTCGGGAGCGTAAGGTCCAATATGGACGGTTTGTTTGCTGTTCTGAATCTAGTGGGCGTAGTGAGATGATTGTACAAGGGAATGTTAGCGATGAGTTCATGCAAGTCCGGTTTGAATTGTCAATTGGGAGAAACCGATATCTCCAGATCGTGTACATTGAAGTCACCAGTGTTGTATCTCAATGATAGTGACTAGTTAGTTCAGCCACACCGCGTTCTCATTGGTTTGCATCGCAATGATCAAACAGCACATTCTCAGTCGTGCTTTAGTTCGTGTGTCATGTGAGCCGTCAACGAACACTGTACAACGACTGCGGACCTTGGCTGCATTTATAGGTCTCTACTGACCTTCGACTTCTAGAATTGGAAGATCAGCTGCCAAGGTTAGTGGTTCCCCATATCTTATGCCGAGGGTTCAGGTGGATTTTGATCACGTGTAGAAGAAGAACATTCCGGAACGTTCGAAACCGATGCGATAATCGTTAATAATCGATTAATCGCTATAATAGTGGATTTCCAAGACAATTCCTACTTTCTCCCGGACAGGTTGGACGTGGACCTGTTGACAGGGCAGGGATGATGCTCCGGGTTCACATGAGAGTTGAAACTAAAAGACAAGCGACTATTGAAGCAAGGTGGGGGAGGGCCAAGAATTGGGGGTTGCAAACAGGGTGGATAAAAGTGAAGCTGGAACGGGACGATAAGGGTGAAAAAGCGTAAGAGGGGAATAAGAAGATGGTAAGGCTTGAGCAGTAGCATCCAAACCCCTATCTATCCTGCTCGATGCAGCAGATAGGGCACCGTTGATTATCTTCTGCGGTGGCCAGAGCATCAAAAATTTGTTTGAAGTGGGATTCATAGTATTGCGTGGGCAGGATACTGTCAGGTTCCCCGGGCCGAGACAGGAGCACGATTAGGGTTCCCAACCAAAGCCTTTGGTTCGAAAAACCTGTCCGCAGGGTAGCGGGTTTGGCGTTGGGCTACAAGGAGTCCGTTTTAAGGAATAAGGTGCCACCCTCATTCCAACCCCCAACGTGGAGGACCAGGAGGCTGATTTCGTCTGGCCTCTAACCAGTGACCAATCTGGTATGAGTGACTCTGAAGGTGCATAAATGCACCACCCAGTATAGCTCAATGAATCACTGGGGCACACAAACCAACGCACCACGGTAAGGTTCAGCCTCATTGCGATTAGGGAAGGGATTTAAATCGTCTCGCTTTTACGAAGCTGCGGGATCGAGCCCTTCAGATCACTTGGATCCCTGAACAGGAAAAGGCCCCTTTGAAAACAGAGGTGGCTTCTACCCAAAAGTGGACTAGTACAGTTGGTGAACGAATTTGCTCCTCTACGCTCCAAGAGACATGTTGGGAGACCACGTTGGTGGAGGAGAAAAATTGATAGAGCGATAAAGAGGCGCAATGCTGAGTGGAGAAAATATCAAGAAACTCGGATTTTCCGATGTAGACTGCAATATAAAAGGTGTCGAAACAAGGCTATTAAGTTGCAGCGGCAAGCAAAGTACACATATGAGCTCAGGTTGGCTAAATTTGCGAAAAAATCCCAAGTGTTATTACCGTTATGTCCAATCAAAGGCTTCTCTAAGAGAGATGGTCGGCTGTCTAACCATGGAGGACGGTACCCAGGCTGTAGACGATGTTGATAAAGTAGAAGGGTTGCTACGTGTCTACCAAAACCTGCATTGGAAAGATAGTGGTTCAGGCTTGCCATCACGGCCGCACTGCTCAACTAGCTACACAATGTGGGATATTATTCTCAATGTGCCAGAGGTCTTCACAGTGCTGGCCAGTTTGAACCCTTATAAATCAGCTGGTCTTGAAAGTGTACACCTCGCCATAGTTAAGCCTCTGGCTGATATCCTTCAGTATCCTGTAGCGGAGTTATTCAACCAGTCTCTTCAAGAAGGCAAGCTGCCACGTGATTGGAAAGAGGCGACTATTCTTGCCATCCACAAGGCTGGTTCTAAGTCAGTGTCTCTTAATTATAGACCTGTTAGTTTGACCAACATCATGCTGAAGTGCTTGGAAAAGCTTGTAAGGAACAGGATCTGCAAGCTCTTGATTGAGCACAATCTAATTAGAGCGGAACAGCATGGCTTTCTTAAAAAGAAGTCTTGTCTTACCAATTTAGCGTGCTTTTTAGACGAGATTAACCGATCTCTTGATAGTGGGGTGTCGGTAGTGGTGTGCTATTTGGACTTTAGTGAAGCATTTGACTCAGGGAATCATCGATTTTTAATTGAGACGCTGACATGGTTTGGATTGCATCCTCAACTATTACTATGGCTCTCTGAATTCTTATGTGGAAGGACATTCAGAGTCAGGGTTGGAGAAGCGTCTTCTGGTGTTAGCCATGCCTACAGCGGTGTCTCCCAAGGTTCGGTACTGGGTCCATTGTTGTTTCTTTTGTTTACAAATGACCTGGCTCCTCTTCTTGAGGATCCCTGCTATATCTTCGCAGATGACTTGAAGCTGGTCTGTAGGGGAAACCGAGCGACAGTGGCTAAGGATATCATCACTGTGGTGAATTGATCGAGTCAAGGGGATCTACCTCTAAATGCCAACAAATGTCTACTATTGACAAGTAGTGACAGCGGAATTGCAGTTCAGTCTCCTGCAGGATCTCTATCATTGCGGTGTACTGATGAAGCCCGTGATCTAGGTGTCATCGTAGCGAACAATTTTAAACCTTCGGCACAGTGTCGTCATGCTGCCAATAAAGCGCGACAAGAGTTATTTCTTCTTAAGAGGGCGGTGAGTAACACTAAAGCAGAAGTATTCTTGTCGTTATATAAAACAGTGGTTAGGCCACATCTGGAGTATTGTGTTTACGCCTGGGCACCGTACCTCCGGAATGACGTCATTTGTATAGAGAAGATTCAAAAACTTGCGACAAGGATGATCGAAGGTCAACGAGGGTGTCGTACGAAGATCGTCTAAGTGGCTTGGGATTATTTTCCTTAGAACGGAGTAGATTGAGATGGGATTTGATAGAGACGTTTAAGATCATTAAGGGACTTAGTGATATTAGTGCCACCCATCTGTTTGTGTTGGCTGTCAGACCATCTTCGCGGGCATCGCCTGAAACTCAAACATCATAGAGCGCGTTTGGACATCAGGACAAAGATTTTACGAACCGAGTACTTAACTTCTGGAATAAACTTCCTTCTGATTTAGTAGTGTGAGACTGTAGAAGCCTTCAAAAGAGGCTTAGACGCTTGCTGGTCTATCCTTTCTTTAGAGCTATTGTAGTTGTACTGGAATATGTAGTGTATTTTGCTGCTGACACATGAAAGTGCAAAGATTGCTCTTGTTCTTGCTTCATTCCTTTGCAGAAGCAAGAAGAGACAATCCAACGTCGAAGGGCCGGGGGCCGCTTCACTTACCGGCACAAGAACTGGACGCTCGTTAGGCGGAAGCCTCTATCGTCCGTTTGATCTGACCTTACCTGAACTACATAGCGCGTGGGGTGACTAGCGCCACCACTGCGAAGGACAGAATATTTTCGCCTGATTTATGGGCATCAACTATAAGGTTGACCAATCCCAGAGCCTATCCAAGGCACTCTGAAGTGCGTCAGGGCTACCAGGGATATCCACAATATTCCAGATCTTGAGATCATCAGCAAACAATAGCGACGGTACTTCAAGCTTCTGGAGTAGGTCCTTGACATAACCTGCGAAATGCAACGGCCCTAAAACCGAGCCCTACGGAACGCCACTAAGAACAGCTTGTCTAAGCGAAAGGCTACGCCCCACGCATACACACTGTTATCTCTAGGAAAGCATAGACCCATTTCAGGGCGGCTCCAGATATCCCATACGATCTTAACTTCAATGAGAGTCGTTGATGTGGGACAGTATCAAAGCCTTTCGAGAAGTCAACAAAAGCACGTCGATAGTGTGGCAGTTGTCAACTGCCTCAGCCCAGGTTTCACGAGCTATAAGTAAATTCGGCAGACATGAAAATCCCTTGCGGAATCCGTGCTGTGCCGCACTGAGAAGTTTAAATTAAATCAGGTGATTCTCCACCGAATTCCTGACCAATTTCTCTAACAACTTAACTAATACGCTCGTTAAGCTAACAGGTCGGTAGTTCACAGGCAGAGCTCTGTCACCGCTCTTAAAAATCGGACAGACGACTACCTTCCATTCCGAAGATAAGGCACAGCTGTCGAGTGATATTGTAAACATGCATGTCAGAGGGCCACTTAGCTCAGCGGCCAATGCATGCATCAGCTTCGGATGAATTAAATCAGGACCAGAAGCTTTGGAAGGATTCATCTCTTGCAATATTACCGGAAGACTTGTGTCTCCGTAATGCTGATTTCAGTTAGCCAAGAATCCTCTGGGACTTTGTGACCAGCTCAACCTGAGGTAGAGAGACCTCACGAGAAAAGACACCAGTATGTTGTTCGCTAAGTGTACAAGCATTATCATAGTCGGTGTGCCCATTGGTGCCTACGCTCGTAGTAAAGCCGGTATAGATGAGTGCCCCATGCTGAGACGGATGTCGCATTCATGATGCTTCTTCACCGCAGTTGGGCCAAACCAACTTACACTTAAACTAGGTCTTTTTAATGTGGATAAAATTCATTCCATTTTATTTGGTTTGTTCTGCGTACTTGCTAATCTTCTCCCAACTTACACACGTCGCTCATGCAAATTGTGGTAAACTTACGTAATTTTATCGCGTGGTATATTTTAAATAACTTTTGAACATTTTGTACTTATCGCATATTCACATTTAACCACTTTCTTCCATATGTTCATTTAGCGAGTATTTATGTCGTCATATGCGCTAACTTTATTCGATATCGGCATTTTGAATGATTGGCTGTTGTTTGACATCCCAGGTGTAGCTGCGCTTGATGTGCATATTGACAAGGTGCCTACTTGTCTATTACCCACTACCTCGTCCATACTGGCTCCAGGAGACAGTTGGTCTTTGCTGGAGGGGATGGGGTGCACGGTCCTTGTGGTCGTGCTAGGCTCGAATAGTGATTCCATGCATTCAGTGTGGAGCGGACTACGGTCCAGCCACCGCCTTGTGTGCGCTTGATTCCCCAAATACAGCGTGCTTGTGTTTGGCTGTGAAGGAGTGTGGGCCGGCTCCGTTGATGAAACATGGCTCCCATGCGCATGCCTCCCGGTCTTATTCCTTCGGGTTTACACTGGATATGGGGTGTGTGGATGGAGCTGTGGGTGGTGTAGCGCAAGCCATCCATGGTCCCTTTGTAGGCGCAGGCGTCCTGTGGCTTGCCACAGTGACAGGCAAATCCGAAACCGGATGCTGCCAACCATGTGAGCCTATCACATTGCTCCGCCCGATACACTTTGTTTCGTACTATGCCTTATTCTTACCTAAGTGCGGACTGTGGGGTGTGCTTTGCTTGAATTCTATACTGCGTATTATTGCTGACAGAGATGGGATCCAGATGAACCCTATCATTTATCAACCTGCTTACTTTTGGTCTTGCGCTGAGGACAAACCGACTTTATCAAACTGGATGAGGTGGAAGAATTCATGGATTAACTGCTTAAAGCCTCTGGCTGTTTTGAAACATAAGATTTCACTTTCCAAATCCAACAATATATGACTATCCAGACAAATGTTGGGAGATGAAAGTCAGCGACATTATGACGCAATACATGTAGAAAATTTTGATACTATTATATCCCCCTTGGATAAATACACCACAATGTGCGGATTGAAACAGAATGTTTGTACTGCGATATGCTGCTTTTCAAAGCATGTACAGAAACCGAACGCGAGCGTCGACGACTTCGTTGCACACATCCATCAGTTTATTCCCGAGTGTAAATACAATAAAATTCTGCCCGACAAATTTGAATAAGAAATGAAGATACAGTGCTTAATTGCGGGGATTCTGGACGAAAGCGCACAGGAAAATTGTTTTCTCTGAACGAGTCAGATACCATGTGAATTCATTGCCCATCCAGTCGTCGATGGTGTTCGCGCTAAACTACGGATTCCAGGTGAACCTCGAAAGCAGTTCAGGTGTTTTCTTAATGGGATGCAACTTGCATGTGTTTCTGAGTGTCGCCACAAAGGAAGCATCTGTCGAAAATTTACTCAAATGGGCCACCTAGCCCGCATGTGCAGATCGGAACCCGCCCCACTTATTAGTCTCACTCAATTGAGGTGACATACCTAACTACCGCTTACGGAATAGAGCGTTCTCGAAGACCTAGAAAAGGACCTATATTCCGTCTACTTGAGTACCCTACCACCCAACCAGTGCCCTCTATATAGGATTCGTTTGATGATCGAAAATGAACCGGTGGATTTGGAACTGGATACAAGGGCTGCAGTTACCGTTATAAACAGTGATTCAATTAGGAGTCTGCCGCGATTATAACCATGTGACTCCAAATTACAATCCTACACGGGAGATCCGATTGGGGTCTTGGGAAATTGCATGCTTAAGGTCAGTCACGGAGAGCGGGAATTAGCTCGACGTTTGATCGTGGTACCTGGGAAAAGACTAACTCTCTTGGGCAGAAATTTGATCCGATACTTAACAGAAACGATGCAGATTAATGAGGTGGTGATCAATGACAGCAGTCTAAACGATCTGTTGATCCAATTTTCTTCTCTATTCAATAATCAGTCTGAAAAGCTGAAATAGTTCAAATCTTCCATCAATCTAGGGGAGAACACCAATGAGAAGTTTTACAAAGCACGAACATTACCGTACGCTATGCGTCCAAACTTGAAGTAAAACTATAACGGCTAATTCCGAAGGCGTAATCAGACCCATACAACACTCGGATGAGGATATCCCAATCCCATGATGCTAGATGATGCACTCCGCCACTTAGATTATCTTGCTTGACGCTACTCTCCATCCAACTCCCAGTTCACAAAGGATCCGCTCTACTACTCTGGGCAGGCACCAATCTTTAGACACAGCGTTCACCAGTGTGCTTCAGACTGCGTGTGCATCAAAGCAAAACAACAAACTCAGTGAGACCATTGAATGTGAATGCGTCGTGTGTTTTCGGAAGAAGTCATTCGTGTCTGTTAAACTGCCATCGTCTTGCTGTCTCGCATTCCATTCCACAACTGGGTTTATGTGTGTGTGTTTCCTACGGGACGGTAAAAAGCAAATCACATGGATCGTGCGCCATCACGTTTTGTAAAGTAGCACACGAGTCTACTTGAGGCTAAGGAGTATTGTGTTGGGGTTTCTGAAGTTACAAGCACAGTTAGAGTTTTCGACTTCAAGGCAAGTGGTAGCAATGCGGTTTGACGCAAATAATGTTGATGTATCCAGAAAGAAAACAAATCCTGCATAACAAGTGTTTGTGCCCTTGACCTATAAGCCTATGCCAGAGCAGACTAAGCGATTGTAGCAAAGTAGACTTGAAGCCACCTTGTGCATCTCGAAATCGGTATATAATGACTTCGGCATTTTGTGCCGCTACGGTGGGTGTAATTGTCTCCCAGAAATGCACGCCTTCCTCTTACTTGTACTGGTAAGCTTTTACTCCTGCCTACTCCATTGATACCCATCGCATTCTGATTGTGCGCAGTTTTAGGAGGACCAACCTCTATCTCAGTATGTTCCCCTTGCATGCGATGTATTTTGTTCAAAGCAAAACTATTGAATTGTTTAGAACCACTGAATTGCCACAGCAAGTAGCAGCTGAACTAGGCGTTATAATGCAGAGATTTAAAGTTCAGACGATGAGTAAAGAACAATAGCCCAAGAACACGCAAACCCGTTGTTCGTAATCCTCGCTGAAGTCGTCTTCTCGGTCGGTTCCAAATATAGCCCACGATTTCGAATAGCTTACATCATACATTATCACAGTAGAATTAGCAACCATTTTCCACTCATCAACTCACACGTTTCCCTTCTGTTCTCTTTTATGAGGTCATTTATCTCTCAGCGATGCACAGCGGCTGTGATTCTTCAGCGACTAGTGGAAGAAGGCTGAGTAGATGCGCACGGCTGTGTGAAAGACAGGAGCAGTTTTTAATAACTGCTATACTCAGCACAAACATGACAGCGTAAGAATGGCGGCACTTTAGACGTTTCACCAACTGCGTTGGCCAATGCCATTTCCGAAGGACCTATTACGTTTGAGCCGGAGTTGCCGAAAAGCTAACTGCACCACATACTTCTAGAAGTAGCAGGGTCGTTGCGTGTTAACCTTTTTTTGTTATGTGTTGAATTCAAGTAAAACGTTTATAAGTAGTGTGTTTGTTTTTTCAATGCTGTGATGCAGTATTTGAGGCCATAAAACTTTTCCATCACGTCTCTCCGATGACTGCGCCCCATAATCCAATCCTCTGGAACGTCAACGGAAACATCCCAACTGAAATTGTTCGACACTGAAATCATATAAGTATCCTGAACGTCTTAACTTTATATAATGAGATGACAATCGACAAACTTTCTTAACCGAAAAACATGTTGTCGGGTAATGTAGGTGACGAAATTGCCAAAGATTTTGACACAAGAACGGTGTTTACCAATTCAGCTATTCCTTTGCTTACGAGCATTACCAATGCAAAGCAAATGCAACTAGTGGTAGAGGCGAGCCAGTGAACACTGTGAAACACATTGAATCAGTCAAGCACATTACCCTAGTGATCATGACCATAGCCGCTATTCACTATATGCCAAGTTCCTTTTATAGAACAGCCTCTGTGGATCTGATGAGTCCAAATCAGGATGAAACCCGCTGTGGGGTGCACGGATGGATTAAAGCAAAACCGGAACATTCCACCTCAAATGTAGGTTTGAGCTCAATTAATATCGATTAAAAATCACAACTGAAAATTAGAATTAGGCAAATTAACTTGTGTGTAACTTACAACTCCATGAATTCCGAAAGAACCTCTACGCAAATACTGATGCTCATATGGATAGAGAACAAGGTGAAGACAAAAATGTATGCACCAAATCCAGAGCATGGAGTCACTCGTTAAATGAATTTACAGATAATTCAATCGTACTGCCAATCAAACTTCCTCAGATTATTCACATGCTTTTACAGGTGACGAAGACGAAGACTGACACAATGGGGTTTTACAATGATACCAGCAGAACATACAGAGCATTTTACAGGCGACACTGTGGCCATAGCTCACAGTAGCGAATAACCGAGCATGTGTTCGATCGACATTACCCTTTAGTACAGCTACTTTCGTTAATACAGACGTCCATGCAATCCGTCGCTCAGCAATAGAATCTTTGTACTCTGCTACATCTATACTTCGGGTCACTCGATGTTGCTGTTAAATTGGTAAACCACTTCGAGATACTTTAAGCAGGCACAGCTGAAATGGTAATTCGAGATTCCGATACTGGTGAATAGCTGCGAAATTCGATTATCCATATCAAAGTCACAGACATGAGTTCGGCCATTGCGTAGAGCCCAAATCATCTTTTCACCGCGTTGGTTTGCCTCGTATAATAGCCGGTAGTGATGACACGCACGATTTGTGACAGCATGTTCTCTCTCAGTAGATGTGCGCGCGAAATTCCCCCCCCCCCCCCAACCCTGCGTTTATGCGCATGGGTTTACTTTGTACGGTGTGTCAGACTGATCCACATCCTCGGATTGACCTTGACCGTTTTGTGTGAACCTTTATCTCACCCGCTGACATGCACAGGAATACAGCACGCTTACACTTTGGAACATATGCCCACGCATTGCACTGGTCGCTGTCAGGAGTTTGAGTGCTTGTCTAAGCGTCGATTTACCAGTTTCAGGCTAACCGGTTCAGTAATGTTTGCGATAAGAGGAAGAAATAAACAGTGGTTTCTTCGAAAAACCACTGCGTTGTGATTGCTTATGCTACTGTATGAGTTAACAGTGCCGACCATTATGTACGAGCCCATCTAATATACTCGAAACAGGATGTACGTTAAATTAAAGTACATACTGTACTACCCACAATGAGAAATTAAAGCAGACTAAGTTTTTGTTTAGGACATCCATAAGTTGGCCACCTCTCTATGCTGCCCACTTTGACGAAGTCCCTTGAGTGGTTAACTTACAGAGGTTTTACTGTCGCAGGTCCGGAATTCGAAAGAACCGAGTTGATTGTCTGTAGTGTCAGTGGAAACAGAACAACGATGACAACTGTACGGGTGCATGCGTCATCCACGATAAGTAAACAGATGGCGTAAAGTTACGGGAATCTGTAGAGCTCAAAAGTGATACGCGCACCCGTCCGCTGCATACCGCGCCTGTCCAAACCGATAGAGCAGTCTATGCAACGGAGGCAGACGACTGTTTCGAGACTACGATGTCACCGTGGAAACTGTGCAAGAGGTGATGACAACAGATAGTAGCAAGTTGTAATTTGAGGGCAGTTAGGAGCGAGCTGACGAGTCAATGCCAACCGTTCATTTAGACTGAATCAACAGCACAAGGTATTTACGGTGTTGGTATCATCCCCATCAAACATGATGAAGGCAATCTACTTGACTGGATGCCACTGAACAGTCGCATGTGTGCAGTTCGACTATGAAGCTCTATTGAGGTTACTAACCACCGTCTGAAGACAAGGTGCATCTCCATCGTTCCAGTTTAGGCCCGTAATAACTGCACTTTGAAGGGTATCAAAGACGATTTCTTCCCTCATCTCTTCCCCGGATGACGGAAATAGTGACATCCTGATTGTTGCTGGTGACTTGAATGCCTAAGTAGGTCGTCTTTCAGATTGTGAACAACACGTGTGAGGTTGTTTCTGGGGTAGATGCACGTCCAATAGCAAAGGCGATCGATTTCTGCAACTGTGCGCCAGCCACAATCTTTATAGTAACAGTTCTGCTTTCTGGCATGAATGTTGGCGCCCAGTGAATTCTTTGGTGACTTGGACCCAAATAGACCGTATAGCCATCAGCTATAGATAGCACACATCAGTCCAAGACTGTCGGTCAATTTGGATCACTAGCCTGGATTCCGACCCTACCTTAGTGCGCGCACGCCTGCAACTCACTATTTCTGCTCCAAAGAATCGCCCAACTTCTAAGTCTCGCCCTTGCAACTTGAAATCGCAGTTGAAGTCCAGTAATACCATGACGAACTGGCCCACTAATTGCCAATGATGAGATTCGTGAGCCTGACGTACACTGGGATCGTTTCAACCGTGTCATGGAGAATGCTTTCCACGCATGCTGTGCACTCAAGTTGAAATGTCATAAAGGAATGGACCCCAGAGGCATTTATCATTTAGATCGAAGGGCGGAAACAGGTTTCAATGGGCGCTGAATTTCAGCGTGTGCGTCGGGCCATGAAAGGATGACTGACAAAGAGTAATCAAATTGAACGGTAAGATTGGTGGGTGGGAAGGGCACGTAAGATGTAGAAAGGCAGTGCTATGGGGACCGCCGAGTGTTGTGTCAGTTCGTGCAGAACATGAGTCCACAAAACCCGCAGTTAATGAGACAATAGATGAGTAAGATGGACAGTTACTTCATTCTCAGTCTCAACGATTGGACTGACGAGTAATTCCACAGGCCTGCTGCGGAACCGCCACTTGCTGAACCACCTGAACCGACGTGGGACCTTGATGTCACACCCAGTTTGCAAGAGATGCGACATGAGCTCGCTGTGTTAAAACGAAACGAGACTCCTGGACCCGGCGACCATCCTCTATGTTTGCCGAACTTCGTGCGAAAACCATCGAGGCATTTGTCTTTTTCACTGTCTTCAAACTTTTCATGGGTATCATTCTTCGGCGTCTTACCGCTCTTCGTGACTGGTAAATCACTGAAAACCAGGCAGGCTTCTGCCTTGGTCGTGGTTGAGTCAACCATACACTTTCCAAGTGTTTGAGCAGAGACACACTTTCAGACCACCGACTGTGGTGGTTTTCCTTAACTTGTAAACCGCCTTCGACTCTGTCGACAAAGCCAGGTTTTGGCACTGCCTATTCGTGAAAGATATGCCAGCTATTGTGACTTCTGAAGCTGGAAGTGGGTTTACGGGAAGCTGTCTCCTGAGCTCCTCACGACAACTGCGGTTTGCTATAGTTGCCCTAAATCTCCTTTCTTCTTCCACTTTGTGATCGAAACGACCATAAATGACTCCGCTCTTTCAGACTCTCAAAGTGGAATTGCTGCCAGGTGACCGATGCAAAAACATTAACATGCGAAGGACATCACTGTCCTTGGATGTATCGCAGTGGTTATGCAAACCCCATTGAATAGACCGACGCGTAGCGTTGCACGCTTCGGCATGCGTTTCGCCTCTTCAGAGTGAAAAGTAACGTTGTAGGAAAGGCTCGACCAGTCACGGATTATAGTTATCACCGAACAGTTGCTGGAATTGGTGGATTGGTTCATCTACCCTGGTAGCACAGTCACCACTGAAGGTCCACATGAGTGAAGATGTTACTTCGTGTGTCAGCAAGGTCCATGCAGCATTTCAGAGGCCCAAACATCTATGGAGATGGCGGGACATTAGCTTGTCAACGAAAGGTAGGGTACAAAACCCTCTGATAAGACCGGCTAGTGTATGGATCAGAGACGTGGCCAATTCGCAGTAAAAACATTAAACGCTTGACAATCGGTACTTGTTGTGTATTGCTCACATCTGGTGGGAACATCGGGTGATCAAGGCTGAGCTCTGCCACTTGATTTTCGGCAAGGAGCTCACTGATGCCTCCCTCGTGTGGTTACTGAGTCTTAACCGCTTACGTTGGCTAGGCCAGGTCCTCCATATGCCCGCTCACCAACTTCCTCGGCGCATAGTATACTCCGTGACTGCACCAAGATAAGCGAAATTGAGAGATGGCTGGTGGATGACGCGAAATAAAAGCACAAAGAAATTGGCTGTTTGACTTGGACAGGCTGGTGTGTGAGGTCATTGTGGACAGTGGTCTCGGCATAGTCCACCTCAGTAGTTGAAGACCGTATCGGATGTAGCATAATTAATTGCGCCTCTGCATTCAGTTTCTTGCATCTAGCTGTTTATTTTCATCCCATCTCGATGGCTTCAACCCACTCCCCTCCTGATTTCATTCACCCTGTAGTCTACTTGCGTTCAGCTTCATATACTCACCGTTGTGGTTTATTGTTATTCTGGCAACGCGAGTCGTGGCAACTGGATCCACTGCGCTTCAATGCCCAGACCATAGTTGTTTAACTGAATTGAATCGTCAATGTACCTTTTGGGTTTTAATTCATTTAGTCCGGTGGTTCAAGCGTATTGATCGGTTCACTCTAGCATAGCAAATGTGATCATGATGATCTTAGTTGTCATATTCACATCAGGACAAATATGAAATAAAAACACAGTGGAAGTTAGGACAAGGGGAAAGTTTCAGGAAGAGTTAAAGCGTTCGCAAGTTAGGGTTAACGAAAGGGGATTCAACGGACCGAATACAAAGAGGCCATAATCGCAGAGGTATGTGGGAAATGTTTTCCATCAGTTAAATCCAGTGTTTAAAAACAAAAATCGTGAGAAGCGATCTAGGAGCTTTCGAAAGGCACAAACAAGTCAGTGTGGGAGTCTTACGCGCACAAATTGCCTCGCATTGTAACAAGCGTTGGGATGCTAAACTCAAGCTGACAAGGGACTGCAATTCGCTCTCGAGCACATCATCTGACATGAGCGACTCAGTAAGTAACAGTTGTCTCATATCGCTGTTGTTGCGGTGCAATCGTTCGGGCATATGGATAGCAGCCTCG
>OX104061.1:50505698-50523506 GCA_944474145.2 Dicrocoelium dendriticum
GATCCAGGAGCCTCGTTTCGTTGTAACACAGCGAGCTCATGTCGAATCACTTGCAAACTGGGTGTGACATCAACGTCCCACGTCGGCTCAGGTGGATCAGCAAATGGTGGTTCCACAGCAGACCAGTGGAATTGCTCTTCAGTCCAATCGTTGAGACTGAGAATGAAGTAACAATCCATCTTACTCAGATATTGTCTCATTAACTGCGAGTTTTGTGGACTCTTGTCCTGTATGACCACGCGCAGCACTCGGCCGTCCCCAATAGCATTGCCATTTTACATCTTACGCGTCCTTGCCACCCACCAACGTTCCCGTACAATTCGATTACTTTTTGTCAGTCATCTCTTCATGGCCCGGCGCTGAAATTCAGCGCCCATTGAAACCTGTTTCCGCCCTTCGATCTAAATGATAAATGCCTCTGGGGTCCATTCCTTTATGACATTTGAATTTGAGTGTACAGCAGGCGTGGAAAGCATTCTGCATGACACACTTGAGACGATCCCAGTGTATGTCAGGCTCACGAATCTCATCATTGGCAATTAGTGGGCCAGTTCGTCATGGTATTGTTGGACTTCAACTGCGATTACAAGTTGCAAGGGCGAGACTTAGAAGTTGGGCGATTCTTTGGAGTAGAAATAGTGAGTTGCAGGCGTGCGCGCACTAAGGTAGGGTCGGAATCCAGGCTAGTGATCCAACTTGAACGACAGTCTTGGACTGATGTGTGCTATCTATAGCTGATGACTATGTGGTCTAGTTGGGTCCAAGTCACTAAAGAATTCGCTGGGCGCCAACATTCATGCCAGAAAGCAGAACTGTTACTATAGAGATTGTGGCTGGCGCACAGTTGCAGAAATCGATCGCCTTTGCTATTGGACGTGCATCTACCCCAGAAACAACCTCACACGTGTTGTTCACAATCTGAAAGACGACCTACTTAGGCATTCAAGTCACCAGCAACAATCAGGATGTCACTATTTCCGTCATCCGGGGAAGAGATGAGGGTAAACATCGTCATTGATACCCTTCAAAGTGCAGTTATTACGGGCCTAAACTGGAACGATGGAGATGCACCTTGTCTTCAGACGGTGGTTAGTAACCTCAATAGAGCTTCATATTCGAACTGCACACATGCGACTGTTCAGTGGCATCCAGTCAAGTAGATTGCCTTCATCATGTTTGATGGGGATGATACCAACACCGTAAATACCTTGTGCTGTTGATTTAGTCTAAATGAACGGTTGGCATTGACTCGTCAGCTCGCTCCTAACTGCCCTCAAATTACAACTTGCTACTATCTGTTGTCATCACCTCTTGCACAGTTTCCACGGTGACATCGTAGTCTTGAAACTGTCGTTTGCCTCCGTTGCATGGACTGCTCTATCGGTTTGGACAGGCACGGTGTGCAGCGGACGGGTGCGCGTATCAGTTTTGAGCTCTACAGATTCCCGTAACTTTACGCCATCTGTTTACTTATCGTGGACGACGCATGCACCCGTACAGTTGTCATCGTTGTTCTGTTTCCACTGACACTACAGACAATCAACTCGGTTCTTTCGAATTCCGGACCTGCGACAGTAAAACCTCTGTAAGTTAACCACTCAAGGGACTTCGTCAAAGTGGGCAGCATAGAGAGGTGGCCAACTTATGGATGTCCCAACAAAAGCTTAGTCTGCTTTAATTTCTCATTGTGGGTAGTACAGTATGTACTTTAATTTAACGTACATCCTGTTTCGAGTATATTAGATGGGCTCGTACATAATGGTCGGCACTGTTAACTCATACAGTAGCATAAGCAATCACAACGCAGTGGTTTTTCGAAGAAACCACTGTTTATTTCTTCCTCTTATCGCAAACATTACTGAACCGGTTAGCAGCACTCAAACTCCTGACAGCGACCAGTGCAATGCGTGGGCATATGTTCCAAAGTGTAAGCGTGCTGTATTCCTGTGCCTGTCAGCGGGTGAGATAAAGGTTCACACAAAACGGTCAAGGTCAATCCGTGGATGTGGATCAGTCTGACACACTGTACAAAGTAAACCCATGCGCATAAACGCAGGGCTGGGGGGTGGGGGAATTTCGCGCGCACATCTACTGAGAGAGAACATGCTGTCACAAATCGTGCGTGTCATCCCTACCGGCTATCATACGAGGCAAACCAACACGGTGAAAAGATGCTTTGGGCTCTACGCAATGGCCGAACTCATGTCTGTGACTTTGATATGGATAATCGAATTTCGCAGGTATTCACCCGTATCGGAATCTCGAATTACCATTTCAGCTGTGCCTGCTTAAAGTATCTCGAAGTGGTTTACCAATTTAACAGCAACATCGAGTGACCCGAAGTATAGATGTAGCAGAGTACAAAGATTCTATTGCTGAGCGACGGATTGCATGGACGTCTGTATTAACGAAAGTAGCTGTACTAAAGGGTAATGTCGATCGAACACATGCTCGGTTATTCGCTACTGTGAGCTATGGCCACAGTGTCGCCTGTAAAATGCTCTGTATGTTCTGCTGGGATCATTGTAAAACCTCATTGTGTCAGTCTTCGTCTTCGTCACCTGTAAAAGCATGTGAATAATCTGAGGAAGTTTGATTGGCAGTATGATTGAATTATCTGTAAATTCATTCAACGAGTGACTCCATGCTCTGGATTTGGTGCATAACTTATATCTTCACCGTCTTCTCTATCCAAATGACCATCAGCATTTACGTAGAGGTCCTTTCGGAATTCATTGAGTTGTAATTTACACACAAGTTAATTTGCCTAATTCTAATTTTCTGCTGTGTTTCTTGCTCGATGTTAACTAAGCTCCAATCTACATTCGACGTGGAGGGTTTCTGTTCTGCTTTAACCCATCCGTGCACTCCACAGCGGGTTTCATCCTGATTTGGACTCATCAAGTCGACAAAGGCTGATCTATGAAAGAAACTTGGTATATAGTGAATAGCGGCCATTTTCATGATCACTAGGCTATTGAACTCGACCAACTGAATGTGTTTCACAATGTTCACTGGCTCGCCTTTACCACTAGTTACATCTGTTTTCCTTGGTAATGCTCGTAAGCAAAGGAATAGCTGAATTGGTAAACACCGTTCTTGTGTCAACAACTTTGGCAATTTCGTCACCTACATTACCCGACAACATGCTTTTCGCTTAAGAAAGTTTGTCGATTGTCATCTCATTATATAAAGTTAAGGCATTCACGATACTTATATGGTTTCAGTGTCGAACAGTTTCAGTTGGGATGTTTCCGTTGACGTTCCAGAGGATTGGATTATGGGGCGCAGTCATCAGAGAGACGTGATGGAAAAGTTTTATGGCCTCAAATACTGCATCACAGCATTGAAAAAACAAACACACTACTTATAAACGTTTTACTTGAATTCAACACATAACACAAAAAGGTTAACACGCAACGACCCTGCTACTTCTAGAAGTATGTGGTGCAGTTAACTTTTCGGCAACTCCGGCTCAAGCGTAATAGGTTCTTCCGAAATGGCATTGGCCAACGCAGTTGGTGAAACGTCTAAAGTGCCGCCATTCTTCCGCTGTCATGTTTGTGTTGAGTATAGCAGTTATTAAAAACTGCTCCTGTCTTTCACACTGCCGTGCGCATCTACTCAGCATTCTTCCACTAGTCGCTGACGAATCACAGCCGCTGTGCATCGCTGAGAGATAAATGACCTCATAAAAGAGAACAGAAGGGAAACGTGTGAGTTGATGCGTGGAAAATGGTTGCTAATTCTACTGTGAAAATGTATGATGTAAGCTATTCGAAATCGTGGGCTATATTTGGAACCGACCGAGAAGACGACTTCATCGAGGATTGCGAATAATATGTTTGCGTGTTCTTGGGCTGTTGTTCCTTGCTCATCGTCTGAACTTTAAATCTCTGCATTATAAAGCCTAGTTCATCTGCTAATTGCTGTGGCAATTCAGTGGTTCTAAACAATTCAATAGTTTTGCTTTGAACAAAATACATCGCATGCAAGGGGAACACACTGAGATAGGTTGGTCCTCCTAAAGCTGCGCACAATCAGAATGCGATGGGTACTAATGGAGTAGGCAGGAGTAAGAGCTTACCAGTACAAGTAGGATGAAGGCGTGCATTTCTGGGAGACAATTACACCCACCGTAGCGGCACAAAATGCCGAAGTCATTATATACCGATTTCGAGACGCACAAGTTTGCTTCAAGTCTACTTTGCTACAATCGCTTAGTCTGGTCTGGCATAGGCTTCTAGGTCAAGGGCACCAACACTGGTTAAGCAGGATTTGTTTTCTTTCTGGATGCATCAAACTTACGTGCGCCAAAGCGCATTCTTACTACGTGTCTTGAAGTCAAAAAACCGCAACTGTGATTGTAGATTAAGAAACCCCGGCACAATACTCATTAGCCTCAACTAGACTCGTGTGCTACTTTACAAAACGTGATGGCTCACGATCCATGTGATTTGCTTCTTACCGTCAAGTAGAAAAAACACACACTTAAGCTCAGCTGTAGAATGGAATGCGAGACAGCAAGACGATGGCAGTTTAACAGACACGAATGACTTCTTCCGAAAACACACGACGCATACACTATCAATGGTCTCACTGAGCTTGTTGTTTTGCTTTGATGCACACGCAATCTGAAGCACACTGGTGAACGCTGTGTCTAAAGATTGGTGCCTGCCCAGAGTAGTAGAGCGGATCCTTTGTGAACTGGGAGTTGGATGGAGAGTAGCGTCAAGTAAGATAATCCAAGTGGCAGAATGCATCATCCAGCATCATCGGATTGGGATATCCGAATCCGAGTGTTGTACTGGCCTGATTACGCCTTCGGATTGTAGCCGTTATAGTTTTACTTCAACTTTGGACGCATAGCGTATGGTAATGTTCGTGCTTTGTAAAACTTCGCATTGGTGTTCTGCCCTAGATTGATGGAAGCTTTGAAAGGTTTCAGCTTTCCAAACTGAGTATTGAATAGAGAAGAAAATTGGATCAACAGATCGTTTAGACTGCTGTCATTGATCACCACCTCATTAATCTGCATCGTTTCTGTTAAGTATCGGATCAAGTTTCTGCCCAAGAGAGTTAGTCTTTTCCCAAGTAGCACGATCAAACTTGGAGCTAATTCACGCTCGCCGTGACTGATCTTAAGCATGCAATTTCCTAAGACCCTAATCGGATCGCCCGTGTAGGTTTGCAATTTGGAGTCACTTGGTTGCAATCGCCGCAGACTCTTAATTGAATCACTGTTTATGATGGTAACTGCAACCCCTGTTTCCAGTTCCAAATTGATCGGTCTATTCTCGATCATCAACCGAATCATATATAGAGGGCACTTGTTGGGTGGTACGGTACTCAAGTAGACGCAATTTAGATCATTGTCTGGGTCTTCGATAACGCTCTATTCCGTAAGCGGTAGTTAAGTGTGGCACCTCAATTGATTGAGACTAATCAGAGTGGCAGGTTCCGATCTGCACATGCGGGTTAGGTGGCCTATTTGAACAAATTTCCGACAGGCGCTTGCTTAGTGGAGACACTCAGAAACACGAGCAAGTTGCATCCCACAACGATAACACCTGAACTGTTTTCGAGGTTCTCCTGGAGTCCGTGGTTTAGCGTGAACACCATCGACGACTGGATGGGCAGTGAATTCAAGTGGTATCTGACTCGTTCAGAGATAACAATTATTCCTGTGCACTTTCGTCCAGAATCCCCGCAATTAAGCACTGTATTTTCATTTCTTCTTCAAATTTGTCGGACGGAATTTTATTGTATTTACACTCGGGAGTTAACTGTTGGATGTGCGCAATGAAGTCGTCGACGCTCTCGTTCGGTTTCTGTACAAGCTTTGAAAAGCAGTATCTCGCAGTACCAATATTCCGTTTCAATCCGCACAATGTGGTATATTTATCCAAGGCCGATGTAATAGTGTCACAATTTTCTACATGTATTGCATCATAATGTCGCTGACTTTCATCTCCCAGCATTTGTTTGCATAGTCGTATATTGTGGGATTCGGAAAGTGGAATCAAAAGGTTCAAAACAGGCACTAGTTCCAGGCAATTATTAAATGATTACTTCCACGTCACCTGGTTTGATAAAGTTGGTTTGTCCTCAGCGAAAGACCAAAAGTTAGTAGGTGGATAAATGATAGGGTTCATCTGGATCCCATCTCCGTCAGCAGTAATACGCAGTAAAGAATTCAAGCAAAGCACATCCCCCAGACCTCAGTTAGGCAAGAACAGGGCGCAGTAAGAAAGAAAGTGTATCGGGCGAAGCAATGCGACATGGCTCACATGACGCACGAGTTAAATCACGAGTGAGGATCTCGTTCGGTGAATGCGAAGCAAACGAATTAGAACGCGGTGTGGCTAATTTAACTAGTCACTATCAGTGACAGATATAACACTGGTGACTTCAATGTACACGATCTGGAGGTAACGGCATCTCCCAATTGACAATTCAAACCGGACTTGCATGAACATTCGCTAATATTCCTTTGTACAATCGTCTCACTCCGCCCACTAGATTCAAAACAGAAAACAAACCGTCCATACTGGACATTGTGCTCACGAATGGAGAGCTCATAATTGACAATTTATTGATAGAGAGTCCATTAACATGCGGCGATCATGTGGTAATGACAATTGGTCTGGTGCAAACTACAACAAATGCGGCCAACGTGTATCGCCAACACTGTATCCACAAATTCCAGAGCGAATCATCATCTCACGCGTTTTCGACACAGCTTCCACCGCAATCAGCTTGGAAGCACCTGTCGTCCAATGCATCTAATGTGATGAAGAGACTGTTGTCAATGCGCGTGAACAGTGAATCTGGAGCAGACGTCATAAGACCGAAGACCTTGAAGACAGCTGCCATGAACATTGCCGAACCATTGGCGTTTCTGTCAACGTTGTCACAATGAAATGCGGGTTCCCACAAAGTGGAAACATGGTCTAGTCACTCCCTTTTACAAAGGCGGTAATTCGGCTCAGCCCACATACTACCATCCAATCACTCTCCCCCAGTGGTAGCCAAACTATTAGAAAGTATATACACAGTGGTGCTCATGGGATACCTTGAGGGCAACAAAATCATAGTGTCACGGCAGCACAGATTCCGCTGAAATCGGCCCTGAATCACGGACTTGGTTCCAATCCAAGCAAGCTGGACAGAATTATTCGAAGCCAGCTTTGGAGTGGGCGTCGTTTACCACGATTTCTTCAGTGTTCAATCGCCTGCATTCTCCTTCACAATATTCGTAGCTACGGAATCGATGACCTTTTGCTGGAATAGATAGGCAACTTACTCACTCTTCGTCAGCTGAATGTGGGAGTTCTCAGATCCATTCCCGAACCACTTGGCGTCCAGTGCCACAAGGATCGGTATTGAGGCCAGGTTTATTCCTAGTAATTATTCACCATCTTGCTAGTATACTGTAGTTGAACCTTTTGCCATTTGCACATGGTGTCAAAATCTGGCGTGACATTCAGGCAATGGACGATCACGCGACACTGCGGAGCAGTCTATACATGGCCTATTCGTCGTCATCCGATAACCGGCTCCAGCTCAACATGACGAAATGCAGTCATGAGCATACAACAGTTACTACCCATGGATATCTACTTGAGGATCAGTAGTTACAACGTGCTTCCCAGGAAAGCGACCTCGGTGTGATCATTCAGCATGATCCAGACTACTCGAGACAGTCAGAAGTGGCATTGAAAACAGTCAGCCAGAATGTTGAACTCTTACGGAGGGATTTCGAAACTTTCGAGCCGTCAATGTTTCCGCAGATGTCGTACGCGTACATGAGGCCGCATGTGGAATGCACGCTCTAGACCTGGCGTCACTGGGGCACGCGCGACGTCGATGCACTTGTAGCTCCCCAAATTATCACGACAGAACTCACTAGAGGATTGTTTCACCACCCCTACCATCGTAGACTGAAGTCCCTGAGGTTGTACAGCGGTGAAAATCGACGTCAATGAGGAGACCTCATCATACTTTACTTAATACTGACGAATCCAATTCCCCTATGTCAAAATCTGTTGCAGCTGAGCCAAAATAGCAAACTGGCCTCGCACTACAGTCAACTAGCTTGTCGTTCTTAGAGAGATCACGTATGTCAGCCAACTGACAGCACGTGAAAAGCCATCGACGTCCAGTGAGTGTGTGTGCATGTTTCCTTGGAACTTTCAGCCAACCACACGACAAGTGGGAATCGGTTGGATTCAAGCTAGTGCGTTGACCGGCTTCTCCTGATATTTGGTTGCAACTTCAGTTGTGCGATATGAACGTTTTCAAGCAGTGTCACTTCTCTCGTGTTACTACTCAACTGAAGTCTGGCGATCAAAATATTAGCATCCAAATTTATCCAAATTCTACAATGTCAATTTGATCAACGCCAGTAATTATTTGAAGTCCATGCATGAATTCTTTCCGCACACAGCTCAGAGGTTCCAGTAGGCAGAAATGATACTCAACTCAAAGCTGCACCGGCCAATGGAATTCGAGAATTTATTTACTATCCAGACATTGTTAATATATTTTCAGCTTGGCACAAGCGATATGAGGACATTTTATTGTCGACGGCTCAGCATTGGATGAATCAGCTAAAGTATGGCCGTTGATGCTAAATCTTGGATCTTCTGATCACACAAGACACTGTAACTACATATTGCCATAACATCCAAGACAGTATACGTTGTAAGAAATCGTGGATAAGATATACAAAATTTTGGAGAGCGGACGTCTATGTGCAACGTACGTTATAATTGTGTAAAGCTTAGTAGAGCAGAAGACGAGGACATTGTGACATATGCCTTCAGAGTACACATGGAATGTGAAGATTCCACTATAAAAGAATGTCTGATAATCAATTCAAAGCATTGATTCTTGTATATGGTTTAACATGGACTGCGGATTCCGATTTCAGAACAAAATTACCGTCAAAACTTGACTCTAGATGTGACATTACAGATTAACCACGGAATACGTCAGAACGATGAACGTAAAACCTGATTCATAAATGTTACAGTCAAACAAGTGTTATTCAGATACGACTTCCGTTGATAAAATTACCAAATCAGACGTGGGACAGAACAGCCTTCCAAAGCAGAGGCTGCTTTCAGCGACCACCAACACCATACTGGAATGTGACGCCTGACACTTTGCCCGCTTTTGTGAATTTCGACTCCATAAATGTTAAGATTGTGGCCCATTAGGTTACAAGGAGGAACACTGCGTCCGTTTGTTCATGCAGCATCTATGAACCCGCTTCAATGGAACAATGGTAGAATACGGATTAAAAAGCCAAGGCTTCACAATTTCCGTGGGATTGTTTGTTGCAATAAGGTTAGTTTAATTAAGTTGCGCAAATGTTGCACAAATTTAAACACAAGTGTGGCAGAGTGGTTACGAGGCACGTCATAGTAGCTCCATTTGTCAGGGTTAGGGTTCGCCCTATACAAATGCTACGTTGCGTCTTTTAACGCAGTGCGTCTTCGGGTTCTGCTCCTAAAGATTGATGGTGATGTTTTAGAATGGAAGATTTAGTTGCAAGGACTGCGCACCCCTGTACTTCGGTCGCACTACAAGAGGGCTATTCACAAGGATAGCAGAACACCAAGGACGCATAACACGGCCACCGAGAAACGAGCTTGAATATAGGGCTCTACTAAGGGATTCGGCAGTAGCGGTGCACGCGATAAATACGGGTTATGAGTTAGACTTGGATAACGTCGAAGTCGTTAGAAAGGGGTTATTATTACCAACACCCAAAAGGCTGACTGCTGAGGTTATTGAGATTGGCAAGTTGAATCGTCGTGTGAGCAGTATTGACAAGGCAAGGCCTTCGTACCCTACCACTCTGTGTAGCACCGGCGGACACATCCAGGGCATAGGATGAACACCACATCGTCCCTGCACTCAACCTTAACAGGGTTTACATGCGTGAGGTTGTAACGTGGATCACTTGCGACCGTTCCACGCCCTATTTCCAGTGGAACGTTGACCTGCACCCCATCGACCTCCTGCCTACAACTCGTTCATCTAGATCGTTATCACGAATTTACTACAAGTGTTACACCATTCCTGGACTGATTCATTCGACCTGCCGAAACTTTTGTGTCGAAAGCGAAAATTTGCCCGCATACTACACCAACCGGCTTTTTGCAAAGCTTGCTGAAATCATGAGTTGACGATCGGTTCCAAGTATTTTCCTTGATGTTGAGAACTTGGAGTTATTTGAAGGTTATTAGCCTCAAACTGAAACCAGCTGTTGTTTTAGCACAAGTTCCGACTTTTCAAATTAAGAGTGAAAATGAAATTATCTACACCGCTTAATCTTTGTTCGCTAACAACTAATCACCTACCCCCATAATTAAGTAATGCCAAGCGGTTTGATATCCTCAGATTGATTTGTGTGCCACAGTGCAAAATCTCAAATTAGGCGATGGTTTAACTGTATCCGGTCAATGATCACACTTTCGTGGCGTGTTTTGTGGATTCGTGGCCTTTTCTTTTCGTGTCAAGCGGAAATTCGGATAACCTTGTCCGTCTGCATCGCTCCGATCCTTGCGCGATTTTGCAAAGTGTGAATTCTTCAACTGTCTAAATGCAGTCAAGCACAAGTTGAATGCATTAGTTTGCGCGACTTGTTCCGTTGCGCATATTGAATATAATCCATTCATTTTCAGACTAATAAACTGATGCATTAACAACTGCTATCGGCCCGCTTACTACGTTGCCTCAAAATGCTAAATTGGGCTCACGAACTACAGAATCCGCTGACTGGGTTATTACAGCCTTTGAGGTTCCAATTTGCAAAGGTGGACTATCACAGCAACAGTTGTTCCCTCGATGTACCGTAATACAGCAAATCTACGCGTTCTTCAAATGGTGAATAATTCCCGTCTCAATGAAGAAAGGAGGATCTAATAAATATGCATTCTGTTAGTGCATTATGAAAAATGAACCAAGAACAATGGACAATGATTGATCACGGGAAAAAAGCAAGTGCTTGACACGTCCCGTAGGATGGTTGGGATGAATATGACGAAATCAAAATATATCTGACTCATCTACCGAACGTATGCCGAAATAAATATTTTGATAAATTATATCAGTGTAAAAAAAATTTTTTAAAAATCATGCAAAAACGCTCGGAAGGACATTGGGGTGCAGTGCCAGTTGACGTAAGGCGTGTGGAAAGTGAGATATAGTCGCTCAGTTTTGTCCATTTGATACATAAGTCCTGTAGAAAAGCATGCTTGTCGTAATCCACAATAGAGGAGTTTAGGTAAAAAAATGCTGGGAGCTAAGAGCAATATCTAATCGTTTTTGGTAAACGTCCAAGGTAGTAAAGGATACAACTGAGACTAGAAATACGTTCCAAGGTTTGCAAACCCGAAGGGAAAAGTAAATCCGCGGGCACTATGAACAATGAACAATGAATTATCATGGGATAAGAGCAAGTGCTTGACACGTCCCGTAGGATGGTTGAGGTGAATATGATGAAATAAAAATATCTGGGTCATCTATCGAACCTCTGCCGAGATGAATAGTTTGATAAGTAACATCAGTGTAAAATTAAAATAAAGTATCGAGCGTAAACGTTCACAAAGACACTGGGGTGCAGTGATCATTGTGGTAAGGAGTGAGAAAAGTAAAATATGGTCGCTCAGTTAGATCCATTTGATACATAAATTTAGTTGAAAAGCATGCTTGACGTAATCCAAAATAGGGGAGTTTAGATAACAAATGGTTGGGAGCTAAGAGCAACATCTAATCTTATTTTTGGAAACATCCAAGGTAGGAGAAGATACAACTGAGTCTGGGAGTGCGTTCCAGGGTTGGCAAACCCGAAGGGAAACGTAATTCCGTCGACATTAGACGACTATATTGTTCCCTCAATTATAAGCAGTTACCCCTGAGCTGCGTATTGTGGCTAAGCTTCAGCAAATGGCGGCATACGTGGTTGGGGTCATTCAATATCTGATACGCTAATATGGGATCGCCGTGCAGCCTTCGATATCGTCCGCTGAAAATTCCCAGCAACTTCAGCCTTCGGTGGTAAGAGTGACAGCGCAGGTCATTTACATTCTTTGTTGCTCTTTGTTGTGGTGCCTCCAACGCCTCTAGGTCGGACTTCAACCAAGGTTGCCGAACTTGCATAGCGTATTCAACATGCGCGCACACGGAGGAATTGTGCATCATTGGGAAGACTGGTGGGTCAAATCTCCCATATGGCAGCATACTGACGTGTTGGTTGCCTCCTTTTTCAGCTACCTCAGCCTGTTCTGAACAGTTGAGGTCGCTCTGCATGAGCACAACAAGGTCACGTTCCTGTGAGCTGGTCTGCAATCCGTTTGTCCTAAGCAAATAGATGTAGGTATGTCTATGGCGTAGTTGTACAACGCGACATTTGTCTACGTTGAATGGATGAGTGACGTGCAAAGTACAACAATGAAAGGAATTCAATATATTTATGAAGTGAAAATCATATTAACAGGGACGACTGTAAATAACATTTGCTTTCCTCACTTACGTTCACACATCCGAAAGTTGCAAAGGGCTGCGAAAAATGTAAGTGAGATCTTTGAAAGTACAATTTTGCTTTCCCAATGTCATCAATGTTTGCTTTGGAATGGCTGCAGCCGATTAAGAGAATTGATTTCAAATGTTCAAATGTGCAAATGTTTGCTCACAGACGAAAGTTGTTCCGAACACTGATGCCATATCCGCTGCAAAGTTTTCATTTCCGAAAGTTCAGCATCAGGTAGGGAGTGATAAAATCCGACAAGTTGTCCTTCCCTGTGCTTCTGTTTGTTAGTCATTTGCCTGCAGGTCAATTCGTTATAACTGTACTTCAGCTGGAACGTCATCAAGGTTGAAGTCATACGGATTCTGGAACAGAATAATCTCACTCTCAATTCTGTCAAGATAAGAAAATCCCTCTAAAAAGTGCTTTCACAGTTCACGAAAGATTGAACTTGGAAACTCGAGCAAGGTGCCTCCGGCAACCGTAAAGCAAAACCCTTGGAAACAGTTAACAGGAAACATGTTTTCTCCTTCCACTACTGTTCCAAACAATGAAAAGTTTCGCCGAAAACCTTTGCTGATGCTGTACAGATCACAGACTCGGTTCTACTTTCCCTGCGGTTTCAAGTTCAGCTCATTCAAGGGGATGTGATATGGACCATAAAAGCCAACTTCGACAGCCAGGTGGTATCTGACAACTGTGGATCAGCTTTATATTTCTCATTCAGAAACGCAGCTATTACGTTTGGGAGCTTCGAAAAACCGAATAGAAGTTTACCGCAACTGTGTCATCGCACTGTTGTGTGGTAAGGTAAAATGAAGAAATCGGAATCAACGTCTTCCAGAAAAGACTGCAACTGACAGTGATTGAAAGCATAACGCTGAATGAAGTTGTCTGCAGAAACAACTGGTTTGTGCACACGAAGATTTCTCACAGAATGCATATTGATGTAGGATGCAGTGAATGCGCAGAGCGGCCGGAATTTCTAAGCCTTCCCAATGGGTCCTGATCTGCTCCGGCAGACCATTCCGCACTCCAGCCATGCTTTTCCCTCCATCAACTCTCACGGATGGTTATAATCTTGCAAAATTTTGTACACGTTCACAAGAATGTCCTTTCCGGTCGTCGTTCCGCGAATACTGCATACAGACACCTACCTCCGTTATTTGAAAGCTCGAATGAACAGGAGATGTTGTGAGGTACTCGACAGCTCAGATGACTCATCTAGCATCAGAGAAAACCACAAAAAGTCTTTAGCTTTCTAGTGCATTTGATGTCTAGCTGGTTGAAATGGGTGTCAACCTGATCATCACGTGCGGTCGCAAAAACTGTTCTCCTGCGTTATTCACCTACAAATCTTTGGATTTATTCTCACAGAGACCTACGTGGCATCATTCGATTTGGCTTCGCGACCTCGCCCAGCTACTGTTCATCTATTGGATCAGGTGGCGGCGACACGAAAATCTTTATTGGCGAGAATTGCTTTCTTTTTATATCAGATAGGACCATTTTCTGCGCCCGTTTCTATTCGGCTACTACACTTTCATGCCTTTGTCTCCATTTGCCAGTGTCCTTTGATCCTGGGCGTTTCGCCTCCAATCGTTCGGTCGTAATTCGTCCATGGCATTTGCTACAATTGGTTCCCCATGCTGTGTCTTGACGATCAAAAACCAATCGGCCGATGGGTTTCGGTTCAGTGCCTGCTCTTTCTGGCCTATGGACGGTCGTTCGCGTACCGGATTGACGTGACGCTGATTGGTCAGGCGTCTGATGCAAGTCCTCGATCCCCTTAACGTCGCTTACTCGTTTGCGAGCCGTCTCGGGTTTTGATTGGATATTCGGACCACGCTTGTTTGCCAGACGCTTTGCCGAGCCGTTGGTCTGTTCGTCCGATCGGTAGCTTGTGTGCGCCACTGGTTGGCGGTGCCGCGAACTGATTGCGATCTCCGATTGTGTTGCCGATTGGTGGAAACCAGTTCGCGCTGTTGGCTGGCGGTTTGGCACGTAAGCTACCATCACATCCTTCCTTTTTTCGTTTTTTTGTAGTCCGATTGCGTAAGCGCTGTATCGCCTTCCACTGCGTGTAGTCTTGTGGTCGTGTGCTGCCGTATCCACCGAAATGTCCGGCTGCGTTGGCTGCTTCGCACGATGCCGTGCTTGTTCACCACGTTGTCTCCTTAACTGCACCCGGTTGCGTCGAAATAGACTATCCCCAACTCTTACGTCGTAGCTTCGTTCGCCTTTGAGACCTTCTACTCGCCCTCTCCTCCAAGACCCGTTAGCTCCCGGTGTCGGCGCGACCCAGACCTCGTCTCCGGGCAACAGGCGTGGAAGCTGCTTCGTTCCGCGATCGTAATATTTCTTTTGTCGAAGCATGCGCTCACGCAAGCGCTCATACATCAAGCTCTGCGATGGTATTTCAGGCTGCAGCAGAGTATTGGCGATCGGCAACAGGGTTCTTGTCCTACGGCCAAACAGACGTTGCGCTGGACTGCATCCAATTTCGGCAGATGGCATGTTCCTTCGTTCTAACAACATGATGTAAGGATCTTCTTTGGTCTCCTTGGCTTTGGTGAGTAACTTCTTTGCTTCCTTCACGGCTGACTCAGCTTTTCCATTTGACTGACTGTGGTAAGGGCTGGTTAAACGATGAAGGAAATCCCACTTTTCGCTGAAACTCCGAAATTCGGCGCTGTTGAATTGGGGGCCATTGTCGGACACTACCTCTTCCGGTATCCCATGTCGCGCAAACTGCGATCGTAGCTTGTTTATCACGGCCTGTGTGCTAGTAGACGTGAGAGCATCAATCTCGAAATAGTCGCTAAAGTAATCGACAGCGATCAGGTAATTCTTTCCGTCATGTGCAAAGATGTCTAGGGCGACTTTCTGCCACGGCCTTTCCGGGACCTCACGAAGCATCATAGGCTCCTTCGGCTGGCGGACATCATGTGCTCGACAGGCTAAGCAGTTTGAAACGTGATCCCGTATCTGACTAGTCATTCCAGGCCAAAACATTAGCTCTCGAGCTCTCGCCACGCAAGCATTGACTCCTGAATGACTTCCGTGTATCAGCTCCAGCATGGGTCGTTGCATTGCCTTTGGAACGAGTATACGGTTGCCTTTGAAGATTAGCCCATCCTGTGTGACAAGTTCATCCCGAAAGTTAAAGAAGGGAGTCAACTCCTTTGGCAGCTTGTTTTTACTATCGGGCCACCCTTTCAGTATCGTTTCCTTGAGCCGATTACACAGCTCGTCTGCTTCCGTGTGGCGTAGTAGTTGCTGGAAACGCTCCTCTGTGACGGCCAATAGCTGAGTGACATGGACAATGTCTTGGTCTTCTTGCGTTGCGGTCACATCGGAAAGATATGCCCTAGACAGTGTGTCTGCAATGTACATCCTCGACCCCGGTTGGTAGACGATGTCTAGGTCGTACTTCTGGAGCCGAATGAGCATTCGTTGTAAGCGGCGTGGGACGACGTGCAGTGGTTTATTGGCTATTGATACCAGAGGCTTGTGATCGGTAAATACAGTGGTCCGGCGACCAAAAGTGTAATCGTTGAAACGCTCTACGGCATAAACCAATGCTAGCATCTCCTTTTCAATCTGTGCATAACGGCGCTCGGATTCCGTTAGTGTCCGACTGCGAAAATCGATGGGCTTCCCGTTCTGCATTAGCACGGCACCGATACCGAATTGGCTGCTGTCACACTGGATCTCAAGGGGAAGTGACGGATCGTAATACGCTAGGACAGGGGCGCACGCGATCAGTTGTTTGATGTTCTGGAAAGCCTCCTCCTGTTCTGTGTTCCACTGCCAGCTCTCGCCCTTATGTGTAAGTTTTCGGATAGGAACCATTACTTCGGCTAGTCGTGGAAGGAAGCGGCTGAGGTAATTCACCATCCCGTTTAGTCTGCTCACGGCTTTAACATCTGTCGGAGGTGGCATCTCTTTTATGGCTCTAACTTTCTCCGGATCTGGCTTTAGACCTTCTGCGCTCAAAACATGTCCGTGGAACACCAGCTCTGTTTTTCGTAACTCAATTTTCTCACGTTTCAATCTGATATTCTTGTCTTTACAGCGTTCTAGAAATCTGCTCAGGTTACGGTCGTGCTCTTCCAGAGTCGCCCCAAAACCACTACATCGTCTGCTACACAAATAGCTCCGGGTAGATCGTCTAGGGCCTGCATTAATCGTTTCTGAAAAATTTCACTGGACACTTTCAAACCGAATGGTAAGCGCAACCACCGAAACCGTCCAAATGGCGTTCCGAACGTGGTTAAATAACTGGACTCTTCGTCAAGCTGGACGTGCCAGAAAGCGGAAGCGAGGTCGACCTTCGTGAACAATCTGGCCTTGGACAACTCGGGTAAGACGTCATCTAGCGTTGGTAGTGTAAAATACTCTCTCCTGAGTGCGGCGTTGAGCGGCTTAGGGTCGATGCACACACGCAAATCGCCTGACTTCTTGGTGATTATCGCGACTTGACTGACCCAATCGGTTGGCTCATCGACCTTGGCAATCACACCTAAACTGATCAAACGCTGCAACTCGTCTAAGAACTTCTCACGCAAAGCGATAGGTACTTTCTCGCTGGTAGTGCTACTGGTCTAGCGGACTCGTTTAACGACAGGTGAGCTACGCTTGGAATTTTCCACGGTACCATCAAACCCATGGATAGTTGTTACGAGCTCTGTACCGACTTGCGCACGAGTGAACAAAACGATCATGATTAAAAGAAACAAAACCCAAACTTGAAGGAATCAAGGCCCAGGATGGGCATTAAATCTCTGATACCAGGAGAAAATCAAGTAAATGCTCGGAGCCATCCTTCGGGTTTATGGCCTTCATGGTAACGCAGCCTTCGGTTGTAACTTTGTCCGTTCCACATTCTGAGCTGTGTCTGTATTGGTCGGTATTCTGCATCGGGACAGTATTTGTGAGGAAGTATGTTCACGCTTGCTCTGGAATCCAATTGGAATCGCACCGGACGCCCTGAATAAGCAACGTTGCGAATACACAGAGGGTCTTCACGTCCTGTCATGTTGTTAATAGCCAGTTCTGCGGCTCTTCCGGATCGTCCTGCCCGACTGAGTCGACTGTTGGGTGCCTGACAACAACGTGCAAAGGTGAGCGTGCTTCTTCGCACACTTCATAAGGTTCGGCCCCATGCTGGGACAATCCTCTTTGCGCCTTGGGTTGTGAGCGGCCGCAAAACTGGCATTTGGCGTTGATTCGCGGCTCGGATGACTTCGATACAAATTTCTCGG
>OX104061.1:50524006-50540482 GCA_944474145.2 Dicrocoelium dendriticum
CCACACACGTGGGTTTCACTTTATACACTCTTCGTTTCAGGTATCCCCAAAGGAAGCAAGCAAGGGGATTCATATCCGGTGATCGTGCCAGCCACTCCATTGTTCCTCCCAGACCAATCCATCGATGACCGAATGTGTCGTCTAGGAACTGACGCACGGTTTGTGCTGAATGGGCCGGTGCACCATCCTGCTGCCACCAAACCGTACTCAACAGTCCTTCCACATGCAACCGCGGAACCACCCACGTCTGAAACATTTCTTTGTATGAAGAGGCTAAGAAGTGTGATGTATTAGTTCTGCTACACAACTTACCCGTCACATTTTGAGAAAAGAAGAAAGGTCCGATGATTGTTCGACTTGTTATTCCAGCCCAGGCCATGAGCTGTGTGCCATGTTACACACGGGAAGCGATGCATTGCCGTGGGTTATTGGTGGCCCAAACATGCCACTTCCGTGTACCATGCAGACGGAAAATGGCCTCATCGGTAAATATGATGGAATGCACGTCCAAGGTATTCAGGTACAAGCGAGCGAATGTAAGACGATTCAGCGAATCGTCTGGCTTTAACACTTGTACCTGCAATGCACCATACCTTCGGAATTTTCTTTCCTTCAATCTCCGGTGCACAGCATATGGCGTAGTGGCACAGTGTTGGGCGATTCTCCGAATGCTGAGATGACTATTTCGACGAACCTCTTCGACAACAACACCGGCGGAAGTCTCATCCGTGGTAGTAAGAGGCCGCCCAGTTCGTTTGGCGTTGCACACGCTCCCAGTTTTGTTAAATTTCTTTACAAGTTGGAGTACGTACTGCGGCTTAACCGGCCACAATGTGCAGCGATGTTGACACCGCTCAGTTCAGATTGGGTCGCTGCCGACGTTTTTGGCTGGTGGTATGCAACATCTTGAGAGCAGTGCATAATGCATTGGCTACCGTGTTCTAATGTTGGTGGCGCTTCGACAGTTGCTTAATGTTATCCCAGCAAATGGTAAATGAGTTAGTAACAACGCTGTTGTTTCGACGATGCCTGTCCACACAGGCAAATGCATGACCTTGACGATGAATGCACTTGCCGCACTGTGTCAACCAGAAGCTGAATGCAGCTCATCCGGGACCGAAGTTGGTCCTGAGGTCAGATGCGAGGGTCACCTGGTTGTAGCCGCTAGTCATGCACACAGATGCACAGCTGTGAACCAGCCCGCAGTCCATTGATTAGTGCGTTTGGGGTGGATATTTTCCACTCCAAGAGATCTGTGTGTACGCAAGGATAATGGCATTTTCAGTACCGTTTCCGCTGTGAATGTTACGCCGGATCAAACAGCTAGTTTGTGAATTTGTCCTCACTCACCAAGCGCACAGAGTCGTTCGCCTGAGTTGCGTACACCGTGCAATTTTCTGAACTGCGATTGTTTCTATAACCATGCCAAGTCCGGTCCCTCAAGGCCATGTATTTTCGTGTTCGGCTTCTCTGCAAAGATTTCGTTTTGAGGGGAGGATGAAAAGCTTTCGGTTCTGATGCCTTCGCGACTAGGGATGTGAACGTGCTCACAAATTTGTCCCAAGCTGTTTCTGGAATACACGGACAGGGTGCGATTATGTGCAATTGATGGCATCTTCTTGGGCTTAGCTTAAACACAGCTCCTCGATCGTTCTTGTGCAATGACGCATACAATGCGATTTCATCGTCAGTCCTTCTCCACAAACACGTGCAGCGAGTAGCCCCTTAATTGGCATACACGGCAGCATGTAACGATCATTTCGATTGGCATACACCTACGTTTTCCTGAGAGACTGCGAGACTGAGCGACACTGTCAGCCTTTCATGTTACACCGTCACGGTCACCGTTAAACAAATAAGACAGTGTGCACCCCACTTGGTTCCTGCAATTGCTATCAAGACTGTGACGGGAGTAGTCTGTCAACGACAGCTTTTCCGGACTCATTTATGCAGAAGTAGCATCTCATATTTTCACCGTCTAATTGTTACGAATTCTTATTTTGCTAAGGTGGTTTATGTGAAGGTAACATTCTGTCTACAACAGCGTTGGCACTAACCCTTTTACCATTTGCTGGGATAACATTAAGCAACTGTCGAAGCGCCACCAACATTTGAACACGGTAGCCAATGCATTATGCACTGCTGTCGAGATGTTGCAAACCACCAGCCAAAAGCGTCGGCGGCGATCCAATCTGAACTGAGCGGTGTCAAAATCGCCGGGGGTAATTAACATATGTCAAGGACACATGCGCCGCTACGCGTCCTTACGTCGTATTCACACCCCCAGACATGCGTGGGTGAGTAAATACAGTAGACTCACATGCCATTGTTGGGTCGGTAAATTAGTGCGCTCCAATCTCACCCTGACCTGCGCGGCTGATCTACGAGCGACTGAGCAGAATCGATAGAAGCTTATAAAGCCATCGGTACAGTGTTTTGTACCCCATCGAAGTAATTGGAACAAAACGAGCATGTGGCGACCGTCGTGTCTGGACCACTAGTGACCTTGGATTTGTTGTTTTTTTGCGTAGCTGAGACGCTGCGTCGGCCTATCTTGTGCGCACGACGAACAGTAGGCAATGAGGTATCACAAATGCTTTCCGTGGCAAAACGCGCTAAGGGAGTTACAGCGGTAATTGCTTGAGCACAAAATAGCCTCTATTTGTGGTATCTAGAGGTGCACTGCATTAAGTAATGTGTTGTCTAGTAGCTTTAAGAAATCTCTGTCGAATGGTATCCCAATATAGTGGTGAAAATAAAAAACAACGCAGTTTCACAAGCAAGTCTTACCGAATGAACTGTCAAAGACAATGTTTAGGGTTTTGCAGTGTGTCGTTAATGGTACTACAGAAAGACTGAATCCGTCGGATAGGTCTCGACAATGCGAGTCGATTGAGTGTACTTCCGAAGATATGGCACAAAATGGAAGGCGAATAGAGAGAAGTAATACAATTATCCAGGAGTGCGCGTCAAGCGTGTCACGCAGGTGACTACGTCTAACTGACGTCGCCCTTCACTGTCTACAGTGGTGTGGGAAAGTTTGATTGATATAATGCATGCTGTTTAAGTTGGCCATTGAACAAGTCAAGGAAACGAAGTTCGCTGGAAACGAGTTGTTTTCAGTTGAGTGACTTCTTGACTTGAATACGTCGACCACATTGCCTTAATCTGTGACCGGCTCCAAATGTGTCAAACAGCATTGGACAGAATGACACTAGCTGTCCGCCGATTTGGGTTTTGTTTTGCTCCCTAGAAATGTGAAACCCTTCTGCAACGTTAGCAGGGACACATTCTTGCCCTGATCCTTGATAGTTAGCAGCTAGAAGTCGCTTAAAAATTCAAGTATCTACGTAGCTATATCGGCGCTCATGGAAGAGAAAATGAGACGGCGAACCGAATAGCAAAAATTGAAAGCGATTTTCTCAATCTCCGCTACTCGTGACGCCGGCGCAACATCACTCTCGTCCTGAAGAGCAGAGCTACAATGCAGCCGTCCGCTCAACCCTCCTATATGGTTATGAATCCTGATCCATCTGGTTGGCAGTCATAAAGAATCTCGTTACATGTGACCATCGCTGCGTTCGCAGCATAACTCACATCTGCTGGGAAGACCGGGTGAGCAATGAGCAGGTTCTACGTTGTGTATTTGGTGCAGAAGAGCGAGTAAGCTGCTCGGCACTGTTATATCGAGAATCATACTCCGAAAGCTGGATAATGTTTTATGCATACCAGCAAACTGACTCTCGCAATCTGCGTTGTTCGTGCTACCAGGGTATGAATGGGACGAAGTTAGGGGAGCCCAACCGATGACTTGTTCAAGTTGAGTGAAGACGATTATTTCGGAACTGGCCTGGGTGGTGTCCAAAGACTGGTTAGCTGCAGTCCAGAGAGCGACAAACTTGTGAGTATGGTACACTTGTTGAAATGGCGAAATCGATTTCAATTGCATTTGTATTGTGAGCTACTTTGTCGCATTTCTGCAGCTTATTTACTACCTACAAGCACGTTCTCCCATGTGAATCAAAATATGATATTGAGCATCATATTAGTTCCTTGATTTTTATATTATATTCTAATATCTTCTGTACCTAGCATTTTTACATATCCTATCTTTTTGAATTGTAACGCATTAGCTGAAGTGTTTCCCACCTTCAGCTAACATTATGATGAGGAAGAGGATAATGATGATGAGTAATTCCAGCAGGAACACAACACAAAGGATGACCGTTAACGCCGATGCAGGCACTAAAAAGCGTGCAATGCTATCTCGCACAGGAACCACCGCAATCGGGCTTTCGGCCACTAACCAATTCAAGTGGTTGCTGGTACCTGCGTCCTTTATTAGGACATCAATCAACTGGACACGCCATGGTGAACTCAAATCTCAGTAAGTCTTACTGCGGCCTTCGCGTCGTGTCTAGTTGTATAAGAGTCATCGTGAATACCAGTTCTCTCCTACAGTGCATGTGATACCATTATCACGCTTATCATACCTTAATTGCTTTGAATCGATCCGCCACGGTTAGAAACATTTGTTTGTTTTAAGCTAATACCAAGAGGATTAATAAATCCGGAATCGCATGACAAGTCATGGGGTGGTTATGCATGATACCGCAAACGAGAGTACTCGGCAATCATACTGAAAATGGTACTTAGCACCAATGTCCGTATTCGGTGGCTTAGACCTTCTGTATGTGTGTTAATATATTCCGCGACTTGAACTATATCAGAGCTGGATGCAAGATGTGGTTCGTGCTAGAGTATCTTAAGCGGTATCACGACCTTGGTTGATTGGAGTATTTGCAGATACAAGTGATTATGAGAGTTAAAGCAGTGTTGACCTGATTGAGTTTAGATCACACCGAAACGCACGGCTGGATTGGGCTGAAGTACCCACGGTAATCACATGTAAATATGGCCTGAGAGATGGAACAAAGTGGCGATGGCGTGGATGCTTTTACCTCACACCCGCACATTGCCAGATGGGTGTGAAACCGCGGGTGAAACCTTCAGGGATATTAACATGCACGGAAGCAGGTCCCCAGGAGATGGTTCCGCGAATGGCTGTATCATTTAACTTGAGCATTTGACTGTTTCCTTCTTCTTTATTGTTCTTCATGCAACTTGATTTGTGCGGTAGACGAGACGACCATCTTAAAACCGTTGCGATGGTTAATGCAAGTGGCGATGGAACTTCAATGTGATAGCCGTGACTGCAAGCGAACTGGGATACCGCCAGAGCGCCAAACACAAGCTGGGGAAAGATTAAGGATCGCAATAAAAGTTTTGAGCTAAAAATAATGATCGTTAGGCAGTCGACATGAAGCAACAGCCCACAAATGAAGCTGGGTGCAATTGCAGTTGCAAATGCTAATCTGGAAGACCAAGAGCCTGAATTTATCTGATCTCTACATAATAATGCTGTCAAGGTGAGATAGACAAATGTCACATCAGAGCATGCGAATTCTCGTTGAGACAGATTACGCGACACACTGTAAGCAGTGGTTGGCGTGTGTGAGTAGATGATGTGTTGAGTCACAGTGAAAGTTTTTGAGCAGAGGGTGGTCCGGTGGGTTGTTATGCAAGATGAGTGCAAATAGATAATCAGGTGAAGTGGGGTCAAGCGGTTAAATGAGATTCAAACAGTTGCGTTAACTAACAACCCACATCGCATTCAATGAGTAGGAAGGAGACGAATCGAACGATGAGAAAAGTGGGGCGTAGAGTCGAAGGCGCACTACAAACAAGTGAAAATGTGGACTCAGTTGACTTGCTAAGAACAGATTTATGCGGCTGCGAATTTATGGTGTAGACTTGAGCACATATCTTATGCGGAACAAAGGAATTAGCAACGCAACAGTGACAATCGACACCATACATAAAGCAGATGACAACATAAAAACAACCGCAGTAATATCGGTTGCACAACAGAGGAGCCGAAAAGGGACCTAAAACACTCGCAAAAAACTTAAGGCAAAAAAACGAAGTGTGACGAATTGAGTTGCCAAGTAAAGTACCGGAAATGATAGCTGGCTTGTCGAACAACCACCTCGTAGTGTCAACTGGATAATTGGGGATTATCCTGTTCTAGAGAATGGTTCGGTGGCAGCGTTCCAGGAAGTGTTGAGTTTTCCATCGGCAAGCGTTCGCCCTGGAAAAAGCCACATACGCCCATATAACAACACTGGGACGTGGCGGATATGACTCGCCACTAAATAAAGTCACTGCACCTTGCCTCTCTCTGAGAGGTATTGTGCTTCAAGGATTTGTTCGACCCCTAGCCCTGTGCGGTCCTAAAGACGGATGAACCACTTGTTTGGTCACCAGCTCCCAAATGGTTGCGATACCCTCATATCGCCCTATTGCCTTGTAGGTTAGATCCTGAATCAAAGGCGCGGGGTGGGGCCCCTAAGACAACCCTCTACTTCGGCCTGAGCAACCGGGTACTATCATGTGTATTGACGAACCAAGGGTGAATTACACTACCGCTTTCCCACTTGCCATATCTACTGGCATTACTATCTCTGCTGCTTAGCATCCGCTCACAGATCGTCCCACGTCCCGTTCCTCAACCGCACCTATGTCTTTCCCGGTCACCGTCAACAACAGCTCACTAGTCGCTTCTGACAGAGTTCTGAGCCAAACGTTTGGTGTTCGTTGCCCTGTGGTCACAACATCCTCACACTCAACCGGATTTGAAGCGTTCCTTAATGCTGATTCTCCATTCAGCCTCGAAGCATTCAATGTGCGCAATCTGATGCATATCGGACGACAAGCGTGTTTGGACAGCACCCTTGAGACACTTTCGGTGGACATCTATTGCCTTTCCGAAACCAAGTTGCAAGACGCCAGTACCGTCATCGGAATGACATTTCCGACAAACCCTGATGTCAAATACCACTTATGCCTTTCCGCAAATCCAGAGAGCGCCACTTCTGGTCAAGCTGGTGTCCGGGTTGCACTGAGTGACAGGGCTGAGTTCGCTTTGCTTGACTGGATCCCAGTCAACAGTCGGCTTTGTGTAGTCAGACTACGAGGTTCATGCAAGTCAAACTAAGCGTCGATATGTTACGCGTACGTTATTTGTCATCTCAGCCTACGCTCCTACAGAGTGCAGCCCGGATGCGATCAAGGATTGCTTTTACGCACAGCTAGATGAGCTTCTGCGTTCCACTAAAATGTCGGACATTGTCATTGTTGCCGGAGATTTTCACGCACGAGTGAGCCGCCTGCCCCCAAGCGAGCACCTTCATGGATGTAGTTTTGGCGGCGGTAGCAGCCTATCAGACAATGGAGTCAGGCTACTAAATCTTTGTTCTTATCATCGCTTGTTTCTTTCGAGTACAAGTTTACGTCCTCGGAAAAGACCGACTGCTACCACATATCAATAAGCTGCAGATGGTGCGGAAACTTAACAGACTGCCGATCGTACTGCTAAACTTGTCTGGACTCCGATCACGCTGTTGTTTGCACCAAAATTTTGCATGCATTTCGGAGGATCATCCAGACGTACGCGCTACCGATCGAAGGTCGAAAATCCGCAACTTCCTGCGACGTTAGCCAAGTACCAGACTTCCCTGTCAACACTACTTGCTTCATCCGCAGACGATGGTCTCAATTTGCAATAGATGCGCATCAAAGACGCTTTAATCTCTGCCAATACTGTCAGTTGTGGCTTCGCTTGTCCTCCACCCTAAAATTGGATCAGCACTGCATTCTTCGAGCTGATGGACAGACGTCGCTCGGTCCCGGCCGACACCAGCCGTACAGAAGAACGCCGACCCTTGAACCGAGCGTTGCGCAGGTGCTTACAGAAGGACCGTGAGACCTGGTAGTGTGAACATGCTAGAGACCTCGAACTTGCTAATCTCTCTGGTAATGCCAGAAAACTGTTCCACTTCATCCGAGTCACCAAAAGCATCCGATCTGAAGTAAGCGAAACAATCTGCGTAGATGCTGGCTCCCTAATCACTAATCTTCAACGACGGCTGGCACGATGGCCAGAACAATTTTGCTCACCAATTTGCAGACCGCCAGCTCCATCTGTTTCCACTTGAGCACGCACTGTGATAAGTGGTCTATCCCAACTGACCCTCCCTGTCACCAGAAAATTTGGCGGGAACTCTGCTGCCTAAAGCGTTATAAGGCACCCGGCCCTGATGGTCCACCTCCTGTATTATTTAAAAATGGGGCTCTTCGCTGGTCCGAGAACTCTTCAAATGATTCTCAGAAAGCTGGGAAAATGAGGAGGTTGCATCATCAAGGAGTGAGTAGGGTAGTCGTCCGCATCGTCCAAAAGGACCTGCGCACAGTGCTCCAATTACAGGAGCATAAGTTTTGTCCTCGTCGGTTGCAAAATTCTGGTGTGCATCATTCTTCACAGGCTATCCCCAATGCGTGAATCACTACGGCAAGAGGGACAAACAGGCCGGGTTCCGCCCTGGTCGCGGCTTCATCTATCATATTTTCACAATCTGCCATGGGTATATAAAGCCAACGATTGTTGTGTTCCTGAATATTCGTGCTGCATTCAATTCTGTGGACAGGGCTGCATTGTTGCACTCTGTTAAGCAATGGCGTCCCCGATTTCGTTTACGTACTACGTGTTATGTACAGTCTGACGTTGGGTAGAGTTAGGGCTTATGGCAAGCCTTCGCCTTCCTTTGCTGTCACTAGTGAGGTTCGACAAGCATTCCCAAGCTCTCCATTCCTCTTCAACTTTGTCATTGAGGATGTCCTCAGAAATGCTATGGAAGACTAGTTTAATGCTGGCGTTGTGTTCCTACCAGGTAGTCAGTCGGGGGGTTGCTTTAGATTACGCTGATGATATCGTCTTGTTGGATGACCGTCTGCAAGCCGTTCAACTTGCATTCAACCGCCTGGCGATTGAAGCGTCGAAGTATGGCATGCACTTTTCACCGCCCAAATGCAAAGCGCTTTTTCACTCACCATCGATGGGGAAACGTTATAAGTGGTACAGTTTTGTCCACCTGGGAAGCTGCATACCTGTTGGTGGAGCTGTTGGAATGATTTCGATGCGTATCTCAAGAGCTTACCTTCTTCTGTCTGAGGCAATTATGGCGCCTCCATGACATCTGTCTCTCCATCATAGGACTGGTTTATAGTACAACTGTCCGCGCTGTACTCTTGTACGGATGCGAGAATTGCCTTGCTCGTACCGGTGACCTAATTCGACTGTCTGTCTTCGAGAACCGTTGCTTGCGGTCCATCGCATGTGTGTGTGGTTGCTGAACCACGTAACCAATGCTGAAGTCAGACAGCGTGTGTTGGGTGTAGACAGCCACTTCCTCGAGGCGCTTGTCTCGCTGGGTCAACTACGATGGCTCGGACAAGTACTGCGTATGCCCGTTCAGCGTCTTCGGCGTCGCGCCTTGTTCGCGGTCGTAAGACAGCGTTGGAGGAGGCGGTGTGGTGGACAGCCTGCAATTTGGAGAAGCAGGATGCAAATGCTGACAAAACAGCTGATCACGCTTGGTTCCTCCCGAGTCCCTGGATGCGGTCCCAAAGATGCTGAGTGCAGTTGGTTGGAAACATTGGTAGTCATGGCTCGAAACCAAACTCAGTGATAGGCCTGTATCTCTGCTTGTCCCGGTAATCCCCCTTCCCTCCCCCAATAAAGGACAACGAAGAACTGAAAAACTGTGAGTGAAAAAGTGATGCAAATGGTTTGTTTTCTTTCTTCTTTTACGTTAGCCATTTTCCTATTCAGTCATGGCCCCGAGGACACAATGTCTGCACACAGATTTTGATCAATATATATATATATTTATATATACATATTGTTATGTGGACCCAGCGTCCCTATCATTATTACAGGCTTAATTACGGAAGGCTGGAAACCCGATTCACACGAGGACACATGTACTCATACCAGACAAAACGCACACGTTTTAATCAGCGTTCCATATATATGTTCCGCATAAGATATGTGCTCAAGTCTACACCATAAATTCGCAGCCGCATAAATCTGTTCTTAGCAAGTCAACTGAGTCCACATTTTCACTTGTTTGTAGTGCGCCTTCGACTCTACGCCCCACTTTTCTCATCGTTCGATTCGTCTCCTTCCTACTCATTGAATGCGATGTGGGTTGTTAGTTAACGCAACTGTTTGAATCTCATTTAACCGCTTGACCCCACTTCACCTGATTATCTATTTGCACTCATCTTGCATAACAACCCACCGGACCACCCTCTGCTCAAAAACTTTCACTGTGACTCAACACATCATCTACTCACACACGCCAACCACTGCTTACAGTGTGTCGCGTAATCTGTCTCAACGAGAATTCGCATGCTCTGATGTGACATTTGTCTATCTCACCTTGACAGCATTATTATGTAGAGATCAGATAAATTCAGGCTCTTGGTCTTCCAGATTAGCATTTGCAACTGCAATTGCACCCAGCTTCATTTGTGGGCTGTTGCTTCATGTCGACTGCCTAACGATCATTATTTTTAGCTCAAAACTTTTATTGCGATCCTTAATCTTTCCCCAGCTTGTGTTTGGCGCTCTGGCGGTATCCCAGTTCGCTTGCAGTCACGGCTATCACATTGAAGTTCCATCGCCACTTGCATTAACCATCGCAACGGTTTTAAGATGGTCGTCTCGTCTACCGCACAAATCAAGTTGCATGAAGAACAATAAAGAAGAAGGAAACAGTCAAATGCTCAAGTTAAATGATACAGCCATTCGCGGAACCCTCTCCTGGGAACCTGCTTCCGTGCATGTTAATCTCCCTGAAGGTTTCACCCGCATTTCCACACCCATGTGGCAATGTGCGGGTGTGAGTTAAAAGCATCCACGCCATCGCCACTTTGATCCATCTCTCAGGCCATATTTACATGTGATTACCGTGGGTACTTCAGCCCAATCCAGCCGTGCGTTTCGGTGTGATCTAAACTCAATCAGGTCAACACTGCTTTAACTCTCATAATCACTTGTATCTGCAAATACTCCAATCAACCAAGGTCGTGATACCGCTTAAGATACTCTAGCACGAACCACATCTTGCATCCAGCTCTGATATAGTTCAAGTCGCGGAATATATTAACACACATACAGAAGGTCTAAGCCACCGAATACGGACATTGGTGCTAAGTACCATTTTCAGTATGATTGCCGAGTACTCTCGTTTGCGGTATCATGCATAACCACCCCATGACTTGTCATGCGATTCCGGATTTATTAATCCTCTTGGTATTAGCTTAAAACAAACAAATGTTTCTAACCGTGGCGGATCGATTCAAAGCAATTAAGGTATGATAAGCGTGATAATGGTATCACATGCACTGTAGGAGAGAACTGGTATTCACGATGACTCTTATACAACTAGACACGACGCGAAGGCCGCAGTAAGACTTACTGAGATTTGAGTTCACCATGGCGTGTCCAGTTGATTGATGTCCTAATAAAGGACGCAGGTACCAGCAACCACTTGAATTGGTTAGTGGCCGAAAGCTCGATTGCGGTGGTTCCTGTGCGAGATAGCATTGCACGCTTTTTAGTGCCTGCATCGGCGTTAACGGTCATCCTTTGTGTTGTGTTCCTGCTGGAATTACTCATCATCATCATTATCCTCTTCCTCATCATAATGTTAGCTGAAGGTGGGAAACACTTCAGCTAATGCGTTACAATTCAAAAAGATAGGATATGTAAAAATGCTAGGTACAGAAGATATTAGAATATAATATAAAAATCAAGGAACTAATATGATGCTCAATATCATATTTTGATTCACATGGGAGAACGTGCTTGTAGGTAGTAAATAAGCTGCAGAAATGCGACAAAGTAGCTCACAATACAAATGCAATTGAAATCGATTTCGCCATTTCAACAAGTGTACCATACTCACAAGTTTGTCGCTCTCTGGACTGCAGCTAACCAGTCTTTGGACACCACCCAGGCCAGTTCCGAAATAATCGTCTTCACTCAACTTGAACAAGTCATCGGTTGGGCTCCCCTAACTTCGTCCCATTCATACCCTGGTAGCACGAACAACGCAGATTGCGAGAGTCAGTTTGCTGGTATGCATAAAACATTATCCAGCTTTCGGAGTATGATTCTCGATATAACAGTGCCGAGCAGCTTACTCGCTCTTCTGCACCAAATACACAACGTAGAACCTGCTCATTGCTCACCCGGTCTTCCCAGCAGATGTGAGTTATGCTGCGAACGCAGCGATGGTCACATGTAACGAGATTCTTTATGACTGCCAACCAGATGGATCAGGTTTCATAACCGTATAGGAGGGTTGAGCGGACGGCTGCATTGTAGCTCTGCTCTTCAGGACGAGAGTGATGTTGCGCCGGCGTCACGAGTAGCGGAGATTGAGAAAATCGCTTTCAATTTTTGCTATTCGGTTCGCCGTCTCATTTTCTCTTCCATGAGCGCCGATATAGCTACGTAGATACTTGAATTTTTAAGCGACTTCTAGCTGCTAACTATCAAGGATCAGGGCAAGAATGTGTCCCTGCTAACGTTGCAGAAGGGTTTCACATTTCTAGGGAGCAAAACAAAACCCAAATCGGCGGACAGCTAGTGTCATTCTGTCCAATGCTGTTTGACACATTTGGAGCCGGTCACAGATTAAGGCAATGTGGTCGACGTATTCAAGTCAAGAAGTCACTCAACTGAAAACAACTCGTTTCCAGCGAACTTCGTTTCCTTGACTTGTTCAATGGCCAACTTAAACAGCATGCATTATATCAATCAAACTTTCCCACACCACTGTAGATAGTGAAGGGCGACGTCAGTTAGACGTAGTCACCTGCGTGACACGCTTGACGCGCACTCCTGGATAATTGTATTACTTCTCTCTATTCGCCTTCCATTTTGTGCCATATCTTCGGAAGTACACTCAATCGACTCGCATTGTCGAGACCTATCCGACGGATTCAGTCTTTCTGTAGTACCATTAACGACACACTGCAAAATCCTAAACATTGTCTTTGACAGTTCATTCGGTAAGACCTGCTTGTGAAACTGCGTTGTTTTTTTATTTTCACCACTATATTGGGATACATTCGACGGAGATTTCTTAAAGCTACTAGACAACACATTACTTAATGCAGTGCACCTCTAGATACCACAAATAGAGGCTATTTTGTGCTCAAGCAATTACCGCTGTAACTCCCTTAGCGCGTTTTGCCACGGAAAGCATTTGTGATACCTCATTGCCTACTGTTCGTCGTGCGCACAAGATAGGCCGACGCAGCGTCTCAGCTACGCAAAAAAACAACAAATCCAAGGTCACTAGTGGTCCAGACACGTCGGTCGCCACATGCTCGTTTTGTTACAATTACTTCGATGGGGCACAAAACACTGTACCGATGGCTTTATAAGCTTCTATCGATTCTGCTCAGTCGCTCGTAGATCAGCCGCGCAGGTCAGGGTGAGATTGGAGCGCACTAATTTACCGACCCAACAATGGCATGTGAGTCTACTGTATTTACTCACCCACGCATGTCTGGGGGTGTGAATACGACGTAAGGACGCGTAGCGGCGCATGTGTCCTTGACATATGTTAATTACCCCCGGCGATTTTGACACCGCTCAGTTCAGATTGGATCGCCGCCGACGCTTTTGGCTGGTGGTTTGCAACATCTCGACAGCAGTGCATAATGCATTGGCTACCGTGTTCAAATGTTGGTGGCGCTTCGACAGTTGCTTAATGTTATCCCAGCAAATGGTAAAAGGGTTAGTGCCAACGCTGTTGTAGACAGAATGTTACCTTCACATAAACCACCTTAGCAAAATAAGAATTCGTAACAATTAGACGGTGAAAATATGAGATGCTACTTCTGCATAAATGAGTCCGGAAAAGCTGTCGTTGACAGACTACTCCCGTCACAGTCTTGATAGCAATTGCAGGAACCAAGTGGGGTGCACGCTGGCTAATTTGTATAACAGTGACCGTGACGGTGTAACATGAAAGGCTGACAGTGTCGCTCAGTCTCTCAGTCTCTCAGGAAAACGTAGGTGTATGCCAATCGAAATGATCGTTACATGCTGCCGTGTATGGCAATTAAGGGGCTACTCGCTGCACGTGTTTGTGGAGAAGGACTGACGATGAAATCGCATTGTATGCGTCATTGCACAAGAACGATCGAGGAGCTGTGTTTAAGCTAAGCCCAAGAAGATGCCATCAATTGCACATAATCGCACCCTATCCGTGTATTCCAGAAACAGCTTGGGACAAATTTGTGAGCACGTTCACATCCCTAGTCGCGAAGGCATCAGAACCGAAAGCTTTTCATCCTCCCCTCAAAACGAAATCTTTGCAGAGAAGCCGAACACGAAAATACATGGCCTTGAGGGACCGGACTTGGCATGGTTATAGAAACAATCGCAGTTCAGAAAATTGCACGGTGTACGCAACTCAGGCGAACGACTCTGTGCGCTTGGTGAGTGAGGACAAATTCACAAACTAGCTGTTTGATCCGGCGTAACATTCACAGCGGAAACGGTACTGAAAATGCCATTATCCTTGCGTACACACAGATCTCTTGGAGTGGAAAATATCCACCCCAAACGCACCAATCAATGGACTGCGGGCTGGTTCACAGCTGTGCATCTGTGTGCATGACTAGCGGCTACAACCAGGTGACCCTCGCATCTGACCTCAGGACCAACTTCGGTCCCGGATGAGCTGCATTCAGCTTCTGGTTGACACAGTGCGGCAAGTGCATTCATCGTCAAGGTCATGCATTTGCCTGTGTGGACAGGCATCGTCGAAACAACAGCGTTGTTACTAACTCATTTATCATTTGCTGGGATAACATTAAGCAACTGTCGAAGCGCCACCAACATTTGAACACGGTAGCCAATGCATTATGCACTGCTGTCAAGATGTTGCAAACCACCAGCCAAAAACGTCGGCAGCGACCCAATCTGAACTGAGCGGTGTCAAAATCGCTGCACATTGAGGCCGGTTAACCCGCAGTACGTACTCCAACTTGTGAAGAAATTTAACAAAACTGGGAGCGTGTGCAACGCCAAACGAACTGGGCGGCCTCGTACTACCACGGATGAGATTTCCGCTGGTGTTGTTGTCGAAGAGGTTCGTCGAAATAGTCATCTCAGCATTCGGAGAATCGCCCAACACTGTGCCACTACACCATATGCTGTGCACCGGATATTGAAGGAAAGAAAATTCCGAAGGTATGGTGCATTGCAGGTACAAGTGTTAAAGCCCGACGATTCGGTGAATCGTCTTACATTCGCTCGCTTGTACCTGAATACCTTGGACGTGCATTCCATCATATTTACCGATGAGGCCATTTTCCGTCTGCATGGTACACAGAAGCGGCATGTTTGGGCCACCAATAACCCACGGCAATGCATCGCTTCCCGTGTGCAACATGGCACACAGCTCATGGCCTGGGCTGGACTAACAAGTCGAACAATCATCGGACCTTTCTTCTTTTCTCAAAATGTGACGGGTAAGTTGTGTAGCAGAACTAATACATCACACTTCTTAGCCTCTTCATACAAAGAAATGTTTCAGACGTGGGTGATTCCGCGGTTGCATGTGGAAGGACTGTTGAGTACGGTTTGGTGGCAGCAGGATGGTGCACCGGCCCATTCAGCACAAACCGTGCGTCAGTTCCTGGACGACACATTCGGTCATCGATGGATTGGTCGGGGAGGACCAATGGAGTGGCTGGCACGATCACCGGATATGAATCCCCTTGCTTGCTTCCTTTGGGGATACCTGAAACGAAGAGTGTATAAAGTGAAACCCACGTGTGTGGAAGAACTGAAGCGAAGCATCGTGGAAGAATGTCGCGCGATATCCGTTGACGCATTGCAGAGGATTATAGCCGACAGCATCCGGCGAATGCTGCTGTGCCAGCAAAACGGCGGTGGGCATTTCGAGCATCTACTGCGTTGATTGTTATACTGCTTTTACGTACTGCATTTCAATACATCTTTCGCATATCCATTGACTTCAGGAATAAATCGCTGCTATGGCTAATAGTGCCGATATTGCGTCAGCGTGTAGGGAATATTGTGGGAGTTGCCTGAAGAGAACAAGACGTTAACGTGAGCAGCGTACACGGAGGAAATCGTTGAACCTATAGATGAGCCTCAGCGCCGAAAGGTCTCGTTGGCCAACAGGGTTGGGGTGATTACACTGGCTAGGTCGTAGATAAAGATACCATGGCCTTCCACATAGCCCGTCAATGTGTCGGCCAGAATTTCTTCCATAACTTTGGTGAACACCGGGAGAAGATTACCGGGCGGTTATTGGCAGGCTCGAACCGACTTGCTCCCTTGTGAATAGGATGATTGATACCTTTAGTGCGTTTGGGGTGGATATTTTCTACTCCAAGAGATCTGTGTGTACGCAAGGATAATGGCATTTTCAGTACCGTTTTCCGCTGTGAATGTTACGCCCGGATCAAACAGCTAGTTTGTGAATTTGTCCTCACTCACCAAGCGCACAGAGTCGT
>OX104061.1:50540852-50557211 GCA_944474145.2 Dicrocoelium dendriticum
CGTGAATGACATACTACCCATTCGGGAGGCGAGCTCTCGATAACAGAAGGGCTTTCGTTTTATAGGTGATAGTCAGAACAACTCAGGGCATTTTCGGTCCACTGTAGTGTTGTGAGTTTGTGTGACCGTGACCCGCGTCAAGTTGGCGGGTTTAACTAAAACACATAGAATGTTACATATGAACTTCCAATGATTCTCATCATCTAGTTGTTTTCCTTTTAAGGAATTTCACGTCGACTCTAGGAACTTAGTACAGATTGTCAGTCGTATACTACGAGCCGCCCGGGTTGAGGTCAACCCCCCAGCTGGTCTGCATACAACCGTGATAGGCTGTGCAACTACAGCTTCGCCTTCCTCATTTACTTTGAGACCAGTGGGAGTAGCTGAGGGCCTATTTTTCCGGTTGACTTTGACAGCAACCAAGTTGCAGCCACCACTGGTGTCGAGATCCTTCCCAAAGCTATGAACAGTCTGGTGATAGGATCAGGGTCTGACCGTACATATTCCAACCGTACTGACAGTGGTTGTCTCAGGCCTAATTGAACTACTGGTGCCATTTATGCCTAAAGTGTTTTAACGCGTTGTCCAGCGTTATTCCTCAGTTGTGAAGCGGAGCCTAATGCTCTCTGTCATGATTTCATCTAAGGAAAGGGTTTTGGGTTTCCCCTTCCTTCAATCATTGTCACTAATTTTTCGAGTTTCTGCATTGATTCATGTGCAATCTTTGCTACTGAGACGATCATATATACCTCACAGAATCACAGACAATGTGCTCTACTCCGGTGCAGGTTTAACTGGTTTTTTGAGCATGGAACTTTCAGAATAAACATGCCCAGGCATTTGGAGCATCGGATTCCTGATCGCACATTTTTATAGCATGAGGAGAAGCCACATAATTCTTTTATTCCGTTTACCATCGATTGGGCTTGTGATTGGTCGTTACAAATCATTGCTTCGAGCAACTCAGTGGCCGAGCGCATATTGTTGCCTGTTTGTCCCCTGTGCGCTGAATTGGCTGCAGTTTCAAGGTAGACAAATTTGCTGAGTCCAGCGCTGGCCTGGCTAGCTTCAGAGGCTGGATCCTTCTCTCTGTACTCACCCTGAGATGTAAATAAGGCAAGTGAGCGCAAGGAACATTATATGTCTGATAGCTGTTTCACGTAATGTTCGATACCTTTGGTTGCTAACTCGTCGTATACATCTCGGAGTTGATTTACGAACGAGACCATGAAGTTGAAGTTTGACTAGTGATTCGGAAAATTGCTTGGGTGTGTTTCCCTGCATCCTTGCGAAAGCTGCCACCCGGAGATAAAAGATGATTCACAAATGACCGATCCGTAAGATTGTATGCACTAAGTAGCGCTGCTGATGCCGGATCGAATGAGTGTAAGTACAAGTGTGGTGATGTGAAGTGTACCGGTGTGTCACCAGCAAATGAAAGTAAGCGAATGTAAGCCACCTAAAGCACTGCACCGAAGAAAGAACTTTTAATGCATTTATCAATCGAGAGTGATGTTGCCGCTGTTGTGTTATCCCGACGCATACAAGACTCTGTTGAGAAGACATACTCAGCAGCTCGTTTGGGAAGACATTTTTTATCATAAGCTTCGCTAGCCAGGTCCTTGGAAGTTGAACTACCCACTTTGGTTTGAGTACTGCCTGCTTATCAATACTCGTGCTCCTGTGGTGAACGATACGTCGGTTGCACTACGACAGCTTTATCGCAAAGGAACCGCGAACATATCCCAGTATGATTTTACGGAGGTGAAATGACGTCTTCCAACAGCTCCATTTTATCACATCTCCTCAAGTACGGCCAAGCAGCATCAGCAAACAACTTCAAAGTGCTCTACTCATTGTCTATAGGTTACTCGCGATGCGGCCGCAAACAACTGCTATCTATTGCTGAGGCCATAGATCTTCGTCATTTGAAACCCGGTTAATGTGTTCAAAAGAAATACGTGTGACCTATGTTGTTGCTCTGGCCAAGGAGCACTGTTACATAACTACATGATTGTCATTCCCGCTCTTTAAGTTGTTTCTCACGTGATTGTTTTTACTATTCCATTTGTTGACTGAGTTCAATAGAGATAGCTCATCAAAGTGTATGTACTCAGTACTTAGATCTTCCAGGCCCTTTCACATGCAAACTATCATGAAAGGGTCTGATAAGAGTTTAGTCGAAAGGAATTCTTCACCCTCATTTTGACTTCTGGTTTTGATTCATAGGATGTAAGTATTTACCCTTCCGGTTCGCCTTTCGATATGCTGATCTTTTAGTCACATTTATCTTCGTGTGAGAAGTACGTCTAAGGATGGGAGGCATCTGTCGTGCTCAGTTTCGTACGTCACACTAAGATTTGGGTGCAAAATATTGAGCGATCTGGTTGCAAGTGCAATGTCTTCCTACGGATTCACGACTAACTGTATATCATAAACATGGCGCTTAGGTAACGTCGCCGACTTGATGAGGTTGTCGACTTTCGCTTCTCTTATACCTAACCCACTGAGCTGTCCATAGCCCTAACATCCATTTGCATTTCCTTGAAAGTAAAACATGGCATTTTTAATGCACATGAAGAACATATTTTCGACTTTTCTTGGGGAGCTCTACTCAGAAGTTGGACTCGCATTGGTGGTCAACAGCTTAGTTGTATGGAACTTTGGTAAAAATTGACTGCACACCAACTGAACATATGCGATTGTGGGTGAAGTTTATGTTCCGAAGATATCCGATAGAATATATTTTACCATGCCTTTTCTCAGTGTCCCAATTATGTAGTTCAGCTATTCAGCAACGGCATGGTCAAACAAATGAATTATGCAACATATAGGGTGCATGTTTAATCTTGCCTTTGGTGGACCATATTTTGGGGAGAATGGGTATTCACAGACTTTAGCGCCCTAAGCGCCAGGAAATACTTCCCATCCTTCAGCTCCTCGAGGCCCTTATTACCGATGGATCGCGCCCAACCACAACTGAGAAGGTGACACTAGACCTACTGTAGTTTTGCGTAACGCCCCAATGAGAAGACTACTGGCCCCGAACCGACTTCAGGTGGCCTTGTTTTGCATTCTCTATTAGTTGCATGTACTTGGCCAAAGCGCATGCACGACATGGCCTGTTTGTCCAACAACCTTCGCCTTCTAATATTCTTAGTTGGAATCGTGGCATAATTGAGGCATAATCAATCAAGCGATACCATTTGATGCGCGAGTGCATTAACCGAAACAAGGCAGGTGAACGTTTAAAGAAACTACAATAAACAATTACAAAATGATGCAATAGTTGGGTCACAGCTACAAATTTAGTGGACTCCATCGGAAACAATACAATATGCATAATATGCATACTCTTCTCTAATATGCATAAAGTGTCCTGCTTCACTTCTGTGGGACAGTGTAAAGCCATATTGTAGATACGTAGCTATTTGAAAAGCATACAAGTAATTTACTTGTGGCGGTAACACGCAACATGTGGCATTTCAAAATGTTACCCTATGGTCTGAAATGATTTGCAGAACTCCCTCTTTTCCATACTTATCTCCAGGCCCATAGTAAAAACTTATGAAGGTACATTGTATTTCAGCGTGTACGTAAATGCTTCCAGGAATCGCACCATTTCACTTTGCTCCTTAGTATGCGCTCCAGCTTTTTGGATCAATGTGGAGCTCCTGTGATATGCTCATCTATTAGAGGTTTGCTCCGTTCTTCAAGCGATACTCAACCTGTTCATGAAGAAGACAAATAAGTTGTTAGCAAACATCAAAAGGCAGGCGGTTTGTATAAGCAGCATGAAATCGGCAAAACGAGCTTTGGTTAGCAAACCTAGGAAACTACGGTTGGACTGTAGTGCGAGAGTGGCGCACGATCAGTGCTTTGGTAGGCCAGTTTGCAATTGCATTCAATGTGATCAGGAGAAGATAAAAGCTGGAAAGCAAGTGCGAACGCCTGCGGGCTCTGCACCACAGAAGATAACCTAACGTGGCAGACGGTGCACTCACCAGGTTCCAAGTACACAATCTTGGCATGCCCCACGTACCTACGCACATTGCTGACGGCATCAGGTTTCGTTATTGCCTGTCACTGCGGTCAGCCACAGGACGCCTGCGACTACAGGGAGACCATGAATGGCTAGCGCTGCAGCATCAAGAGCTCCAAGCACACACCCCATATCCAGTGCAAATCCAAAGGAATAAGACCGGGTGGCATGTGGATAGGAGCCACGTTTCATCAATGGAGCCGGTTAACACTCCTTCACAGGCAAACACAAGCACGCTGTATTTGGGGAATCAAGCGCACACAAAGCGGTGGCTGGACCATAGTCCGCTCCACACTGAGTGCATGGAAGCACTCTTCGAGCCTAACACGGCCACAAGGACCGTGCACCCCGTTCCCTCCAGCAATGATCAACTGTCTCCTGGAGCAAGTATGGACGAAGTAGTGGGTAATAGACAGGTAGACACCTTGTCAACATGCACATCAAGCGCAGCCACACCGGCAATATAATTAGTATGCATCATTCTACACGTTAGCTGGAGGTGGAAAACACCTCAGCTACTGTGCCGCAATATCTGAAAGAAAATAGGAATAAAATGCAACAGGTGCAAGCCAGTTGAGCTACCGGTAATGGAAGGGCATCGTTACGTTAAGCTACCTGCCGGCTACTATACAGCGAAAAAATTTAATATTCAAAATTATATAAGGCTAAATAGTGAGACCGTGGTTGGAGGGGAGGCTAAGAGGGATAGGGTGGGACAAAGATACTAACAGCACGAACGCCACTGTGGTCGGCGCCTAGCCTTATCAACAAATATATCCAGCCAAACGTTTTCCGGACACCAAGCAGGGATCCGAGACGCTCTAACTGAGGTCAACTTCGAAGTGAAAGCCATCATTCATCTCGGTCAACGCAACGCTTGGCTACCTCCCATCTTCTTCCATCCACGTCCCCGGCGCGAAAACAATGCACGTCGCGGGAGTCGTTAAACTATCGCGCGTAACACGTCGCCGAGCCATCGGACCCTGGTGCGTAAAATAGCGTTGCTGAGTGGTTCATTTCCATCTCCTGTGACGTAAACAATGCGTCGAGCACTCTCCTTGCTTACTCTGTGTTCCCAACTGATGTGAGCTTAATTGCGAAGGCACCGGTGGTCTAATGTAACTAGCCTCTTTATGTACGCTGATCTAAGGGGTCAGGTTTCGCAGCATTACAGTAGGGTCGAACATACCGCCGCATTGTAGACTCTATGCTTAGGTGCGAGAGTAACGTCGCACCAGCGTCATAAGTGGCGAAGGTTGGCAAAAGCTCCTAGAGCTTTTACTATACCGTTCGTCGTCCCATCTTCAATCCTACGGGCTCTGATACAACTTCCCAAGTAGTTGAATGTTTGAACGACATCTAGCTGATCCTTACCAAGGTCACCGATTGAGTCGGTCCAGGCCAATCAGTAAGGAACCTTTTGTATTTCGATAGTGTGAAGCAAAACCAGAAGTAACGGACAGCCAGTACTAACCTGTCCAGTGCCGGTTGGCACGTTTGTGAGCTGTCGCAGATAACCGCAATATCCTCAGCATACTCCAAGTTAATTCGTTCCCCTGGGAGCAGATCCACATCATCTACGTCCCGTCCTGTGAACGCTATTTACACGACTTCGCCAATAGCGAAGTTGAAGAGGAAAGGTGACAGCGGGCATCCTTGTCGCACACTGCTGGAGATAATAAAGGGCGACGACAGCTTGCCGGAGCAGCGCGCTTGTAATGATAGGACGATATTCCCATATTTCATAGATACCCCCTTCCTGACTAGACAGTACCAAAGTGCACATTTATACATCGAATGGAATGCACCTTTGATATCGAAGAACACGAAAACGGTGGGCCGCCAATATTTGTGACGGTGCTCCAATAACTGACGCAAAGCGAAGACGTGGTCAACGCACCCACGACCTCGACGAAACCCGGCTTACACTTCACATACATGGCTTTCACGCGTGCCAGTCAGTCTGTGAAGGATGACAGAGGCAAGCAATTTGGAGGCGATAGAGAGCAGACTGATTCCTCTATGGTTGCCACATTCCGATCGTGAGCCTCACTTGAAAATTGGGACCATGACGGAGTGGGTCCAGTTGGTATGGACAGTTTCCTGCTCTCACAGTTTCACTAAAAACTCGTATAAATCATCCACAAGAGCAGGTTCCCCGTATTTGAAGAGGGCTGGAAGAAGATCACCTGGTCGCGCGGCTGCATTTAACTTCAACAGTTTGATCACACATTTGACTTCTGAGAGACAGGGTGGATCCAAAGGGACAGCTAAGAGACAGGGCCGATCAGCGGTCGGCGATAAATCTAACAATTCCGACGGATTAAATTGCCTTTCAAAATGCTCAGCCCAACGCTCCGAGCGTTTTGACAAGTTGGGGATAGACTGTCCACTCTCGTCACGTATAGTTTCACTAACACCAGGTCTCTCGCTGCCCGTTTCCCGGATCAGACGGAATAAGTCACGATGGTTACCAAGGGCCATTTCCTTCGCTGAAGTAAGAGAAGACCACCAGGATTCGCGGTGTCTCTTCTGGTTAGCACGGAGTCTTGCCCGCAGCTCTTTGTGAGTTTCAGTGTGTTTGCTTCCAGCCGGAATATGCCGACGCCTATCAATAACTTCCTGAGACTGCAAAGAGACCCAATGTCCATGTTGGCGATTAGAATTACCACATGAGGATTTGCCTGCTGCTAGTAAGGACTGGTGGATATGAGACCAGTGAGCTTCAACTACATCCAGTGAGCGCTTACTCAAGTCGCATAACAGTGTATTTTGACAAACATCCAGAACAGCTGGTTTCGCCTGTTGGCTGGTGGCAATGCGGTCATAACGTCGTCGTGCGCTTCTGCCAAAACGAATCCGCAGGTCAACACATACAAGTGCATAGTCAGTGTCTACATATGTGCTGCAAATCGAGCGACAGTTCTGGACGCAGCCTGTCCATCGGTAACTTATCGCAATGTCATCGATTTTCGCCCATAATTGGTGCGATGCTGGTGGACGCCAAATCACCCTCCGGCGGGTGCTATGTCGGAAATTAGCGTTCGCAAGAAATAGGCGAGCATCTTCACACAAATGAAATAATCGCTCACCGTTATCATTACGGGAGCTTACATCATGTTGACCGCCCAGATGCAGTTCATCAGTGCATAATTTGCCAACTTGAACGTTCAGATCTCCGGCCAGCGCTACAGTGTCCCAGCTTCTTCTGTGGCTAAGGAGCTCGTTCAGTTGACGATAGAAGTCGTTTTTTACCGAGTCATCGTTAGTGTTTGTGGGTGCATAGGCATCGATGGCGAATAGACACCTACTAGTCCCGCGCGATTTCGAAGCTTTGAACAATTCAGCCAATCGGACCGTACACATACGTCTACTGATTGCAATTCCGTCAGCCAGAGCAGCTTCATCCCGGGGACTCAGGGCAATACCAACACCGGCTTGGCCGGTGCTCGAAGCTGCATCGTCACCGGATAGGCGCTATGAGGATGTGCTGCTGGTGTCACCTGAAGTGGATCGCAAAGTGAGCACTGAGTTCCAGTCGTTTTATGCGGGTCTCCGATAAGCAGCACATTTCGATCAAAATGTCTCTAATGTTCGGGAAATTGCTACCTGTTGACCAATCTGAAGCAATGTGCGTACATTGAGGCATGCCAGTCTGAAGGATGATCGAGGGCTCCAAATGGAAGCCGATGAACTGGGCTTGACCATTTGCTTGGACATGGGCCTGTTGACAGGCAGGAATGACGCTCCGCGTTCACATGTGAGTTGGAACTAAAAGGTAAAAACCTATCAAAGCAAGGTGGAGGGGGGGGGTTAAGAGTTGGGCGGTTGAAAACAGGGGGGATAACACTGAAGTTGGAACGGTAAGAGTGTAAAAGCCTAAGCGGAGGAAAAAGAAGATGCGCGGGCTTGAGCAGTAACCTCCAAACCCCTATCCACGCTGCTTGATGCCGAAGATAGGGCGCCGTTGATTATCCTCTGCGGTGGCCAGAGCATCAAGAAGATGTTTGAAGAGAAATTCATTCTATTACGTAGACAGGATACTGTGAGATTGCTCAGACCTAGATAGGAAAACTATTAGGGTTCTCAACCAAAGCCTTTGGTTTAAAAACCTAACCGCAAGGCAGCGGGTTTGGAGTTGGGCTACAAGGAGTCCGTTTTAAATATTAAGGAGCCGCCTCATTCCAACACTCAACCTAGAGGACCAGAAGACTGAGTTGTCTGACCTCTAACAATTGACCAATCTGGTTTGAGTGAATCTGGAGGTGCAAAATAGCACCTCCCAGCACAGCCACACGGACATATATTATACAACTGGTTTGTGCATAGGCGCTAGGCGGAAAGTCCTAGCTCCTGATGCTAGCCATTGTCCTCTGCACAGTTCGTAACTGGCATAGCAAAGGAAGATGAGCTGGGCTATATCATGGTCAACTGTCAATCACGAAGGTCCGCGGCTGTCACACATTGCGAAGTGGCATTACATGCTGGCATCATGAAGTCAAAAGGAAAGAAACCCATCAGGGGTCCGCTGGGAGGCGCAATACTGACGGGACTCAGAATGTCGAAACGCCGGCGTCTGGCGGATTTTCAATCTAGCATAAGCCTGCTGATAAAGAGTGACAATGATGAGTAAGCTGAATTTTCGGTGCGTGCATGGCAATCGGTAGACACATCCCAGCCACTGTGTAGATTCCAAGTATGCTACGACCCCGCGAAATCTGCAACACGCCTCATATTGGAATCCTTTGTTCATCATATCAGTTACACTGTACACACCTTATCACTTCCGCTGTCTATCCTAACGGCTCAATCAATGTCATCCATATTTCACCTTTCTAACAATGGGCCCCGTACATTAAACCTAAAATAGTCCCGTATTCATTAATGCACAAAACGGATTTTATTGGCATTTGTAAGTTCCGAATATCCAGTTGTTTTAATGGCTATACGTCTATTAGACACTTTCGTCCCGGTGAGGGCACACCACATTGCTCTTCGCTCCAGCCGATTCGTTCTCCATTCCTCGTAGCATTTAAAATTGATGTTCGATCCAGCTGCATCTACTTGCTCTGCCGTTTCTTATTTCGCAATTATCTCGCGTGTCATCACTACCAGATATTATCCGAGGCAAACCAACGCGGTGCAAATGCAATTTGGGCTTTACGCAATGGCCGAATACATGCCTGTGTCATTGGTATGAATATTCGAATTCGCGGCTAGTCACCTGTACCGAAAATATCCTGTTATCATTTCAGCTGTGCCTGCTTTAAAGTATCACGATAGGGTTTACCAATTTAACAGCAACATCGAGTGACTCGAAGTATAGATGTACCAGATTACAAGGATTCTATTACTGAGAGACGGATTGTATGGACGTCTGTATTAACGAAGGTAGCTGTACTGAAAAGTAATATCGTTTGTACATACTCCCGGTTATTCGCTACTGGGAGCTACGGCCAATGTGTCGCCTGCAAAATGCTCCGTATGTTCTTATTGTGTCTACGTAAAACCCCATCGAGCCAGTCTTCGTCTTCGTCACCTGTAAAATCATGTGGATATTCTGAGGAACTTAAATTGGCAGTGCGATTGAATTATCCGTAAATTCATTCAACGAGTGACTCCATGTTCTGGATTTGGTGCATACCTTTTATGTTCACCGTATTCTCTATCCAAATGGGGGTCAGTATTTGCGCAGAGGTCTTTCCGGAATTCATCGAGTTGTAAGATACACACAAGTTAATTTGTCCAATTCTTATTTTCAGTTGTGATTTTTGTTCGACACTAATTGAGCTCAAAAATACATTTGAAGTGGAGGATTTCGGTTTTCTTTACCCCATCCGCGCACTCCACAGTGGGTTTCATCCTGATTTGGACTAATCATATCGACAGAGCCTGACATATAAAAGGAACTCGGCGTATTGTGAATAGCGGCCAAGGTCATGATCACTAGGCTATCGAGGTCGACGAGGTCAATGTGTTTCACAGTGTTTACGGGCTCATCTCTACCATTGGTAACATCTGCTTTGCATGGGGAATGCTAACAAGAAAAGGAATAGCTGAATTGGTGAAAGATGGTCTTGTGTCAACAACTTGGTCAATTTCGCCACCTACATTGCCCTACTACATGTTTTTCGCATAAGAGAGTTCGTCGATTGTCATCTCATGATATAAAGATGACGGGTTCACGAGACTTATATGGTTTCTGTGCCGATCAATTTCAGTTGGGATGTTTCCGTTGACGTTTGAGAGTATTAGAATACGGAGCGCAGCCATTAGAGCGGCGGAATGGAAAAATTCTCTGGCCTTAAATACTGCACCACAGCGTTAACAAAACAAACACTAATTATAAATGTTTTACTTGAATTTAAAACATTACACAACAAGCTTAATATGAGTATGGGCAGCACTCCTCCTAGAAGTACGTGGTGCAGTTAGCTTTTCTTCAACTCTGGCTCAAGGGTAAAAGGTCCTTCCGAAATCGCATTGGCCGGCGCAGTTGATGAATCGTCTAAACTGCCGCCATTCTTCCGCTGTCATGTTTGGGCTGAGTATAGCAGTTATTAAAAACTGCTCTTGTGTTGCACACTGCCGTGCGCATCTACTCAGTCTTCTTCCAGTAGCCGCTGACAAATTACCACTGCTGTGCACTGTTGAGAGAAAAGTGACCTAATAAAAGAGAACAGAAAGGAAACGTGTGAGTTGATGAGTGGAAAATAGTTGCTAATTCTACTGTGATAACGTAGTATGTAAGCTATTCGAAATCATGGGTTATACTTGGAACCGGCCGAGAGGTCGACTTCATCGAGGTTTGCAAACAATAGGCATGCATGGTATTGGGCTATGGTTCCTTGCTCACCGCTTCAACTTCATATCTCTGCATTGCAAAGCCTAGTTCATCTGCTACTTGCTGTGGCAATTCAGTGGTTCTAAACATTTCAGTAGGTTCGCTTCGAACATACTATATCGCATGCAAAGGAAACACTGAGATAGGTTGGTCCTACTAATGCTGCGTACAATCAGAGTGCGATGGGTACCCATGGAGTAGGCAGGAATGAGAGCTTACCAGTACAAGTAGGAAGAAGGCGTGCATTTTTGGGAGACAGTTACACCCACAGTAGCGGCAATCATTAGTGAAGTTATTATATACCGATTTCGCGACGCACAAGGTTGCTTAAAGTCTACTTTTACTACAGTCGCGTAGTCTGATCTGGTGAAGATTTGTAGGTCAAGGGCACCAACACTGGTTAAGTAGGATTTATTTTCTTTCTGGATGCATCAAAATCACGTGCGTTAAAGCTCATTGTTAATATGTGTCTTGAATTCGAAAAACTCTAACTCTTGTTGTATCTTCAGAAACCTCAGCACAATACTCCTTAGCCTCAAGTAGACTCGTGTGCTACTTTACAAGGCGTGATGGCTCACGATCCATGTGATTTGCTTTTTACCGTCACGTAGGAAACACACACACACTTAAGCTCAGCTGCAGAATGGAATGCGAGACAGCAAGACGATGGCAGTTTAACAGACACGAATGACTTCTTCCGAAAACACACGACGCATCCAATTTCAATGGTCTTACTGAGTTTGTTGTTTTGCTTTGATGCACACGCAATCTGAAGCACATGGGTGAACGCTATGTCTAGAGCTTGGTGCCTGCCAAGAGTAGTAGACCGGATCCTTTGTGAACTTAAATATCAGTTAGCACCAGTAGTTACATTGCTGCACATAGACCGAGACATCCATACAGTTACTCTTTCGTAGATATTGAGAACCTCGCAAATTTATGCACTGAACAATGAACGCTGTGCCAAGTGTTGCTTGCGGATCTCAGTAGCGTAGTGTTTAGCGCATCAGCCTTGAACTACTAGGATCTGCGATCCACCCCGGCTCAGCTTATCGCCATCTGATGGGTCCAAACCAGGACGAAACCGTAGGCGTGGTGTGCCAGTGTTGGGAGGAGCAACAGCGAAATATTTCCATTATGTATCCGGTGCTCGCGATCGGAATGACCGACATCTTAATAGAGGTAGTGTCGCATAAAAAATTGACAGCGGTTTCCCCAAATAAAACAATGTATGAACAATGATTCCATAAGATGAAGAAGCAATGCATTACAATCGCCGTCAGGCAGTCCATTGTGTTATCGGAAAAGGTTAATGAAAAAATGAGGTTAGTATTTCTGCTGTCAAATGAAAGGACTTATCTTACGCATTGCAGTAGCTATGCACTCCAAGTGTTTCCATACCTTCAATAGGCGAAAAGAATTCAAAGGTTTTTTCTGGGATTTGGATGCAGAATAGCGTCAAATAAGATAATCTAATTGGTGGAGTGCATCATCCAGCCAACTTTTGAATATGGCTAGCGGGGGTGCAGAAACAATCGATTCGGAGAGCTCGTTCCATGGTTAACACACAAGAATGGAAAACCAATTTCTACGGCACACCAAACGGCTGTACTCTTCTACCCGTGACATGTGGAAAGATGCAAAGAAACAACTTCCTGTACTGAGCGCACTGTGCTCCAATGTCCGGGAATCAAAGTAAACGTCAAAACAGGCAAGCACATGGACGACATCAACCAGTGGGACTTCATTAGTAAACTAATTGGAGTTGTACTGAAACCTGTACAATTACTGCGACTTACGCGGCATCCAAACGCTAAGCAATACAGAGGGTCAAGTCATCGACACTTTGTGCTTAACGGCATCAACGAAGTAAAATCAATTCTACAGTCGCCACTGCGCCAAGCGTGTCTTTATACATATCCCATGGGGCTAGCGCAATTAAACTAACCGCAACTTAGAGGACTACCGGAAGGAAGTTTTATACAGTACCAATCTTATTCATGGCGTTCCTGAACCGGAAGCATGGGCGAACCAATGATAAAATACCATGGTGTTATATTATTGAGTCAGTCGTTTTGTTTGATGTGCCAGCGAAAACAGTGTCACGGCTCCGTACCTCACCGAACTACAAACCATATGACCCGAGGGGATTGTAGTTGGTCCTACATTCAAAACATATAGCTATACGGCTGCTACATAGCCGGTACATGTTTCGTTTCAGTCTGCCATTTGAGCTTCGGCTGAAGACATTCAGCGTTATGCGCTCAGAGATGATATGTCAATCAACGAACCAAAGGCGATGAAAATTATAAAAGAACAATGCACCGGTAGTGTGACTGATGTCCCCTTGCAAGCAGTTGAAGAAAATGTTTACCAGCCACCTAACGATATACGTGGACGATTAGATCCGGGACTAACTATGCAGACGATAAACATGACATCGGACCCTTCGCCAAGTACACACCGAAAAAACGATTAGTCGCCGGCCACTCACTGGTCGGTGAAACTTCGCGCATGAGTTGTATACACTTCGGCAATATGCTTAAATATGAGAAGCTTTCATGTATGTACACTAATCCCCGACGGAGCCTCAGTAAACCCCCCGAATTTCGGCTACGTTAGGTCACAATTGCTTGAAACCTTACTTCAATTACTGACATTTGGTTGCACTAAGAAGTGGGTGATGCTGAGGTTGAGATAGCACGAAAGTCACTCATTCGGAACGACCGTCCCAGCAGAGAAGTTGGGGTCCTCCTCTACTACCGCAGCGACCTGTAACGTGCAATAGTTGATGATCTGGATATTCGTGTTACCGACTCACTCTGGTGCCATCTCCGACTAAGGCATGAAGACGCATATCCATTTGTTGTCGTTCACGCCTAACCAACCAAACACCGGACATGGATTCCCCTGTACAAAGTGCATTGACCTAGGTAACACGAACTAATAACAGACACCTTCTCATCGATGGTTAATACGTAGTAAGGAATTCAGGCAAAGCATGCGCCCAGACCGTAGTTAGGCAAGCACAGGACACCGTACGAAACAAAGTGAATCGAGTGAAGCGATGCGACATGGTTCACATGACACACGAATTAAAGCATACGTGAGGAACTATTGATTGGTCAATGTGAGAAACACCAATAAGAACGAGGTGTGGCTGAACTAACTACACAATGTCAGTGACGGATGTAATATCCCTTCCTGTCTTGGAGAAAGTCATACATCGGGACAGAAACGTCCAACAGCTTTCGGGTACACGATGAGATCTGCGAAGTGGTGGGTAGTTTGTTGTTTACGTTGAATCCTAAGGGGTTTCTTCCAACGTCGGCCAGACTCAGTCAGATATATTTCATCCACTTTCTCGTGTTTCTACACCACGCGGACGTATGTGTTTGAATGCCGCCTCAAAACGCTACCATTTACCTCTAGGTCAGCCTAGGTACCATTACTTGTGACCAGGGTTGCGGGCTGCCATGACTGTTCGTGTCGAAGTCGTGCACACACAGGATCTCTCGGTTAGAAGACAACGTCGTGAACTCTGTCCCAAGAAGCTGCATTATTTTGTCTCACTTGTATTTGTGCTCGAAGTTTAGGAAATAATAAGTGCAATATAGTACGAAGTGTTCTACCGCACATCAGTACTGTGGGGATTTACCCGTGGCTTCTGTCGGAGTTATTCTGTAGGCAAAAGGTAATTGATCTACTCGCGTTTGTACAGCTCACGATAACTGCGTCAGATATGTGGTTATGGAGGTTAATTCGTGTGAGTCCTCATCAAGTTCAACTAGAGAATATGCGTGACTAAGATCAAGCTTAGACAATTTTTGACCACCGGGTAACGTCGCGTACAAAGGATACTTTCCATCTTGGTAGTTTGATTGACAATTAACTTATGGTCTCCACAGGTACGAACGGTAGGGTCGGTTTTGATTACAAGAACGATTGGGGTACCCCAATCCGAGTGTTGCACTGGAATGATTACCCCTTCGGATTGTAGCTGTTGTAGTTCTACTTCAAGTTTTGCACTCATGGCGTACGGTGATCTTCGTGCTTTGTAACACTTGGTATTGGTGTTCTGCCCTGGATTGATGGAAGCTTTGAAATGTTTCAGCTTTCCCAACTAATTTTCGAATAAAGAAGAAAATTGGATCAACAGATCGTTTAGACTGCTGTCATTGATCACCACCTCATTAATCTTCATCGTTTGTGGGAATATCGGATAAACCTTCTGCCTAAGAGAGTTAGTCTCTTCCCAGGTACCACGATCAAACATGTAGTTAATTCACGCTCGCCGTGACTGAACTTAAGCATGCAATTTCGCAAGACCCTATTCGGATCTCCCGTGTAGGTTTGCACTTTGGAGTCACCTGGTTGCAATCGCGGCAGACTCTTAATTGAATCACTGTTTATAATGCTAACTGAAGCCCCTGTATCCAGTTGTAAATCATTCGGTTCAGTCTCGATCATCAAACGAATCGTATATGGAGGGCACTGGTTGGGTGATACGGTATTCAAGTAGACGGAATTTAGATCGTTGTCTGGGTCTTCCATAACGCTCTATTCCGTAAGCGGTTGCTAAGTATGGTGCCTCAATTGAGTGAGGTTACTCAGTGGGGCAGGTTCCGATCTGCACATGTGGACTAGGTGGCCTATTTGAGCAAATTTTCGGCAGATGTTTTCTTTGTCGCGACATGCAGAAACGCGAGCATGTTGCATCCCACAACGATAACACACGAACTGTTTTCGAGATGCATCTGGAGTTCGTAGTTTAGCGTGAACACCATCGACGACTGGATAGGCAGTGAATTCAAGTGGTATCTGACTCGTTCAGAGAAAATAATTTTCCCGTGCGCTTTCGTCCAGAATCCCCGCAATTAAGCAATGTATTTTCATTTCTTCTTCAAAATTCTCGGGCGGAATTTCATTGTATTTACACTCGGGAATAAACTGATGGATATGCGCACTGCAGTTGTTGACGATGTCGTTCGGTTTCCGTACAAACTTTGAAAAGCAGTTTCTCAATGTATAAACATTGTGTTTCAATCCCCACGCTGGGGTATATTTATCCAAAGCCGATGTAATAGTGTCACAATAATCTGCATGTAGTGCAGCATAATGTCGCTGATTTTCATCTTTCAGCACTTGTCTGGTTAGTCATATGTTGTGGGACTCGGAAAGTGAAATCTTATGTTTCAAAACAGGCGGTAGTTTTAAGCAATGAATCAATGAGTGCTTGTACCTAATAAAGTTTGATAAAGTCGGTTTGGCCTCAGCGAAAGAACAAAAGTTAGTAGGTGGATAAATGATAGGGTTCATCTGGATCCCATCTCCGTCAGCAGTGATACGCAGTACAGAATTCCAGCAAAAAGCGCCCCTCCAGACCGCAGTTGGACAAGAACAAGACATAGTACGAAACAGTGTATCGGGCGAAGCCCTGCGACATGCCACACATGACGCACGAGTAAAGCAC
>OX104061.1:50557679-50656957 GCA_944474145.2 Dicrocoelium dendriticum
ACGGTACACTAAACTGCCGCACTCTTCTACCCGTGACATGTCGATAGATGCAAAGAAACAACTACCTGTACTGAGCGTACTATGCTCCAATCTCCGGGAATCAAAGTGGACTTTAATAAACGCAGGCACTTAGACCACCTCAACCAATGGACTTCATTATTAAACAATTCAGAGTTGTATTGAAATCCCTACACGTACTGCGACTCACGCGGCATCCAAACGTTAAGCAGCACGGAGCGTCAAGTAATCCGCGCGTTATGCTTAACTGCATCATCGAAGTAAAATCAATTCTACAGTTGAAGATGGACTCAGAAAAGGAGACTGCTACACGCTTGTCTTTCAAGACATCCCATGGGGCGAGCGCAATCGAATTAACCGCAGCTTAGATGACTACCGGAAGGAATTTTTAAACAGTACCATTCTTATTCACGGCGTCCCTGAAACGGAAGCATGCACGGAGCATGAATTAAAAGCCAAGGATAAAGAACATTGGTTTTGTGATTTCAACAGTTCTAAATACAAATCGGTGTTGGTTAGGTTTTGTTGTGGTAACGTTTCGCCCTTGACACAAGAGCTTCTTCAGGACAGGTGAATCGTTACAACATTGCCTTAGCATTTTTTAAGAAGGTAGGGTGAATGTCCGCAAGACATAACATGAACCATGGGATAACAGTGTTACAGGTCAATAGGTGAATTGGCCATGCTAGTGAAACAACAAGCATCGAGAGTTTCTCATTGATCCACGTCAACGGTCGTTCACATGTGAGGCATTCCTTTCTTGCAACTGCTGATTCACGCTCCGACCTGAGTTCGTCCACCGACAACTTTTCTGACTGGACGGGTTAACACAGCCCGCCTTGCGTTCGATAACTCCACCCCGTCTGTTCAGTTCACACAGTTATTTGTCTTAGTAATCTCGATCGCCTCAGCAATCAACCTTTGGCCTGTTGCTGGTAATCCCCTCCTAAGTATCTCGACATTGTCTCAATCAGTCGCGTGTCCTGCCTCTAGCGCATGTACGACCACCACTGAATTATTTAGTAGGGCCCTGTATTCAGGCTCATTTCTCGGTGGACGCGGAACGTACCTCTTGTGTTCTGCTATCCTCTTACGTAGCTCTCTCGCTGTTTGACCTATATACACGTGATCACAGTCTTTGAAATTGATTTTATAAACACAGTTTGTCGTCCTGTCTCTTGGAAGTGGATCTTCCAAACGCACAAGTGCTGAATAGTGCGTTTGACCCTTTCAAAAAACCATTCTTATTTTCTCCTTGTTTAGTACTCGTCTGATTCTTCTGAGGTTCCGTTGTTATAGGGGATTCCCACTGTCCCAATCCACTCCGTTGGGCGTCGCGGAGGTGGATTTAGAGCTCTCAGCAACTGGCGTTTCACTAACCGCCTCGGATATCCACTGTCCAATAATTTGCTCATCATCTCCTTACGAGCGGCATTCTTGTCCTCTTCTTCTGTACACAGAGTCTGGGCTCTGTGAAACAGAGAGCATGCGATAGAGGCATAGACATGTTTTGGATAATCCGAATTGTAAGGAAGCACTCCGTGTCTGTCGGCTTGCGATATATCGTCGTCTTTAGCCGTCCACCGTTCCTGTGAACTGGGCAATCTAGGAGTGGCAGTGTGCCACTGCAAGATCCTAGTTCCACAGTAAAGTTTATATTTCCATTAATGGAGTTCAGATGATTTAGAAACGCATCCTTCATATCTCGCTTTATAATCACAAACGTATCATCCACGTAGCGTCACCAAATCTTTGGCGAACTACTGGAGTTTGTCAGCGCCCTTCTCTCAAAGTCGTCCATATACAGATTTGCCAACACGGTGGATATTGGTGACCCCATGGCAAGTCCCTGCTCCTAAGAGTACAGTCTCGACTTGAAAGTGAAATATGAAATATTAAAACATAATTTAATTCCATGGATTATCTGGTCTACCCTGATTATTGTTCGCTGTTCCAGGATATTGTCCTCAGTAAAACAACGCTGTGCCATACCCAATGCGGCATCCTCGGGCAGGTTTGTGAACACGGAGCTAAGGTCGAAACTAACTAACGAAATAACCGTTAGTTTCACACTTCTCAGGTAGTTCCCTACCTCAGTTTTACTATTATTCATTATGGATGATACGGATTTTTTCTCAATTGCTTCGTCGAGCACTGCTGTTGTCGAAGGCGTGGCGGGCTGTGTTAACCCGTCCAGTCAGAAAAGTTGTCGGTGGACGAACTCAGGTCGGCGCCTGAATCAGCAGCTGCAGTAAAGAAATGCCTCACATGTGAACGACCGTTGACGTGGATCAATGAGAAACTCTCGATGCTTGTTGTTTCACTAGCATGGCCAATTCACCTATTGACCTGTAACACTGTTATCCCATGGTTCATGTTATGTCTTGCGACATTCACCCTACCTTCTTAAAAAATGCTAAGGCAATGTTGTAACGATTCACCTGTCCTGAAGAAGCTCTTGTGTCAAGGGCGAAACGTTGCCACAATAAAACCTTACCAAAACCGATCTGTGTTCAAACCTTCTGAAATCCTAAAATCCCAGTCGGTTCCAAGCATCTTCCCACACAGTGGTTTTGTATTCTTGAATCAATATCCTTGAGTGATGTACTAGCGAAATCGGTTTCACGTCTGGGCTCCTCACCGAACTACAAAACATGTGACACGAGGGGATTGTAGTTGGTCCTACATTCAAAACATATAGCAACACGGCTGCTAAAAAGCTGGTACATGTTTCGTTGCAGTCTGCCATTTGAGCTTCGGCTGAAGACACTCGGCTTTATACTCCTTAGATATGATACGTCAAGCAACGAAGCAAATGCACTGGGTAATATAAAAGAACAATGCACCGGCAATGTGTCTGATGAGCACCCACAATCTGTTGAAGAAAACTGTGACCGGCAGCCTAACACTATACGCGCACGATTAGATCCGGGAGTAACTACGCATACGATGAACATGACGTCGAACCCTTCGCCAAGTACACACCAAAAAAGCGATTAGTCGCCGGCCACCCACTGGTCGGTGAAACTTCACGCATGCGTTGTACAACCTCCGACAATATGCTTACATCTGAGCAAGTTCATGTATCTACTCTAATGCACAACAGAGCCTCAGTAAACTCACCGAACTTCGGCTACGTCAGGTCACAATTGCTTGAAACCTTACTTCAATTACTGACATTTGCTTGCACTAAGAAGTGGCTGATGCTGAGGTCGAGATAGCACCAATGTTGCTCATCCGGAACAATCGTCCCAACAGAGAAGGTGGGGTCCTTCTCTATTACCGCAGCGACCTGCAACGTGCAATATTTGATGATCTGGAAATTCGTATTACCGACTCACTCTGGTGCCATCTCCGACTAACACATGAGGACGTATGTCTCGTAGCTGTCCTATACTGCTCCCCCAAGCGTCCACTCTGGAAATGGATTCCTGTTTGTAAAATGCTTTGAACAAGGTAACAAGATCTAGTAACAGCCACATTCTCATCGCTGGTTAATACATAGTAAGGAATTAGGCAAAGCGCGCCCCCAGACCGCAGTTAGGCATGAACAAGATACCGTACGAAACAAAGTGTATCGGGCGAAGCAGTGCGACATGGCTCACATGACACACGAGTTAAAGCATGAGTGAGGAACTACTGATTGGACAATGCGAGGAACACCAATAAGATCGCGGTGTGGCTGAACTAAGTAATCAATATCAGTGACGGATGTAATATCTCTTCCTCTCTTGGAGAAAGTCATACACCGGGAACGAAACCTTCAACAGGTTTAGGTACATGTTGAGATCTGCGAAGTGGTGGAAAGTTTGTTTTTTGCGCTGTATCCTAAGGGGTTTGTTCCACCGTCGGCGGGACTCAGTCAGATATATTTCATCCATTTTCTCGTGTTTCTACCCAACGCGGACATTTGTGTTCTGAATGCCGCATCAAAACGTGACCACTTAACTCTAGGTCAGTCTAGGTACCATCACTTATGACAAGGGTTGCGGGCTGCCATGACTTCTCTTGTGGAAGTAGTGTATACACTGGATCTCTCGGTTAGAAAACAACATCCTGATCTCTGTCCCAAGCAACTGCATTGTTTTGTCTCACTTCTATTTGTGCTCGACGATTAGGAAATAGTAGGTGTAATCTAGTACGAAGTGTTCTATAAAACATCAGTTCTGTGGGGGATTTACCCGTGGCTTCTGTCGGAGTTTTTCTGTAGGCAGGAGGTAATCGATCTAATCGCGTTTGTACGGTTCCCCATAACTATGTTAGTAGGCCTATTTTCACTGTCTGTACCGCCCTTTTGGCTAATCCATTTGACGCAGGATGATATGGGGCTGTATGCGCTTTTTGAATGCCACTGCACTGCATAAAGCTCTCAAACTCCTTACTGATAAAACAGGAACCATTGTACAAGCATTTTCATGTATTCCGAAAACTGCAAACGATGATCGCATCTTTGAAATGATTGTTTCAGCCGTGTGATGAGAAAATGGATAGACATCGATCCATTTCGAATAGGCATCGACTATCAACAGAGAAAATGTTTCATTCAAAGGACCAAAATCGTCTGCATGGATACGATGCCATGACCTTTCAGGCCAACGCCAAGAGTGCATTGGACCTGGAGGTTTATTCCACTAATATTGTTGGCAAAGATCACACGTTTTTAGGTAGTTTTCCATTTCGGAATCTAGGCCGGGCCACCAGCAATAGCGGAGAGTAAGGGCATTCATTCGGGAAACACCTGAATGCCCATTGTGAAGTTCGTTTAGGATGAAGGAGCGCGCTTTTGACGGTGGAATCGAACTTGAGCCCCAAAATATGTAACTATCGTGTATATTCAACTCATTTTTTCGTAGCCCGAATGGTTTCGACTCAGTCGGAACTTTACTAGGCCAGCCCCAGTTTCGTGAAACGTAACAGGGAGGCTAGTTTGGGACCCCGCTCGGTCCATCGACATACGTCGTCACTTGTCAAAGTGGTGATGTTCAAATACTGCATCAAATGAACTAATTCCACCTGTTCATCTATTGGCCCTGCGGGGGAGGGTGGTCACGTGCGGTAACTGACTCAAGACATCCGCCGTGCAATTGTTAGAGCCTGGGATGTGTGAGAATTGGTATATATGTGCACAAAAGATTAGGGTCCATCGCTGCATTATAACTGAAAATATTTGATGGATCCACTTGGACACACCCAATAAAGATATCAACAGTTTGTGATTAGTTTGGATCTCAAAATGACTGCCCAAATATACTGGTGAATTCTTTTCAACACCAAAGCTAACTGGTAAGGCCTCTCGACCAAGTTGTTAATACTTTATTTCAGCCGGTTGTAAGGTACGCGAAGCGAAAGCAATCGGATGAACTGCACCACTCGACATTTTATGACACAAAACCGCTCCAACTACGTATGGGGATGCATCATACTGAACGATCAAAGGCTTTTTCTATCGTAGTGAATTAAAACTGGCGCTGATGCTAAACAGATTTTAGCACGAATGAAAGCGAACTGATGCTCATTATTCTACACACACGAGGTGTTTTTATGTGGCAGTGCGTTCAAATGCGCTAAAACAGTTGCCCCCGGTAAAGAACGACGATAGTGTGATAACATTCCTAGGAATGATCAAAGTTCATCCATATTCTTAGGCTATGGTGCCTATATAATTAAGGATATTTTACCCTGCCAAACATGCAGACCTCTTATCAATTTTGTAGCCAACATGAACAGATTCAGACAAAAATCACATTTAGATTTCTTCCATTTAAATCCATTCGATTCCAAACGTTCCAACACTGTCTGAAGTGTCTTCAAATGTTCAGCATCACTTTGGCCAGAAACCAGCATGTCGTCCAAATAAGCGCAGGTAAGAGGCATATCCCTCCGCCAATCAATTCGCTGGATGATGCTAGGGGTGGAGCTTATTCCGAAAGGAAGACGGGTATGAGGAAATAGCCCCAGATGTGTAGTTATGGTGGTCACTTCGCGTGTGTCCTCAGCAAGTTCAACTTGAGAATATGCGTGACTAAGTTCAAGCTTAGACAATTTTTGACCACCGGGTAACGTCGCGTACAAAGGATACTTTCCACCTTGGTAGGTTGATTGACAGTTTACTTATGGTCTCCACAGATACGAACTTTAAATTCGGGTTTAAGTACAGGTACAACACTCTGATTGTGATACCCCAATCCGAGTGTTGTACGGTCCTGATTACCCCTTCGGATGGTAGACGTTATAGTTTTACTTCAACTTTGGACGCATAGAGTACGGTAATGTTCGTGCTTTTTACAACTTGGCATTGGTGTTCTGTCGTGGATTGATGGTAGCTTTGAAATACTTCAGCTTTCCCAACTTAGCTTCGGATAAAGAAGAAAATGGTTTTAATAGCTCCTTTAGACTGCTGTCATTGAACACCACCTCATTAACCTGCATCCTTTCTGGTAAGTATCGGATCAAGTTTCTGCCCAAGGGAGTTAGTCTTTTCCCAGCTACCACGATCAAACGTGGAGCTAATTCACACTCGCCATGACTGACATTAAGCATGCACTTTCCCAAGACCCTAATCGGATCTCCCGTGTAGGTTTGCAATTTGGAGTCACATGGTTGTAATCGCGGCAGACTCTTAACTGAATCACTGTTTATAATGGTAACTGCAGCCCCTGTATCCAGTTCCAAATCGATCGGTTCATTCTCAGTCGTTAAACGAATCGTATATAGAGGGCACTGGTTGGGTGATACGGTATTTAAGTAGACACAATTTAGATCGTTGTCTGGGTCTTCGATAAAGCTCTATTCCGTAAGCGGTTGGTAAGTATGGTGCTTCAATTGAATGAGGTTAATCAGTGCGGGAGGTTCCGATCTGCACATGTGGACTAGGTGGCCTATTTGAGCAAATTTTCGGCAGATGCTTTCTTTGTGGCGACATGCAGAAACAGGAGCATGTTGCCTCCCACAACGATAACACATGAACTGTTTTCGAGGTTCACCTGGGTTTCGTGGTTTAGCGTGAACACCATCGACGACTGGATGGGCAGCGAATTCACGTGGTATCTAACTCATTCAGAGATAACAGTTTTTGCCGTGCGCTTTCGTCCAGAATCCCCGCAATTAAGCACTGTATTTTTATTTCATCTTCGAATTTGTCGGGCCGTATTTCATTGTATTTAAACTCGGGAATAAACTTATGGATGTGTGCACTGAAGTCTCTGACGCTCTCGTTCGGTTTCTGTACAAGCTTTGAAAAGCAGTATCTCGCAGTAGGAACATTCTGTTTCAATCCCAACAGTGTGGTATATTTATCCAATGCCGATGTAATATTGTCACGATTTTCTACATGTAGTGTATCATAATGTCGCTGACTTTCATCTCCTAGCACTTGTCTGGATATTCATAAAATCATAGGATACGAAACAGGCAGTAGTTCCAGACAAAAAGATTTCTTCCACCTCATCCAGTTTGATAAATTCGGTTTGTCCTCAGCGAAAGACCAAAAGTTATCAGGTGGATAAATGATAGTGTTCACCTGGATCCCATCTCCGTCAGCAGTAATACGAAGTAAAGAATTCAAGCAAAACGCGCCCCTTAAAACAGCAGTTACGCAAGAACAAGGCATAGTACGAAACAAAGTGTATCGGGCGAAGCACTGCGACATGCCTCACATGACGCACGAGTAAAGCACGAGTGAGAATCTATTGCTTCGTCAATGCTTTGCAAACCCATGAGAACGCCGTGTGGCTGAACGAACTAATCAATATCAGTGACAGATAAAACACTGGTGCCTACAATGTACACGATCTAGATGTATCGGCCCCTCCCAATAGACAATTCAAACCGGACTTGCATGAACTCATCGCTAATATTCCCTTGTACAATCATCTCACTTCGCTCAATATATTCAGAACAGCAAACAAACCGTCCAAATTGTACCTTGTACTTACGAATGTAAAGCTCATGATTGGCAATTTATTGATAGAGAGTCCATTAGGTCTCAGCTATCAAGTAGTAATAACGTTTAAGTACGTTTGTCGTGTGAAGTACCCATTTGAACACTCGGAACTAGGAGTTACAAGCACACGTTACCAAAACTTGGAAGAACTCTTCAAATCATAAGTTAGCGAATTCTCTCACAACAGTCACCTTGACAATGTTTCAATAGAGTTCGTTTAAAGAATCAGTGACATCGTCAACAGAGCATCAGAGACCAATTCCCATCGTTCCGCAGAACTGCCGTTAATCCTGAGAAGTAAGACTCGAAAATGCATGGCGGTAAACCATGCAACATGGCGTGCCTTCAAGGTTAACCCAAATTCAGGGACGTGGGGCAATTTCCTGACTCATCGCCAACGTTGAACTACACTGGTCCGCTAGGACAAAGTAATGTATCAACAGTGCTTAGCCAAACAGTTTATGATCATCAACAACCTACTATATATGCATGTCAACTATCTTCGAAAAGCAAAGCGTGGTTTCTTTCTCTATTTTGCAACCAGCGGTAGAGTAGAAAGCTCGGAAAATGTAGCCAATGCCCTGCGGTTACAATACGCACCAGTTTTCAAACTCGCAGCCTCTACCTCTTCTATAATGCCAAGTAGATTACGGACTCCAGGGATTACCCATTCAAGCTAAGGAAGCTGCTATCACTGCGCGGTCATGACTCTCCCAGGGCAGACAACATCCGGGCACAAAGCTAGCCGAGATATTGGCACAGTTCTTCCAAACATCTTTCGATGAACAACAAGTCTCCACTATGTGGAATTGCGGTATAACCCCATTCTTAAAGGTTGCCTAGGCCCAGACAAGCGAACGCTTAGAGTTCCCAACCAATAAAGCTGATAGCAAGATAGTGGGGTTTGGGCACTGGACTACAAAGAGGCGCTTTTATGGGCTATGGAGCCAACCCCTTTAACCCCAAACTGGAGGGGCAGAAGAATGTGTTTACCTGGCTCTCACCACTGACCCATCTGGTATGAGCCGTTCTGAAGGTACAAAACGCATCAGCCAACATGGCTCACGCTATAATTGAGGCACACAAACCATCGCACCATGTTAAGGTCCATCCTCTACGTTATGGGAAATAGCCGACTTCAATGGTGTCTGTGTTATGAGTTTCAATGTCCTCTCCTCCCCTGCAACAACGACCTCATACGCAATGCAAGTTATATTTAGCATTATCTCACTGTACTGACGAGTAGTGTGGATTTGGATCTAGTGCGTCACAATCTCTCTCGCACAACAGCCTTCGCAACTTCACCTCAAATTAAACAAAAATCCCCACTACTCATTACTAATCAAAAATCCGTCCACAAAGCTTCCAAGTGCTGTATGGTGCACAATCGCCATGTAAAGCCGTGGGTCTGGCGTCGACCACCGTCCCTTGCCCAGTTCGTGGAGGTTGAGCAGCGCTGTATGAAAGTCGACTTTTGGTCATGAAGATCCGCCGCCGTCACCCATGGCTTAGTGGCACAATTTGCTGGCATCCGGATGTCCTGGAAGACCCAAAAGTTCGAAGCAGACAACCGGTGCCTTTCCAGACATGTGGGAGCCTGCCTGGCCAGAATTACACTAATGCCTTTAGTTCTGTATGGCAACGCTCTGGTTGAGATGTCACTCATCCACATCTAACGTGTACTGATGATGGAGACAACGAGAAGTCCATTTTCCGTATAGTCCTAGGTCATGTAAAGCATTAGTGAAAACGATCTCGGCCATGAGTAGGGAACGGATCAAGATCACACTGTCCAATGAGCAGAAGCTTCAGTTTCCGGCACCAGGTCAACAGCCGTCCACTCCCGAGCATGTGTCAACCGTGATCCGACGGCATAAAGTAAATCACTATCGGAAAGAACTCGTAGCCTATTGGTTTACGGCTTACGCTTCGAACGAGAGGCCGCTGAGATCCACTTCGGATCTAGTCCTGGTGATTGGAATGACCAAAGACTGCCTCAAAGTAAACTGAGGTCACAATAGGGACTGAGCGTCCCCATCTATCCATGCGACGGATAATCCGAAACAAATTTGAACCTATCGCATTTATATTTATTCAAGAGAGGCACACAGTTGCCGCCCAGTAGGAGCAAATTGAGGAAGTGACTGTTCCCCCATACTAGTGGCTGCTCGATGACGGATAAGAAATTGGTCGAGGAAGTCGTTATGGGCCCTCTTTAACCTACAGTGTCGGTCCAAATATGCACGGGAAGCCTTCAAATGGCGTTAGCAAAGACAACAACAGATAAGGGATTTGATGAATAGAAACAATTGGCACGTCGGTAGATAAAAAGTGAATCAATAGTGGACCGGAACATGAGCAGTAGTATAGGATGAAACAGCAAAGTAGATATTTGAGCCTACCTTTCTCAAGAGCTTCGTGTTCGTTCTGCTTCCAGTGAGAAGCCACGTCGTTGTACAAGGGATCACATGGATTTGGAGCGCTTAACAAGGCCTGGATGGACAACAGAACGGTTCGGATCTGAAGTGCGGGACTCCACTTATCGGTGAAGAATAAGAGAGTAGTGTATAGATGCAACAAATTGTTACTAACAGCGTAGCGTGATTTTATACTACAGGAGAGGACGTAGATAATTTGGTGGGCTTCTTAGGTTTCGAATGAATGCGACAAAGACAGTACAGTGCGAGATGAGTCGCCTAATTCAAAACATTAGAATGCGTGGTCAAAACCACAACGGCAGTGTATCGGTATTCCCACACCCCGTATAAAACCATGCCTCACAGAATGAACTAAAATATGGAGATTAGATGACGGCGAAGAAAACGAGACATAACGGACATAGCTCGGAAACCGTGCGCGTGACCCGGAACTAGCGCCCGTCCGCATAGAATCATGGGCAAAACCAAAGCATCATCGGTGAGAAGGGAAAGGGATATGCTCAGAACCGTAACTAATTATAACAATGCCTTGTTGCTAGTCAACCGCGTGTAGATGGCATGAGTGCTGAGGCACTGTAAAGGCGCTCAGAAGTATGCGCATGTATGGAACCGAACTCTTGACGCTCATCAGCAGTCGTACGTTGGCTTAGGATAATGTGATGGTCGCACGGTCCATATGTAGGCTCGAACCCGCGCCCTGTGATTACAAGGCAAGCTTGTAACCTATAAGACTACGGGTTAGTAGATTTATACATAAGCCTAATGTATCAGGAGCATGACGATAATGGCGAGAGAAACATTTGTGCAACAGCGAAAACAACACCGAAGCACAAAGAGCAAGCGTGCCTTTTATGGATTGAGGTTTGTTGAACGTGACTTCCAAGTGAAAAGCACGAAACGGCCTTTTTATCTAATCGAGACTCGTCTGTAGTGTGTAACCCTCGGCACCAATAGTAAACAAACCCACGACTTCTAAACACTAGCGGCTTGGGCTAGTATTCACTAGTGACGGCAGGGTAGACCGTCGTTGGTTACAAAGCTACAAACGACAAAGCTGAACTCACCCAGACGGGTAGAATTTTGAAGTGGTTATGAAGGACTCCTGATTATTTACATTAAAAACCCGTCACTTACAAGTAACCAAAAGTACTCGCTTTAACAGCTAGATGCTACGTTCTGTATTGCTGCTGTTATGGGAAGCCGTGACACGGAGGATCAGCCCTGTGTTTGCATGGTAGTGAAGGATGCGTCATGCTATTGTGCAGTCTACTTCTAATTCATGACAATCCGCTACCGTCAAATCCGATGTAGTGGAACAGACTGCTGACTAATGTCGCAAGCCGCTGGCCTCGAGACGCTGTGGTTTCGATTGCTAATGGAGCCGGAGTATACACACTCTTGAGGAGTTCCAATAGAACGAAACCACTTGCTGGCACTATATCAGACGTATGGAAGAGTATCGGACTCGGAAAGTGCCGTGAAAACCTTAAATGAATTAAAACAGAAATCCCATAATCGTGAGCAAAATTGACTAGGCACACACACACACACACACACATACGGATCAATGAATTTGCAAACTAAACACCTATTTCGCGAATTCTCATTGAGACTATCCGTCCCATGTTCACTAATTCGCTTCACGCGCAACGTAATCGTGGATAACGTGACCAGGGGGGTGACACACTAAGAGTAGGCCTAGTGGGCAGATTGGTAATAATGTTAGGGCGGCAGCTGCTCGCAACTACAATGCTTGCTTGAAGTGTCTTTAAAGAGATTTGCTTCTCTAAAACGTAACTCAGATAGCGTAACTGTCAAATCAATTTATCGGTACCATCAAATGAGGTTGAGATACACGAGGCCAGGTTTCGGAGTTTTTGTTAAATATAGCAGATGGACTGATTCAATCATTGTGGATTCTGTCCTGTCCAAATCTACGAATTACTGGGCTACAACGTGGATATTAGCATTCAATGAAGCCACCAGGAGATATGGCATTAATTTAGAAAGGAGCATGTAATAAAGGAGCATGTACCAAAATGGGTTCAGTGCGGACGTATTCAGTAAGCAAGCCCAACTCAGACTATATGTGTACGCAGGTCGCCAGCATCTTCGATTGGCAGGCACTCATCGACATCGAGTCACCGAATTGAGGTCAACAAGGCGTTTCGAATCTTGTTTCGCCATGCTAATTCCCGGCTCCTCCGGTTTGCCGAGGCTATTGCCATTAATCGGATTAAGCCAGTGCTTTGCGTTCAAAAACAATTATGGGTCAGCCTCAAGCTGCCCTGGTTGTAGAACAACGACACCCTTTTTTCTCTCCTTTGTTTGTATGCATGTCTGTACCGACGAACTGTTATATAAAATTACCGGTTATCGTTATCGGCACTGAGGAGACGATACGAAATGCATGCATCTGCCGAGCTTCGTCTTCCAATTTGCTTTCCAAATTTAGTAATAGTTCAAGCATCTTTGTTCGCTAGCTACTTTGGTAATGATTTAAAACCGAGTTCACTTCGAGGGAGCAACTGTAGTGAAAATTGGTTTCACCACCTTTATCAGCCATATCCCATCGGCTAACGTGATGATGGTAGTCGGGCTTGCACCACCTGAGCAGGAAGATTTCCCAGGGACACGGTCCAGCTAAAGTGGTATTGAATGTGTTCCAACTAAGCAACCAGATGAACATGCTGATTATGAGTTGCTGTCAGTGATTACCGCACTGACGCATAATTTCCTGAGACCAATGTTAGGGATCAATGAGAAGAAATTTGGTAATCGTCTACTGCTCCTGCCTCCACAACTAGAGTTCGATGGATCTAACCGAATTTCTTCTCAGTTGGCAAAACTCCGTTTCAGTTCGCGCTTACTGACTTGCACAGTCATGTTACATTCGATGCAAGCCGGGGTTTCCTCCTGAATCCTAACAACTTCTTAGATTAGGCGGATATTCAATGAGGGTACGGTGACGACTGACAGTGCACGAGCAAGGACGCGTACATTCTGTATGACGAGCAGGACACCATTTCACCGCAGGTCAGTGTGCTTAAAGCGACCACTGTGGCCTGAACGCTTACATGTTAGCTTTGTAATACGGAGGGCACGGGGTTGAACCTGCGCAGGTTACGGGCAACCCTCGCGGCAACCTCAGTTCAGGCACGATTGGTGCAGACCACCTCACGGCTCACCCAGTCGCAGCACGATCGGCGACGGTCGCGTGGTAGCGAAGCGTTGCTACAGTGTGCCGGCGTGCCGCAGACTCCATTCTTTACCTCTATCCTGCGCTTCAAGTTTAATCGATGCAGGCAAACGAGCTAAACACAAACGGCAGCTCACGGGAATCTAACCAACGATGATATATCACTGGAGCTGAGAAGGCTACACATTTCAGGTTTAGCTGCGGTTAACGCATCCCCGTCTTCAGAAGTATATAACCAGTGGCAAAAACACAGGCCAGGTACAAGCAGCTCAATAACGTCAGAATCACTGAACCTCATCTCTTACACGCAGCATATGTCAGCTTCCAAAGTGCTCAATCTTTGTATAAGTGCAGTCGATTGATTAAGTGCGAACGCAACCAGAGAAACAAGACGGTGTGGCCTGAGAATGAAGCTTCGTATGCATTTCGTTGGCCTTATTCACGTAGTGTATCGCAGTCAATACTTATATTTTAGCTGGTGCACCTTCGTTGTTAGATCAGAAAAGAGAATACTTCCTAAGACGTGTTATTTCGTTTGATGTGTTTTCAATGTAAAAGTATCAGTTAACTGGATTAACAACACCATGGGTCGTTATCTACGTCCTGATAAAGTTGACATTGATGTGAATGCCTCAGATGCATCTAAAAAGTGGACCTATGTGTTTCGCGCGTACGATGCCTCTCGCAAGTGAGTTCAACCTGACGATTCGGATAACCTGGATATGCTTGTCAAGTAGTTATCACCTTCCATATATAAGCATGTCGCTGAGTGCAAAACCTTCAACAATGCTGCTTCACATCTTCCGTTCACATATACCCAACACGAAAACGTGGTATTTGCTCGATATCGTGCAAGAAGGAATGTGGACAAAATATTGACCACTTTGTGCAAAGCGCCCAACGTTTGTTGAAGGACTCCGTCTCAGATGACGAAGAATGCGACGATGCCTTTCTAACTGACCTGCAGTCAAACCGCATTCGAATAAGGCTCACGGAACATTTGGTTTAAACTTTCAGACTATTGACGACACAGCAAGTTTGTTGAAAGTTGCGCTGATGAAGCCGCTGTTTATGGAACTGAAATCAATCTTCATGCATCAACAAATTCTTTACCGGTTACTCGTCATTCATCCATTAACTTGGCTGAGACTATACCATCAACCTTATGCACAGCAACGTGCTAGATTTGTGGATACATTAAACACTGCCGCTCAAAGTGACAAGCGAAATATGTTACCTGGAAAGCTTGGGGAAGAATGGGGCACATCAAACGTGCGTGTATATCTAAACCCCCTAATTCAGCCAATACTTCAGCCTTACATCCACTTTTGTCTTCTCGTTTGACCGAGGACCGATGACCGAAGTGTCGAACAACAACCAAAGGCATTTTTAACAACGAAATAGTTGCTTTAATTGATAATAGCAATTTGGATGGCTATTCATCTCATTTGTTGTATGAACTGTACGCAGATTTTTGCCATGACTTTGCAAGCGTCTCATCACCAGTCTTGTCGGCTTCACCACAACGAATGGTAGGAAATGTTTGCAAAATCATTGCCAAGTTTATGGAACCGTTCATCCAACAAATGAGCAACCTAAGGTACCAACATTTGCTTCCATATCAGAGCAATACATCTCAGACCGTCGCGCAATTCCACCACCGGCAAATCTCCCTTCCTGACTCCGACGTCATTAAAGTGTCCACATTTCAGTCGTGCGCGATGGCTGGGTATTGCAACATTTGTATTCATTTTCGAAACGCTGTATCTAATGATGTTCGGTATTCCGTTTTGCGTAAGCTATGCGCTTATGCGTTCTTCAATCATGATTTTCTTGGCTTGGATAACAAAGTGATCACATGATGAGGAGTGCGGCAGCATCTCCTTTTGATGACTAACTTACATAACATTAGACGAAGGTGAGAAACACACCTCAGCCAATGTGCTGCAATACAAAAAGGGGATATATGAGAAAGGGCCAAATTACGCATGTGAGAACATGGTTAGAGATGAAGGATAACGGGAGAGACGGTATGCGAAGTAAATCACAACCAAAATGCCCTAGAGGTAGGCTCTTCACCATGTCAACAAATGTACCTAGTCAGAAGTGTGCGTCGTCCTTCGGACCTCAGCTGGGTAGTAGAGAGATACCAATCGACAACGTGTGAAGTGGCGCTTTCCATTCCTCTCGACCAACTCATCGTTTGGTCCCTAATTTCTTCTTCCAGCCACACTCTGGACGCGCATGCATCTTACTTCAGGGATTTCGTTGTGCTGCCACGCACAACACGTAACCCGCCATCGGAGTCTGGTGTTTGATCTACTGGTGCTGAGAGGTTCACTAGAGCTTCCTGTACCAAATACTCTAAGCCGAATCCGTTCATTGAGCACGCGATGCTCCCACCAGACACGAGCTTAGCTGCAAAGACACCGATGATCAAACCTGATTAGCCTTTGTCTGTCGACCTAACGAGGCAAGTTTCACAACCACATAAGTGGGTTGAACAGAAGCTGTGCAATATAATCCGTGATCCTCAAGGCGAGAGTGGTGTCGCATCTATGCGACGGGTGGCGGAGATTTATAAAAACACCACTAGCATTTGCTATACGGTTCGTAACCACATCTCCAATCACACGGACACTAATATATCTGCCCAGTAACATGAATTCCTGAAAGACTTCTAGCTGATCACCACCAAGAATCAGCGCAGTGATGGGTTCCTGCCCATCTTGAAGAAAGGCTTTGCATTTGGATGGACCAAAGCATAGCCTAAACGACTGACATCCAGTGATAATCGGTCCAGTGCAGCTTGACACGTTTGGGAGCTGTCACAGATTAGCGTAATATCGTCCGCATATCCGATGTCAAGAAGTCGCTCAGCTGGAAGTAGTTCCACACCTTCCGGATCGTGTGCAGCGAACGCTGATTCCATGAATTCATCGATCCGGGAATGGATTAAGGAACTGCCTCCGTCTGAGATGGGACAAAATAACCCACAATGACCATAGCCTTAAACCAAAACCAACCAATTGCACGCAATACAACGACTCGTGTTCAGTGATGATAGCTGGGCATGCATTATTCACATTCCAGCAGGTATACAAAATCAGCGAAAGTGAGACCCCAGATAATCTGGAAATTTAGCTTACCTACACAAATATGCACCCTGCTCGACTGGCCTCAATCTCTATGACGGGTGCTGACTGAGCGATCTAATCAGCCAACAAAAGGAGCATTCGACTGGGAATAACAGTGAACAAATGGTCGACAAGAAGCTCTGCCAGATGTATATGACCGTTCAATTCAATTGAGAACAGTGTTCCAGGACGTAGTGGGTTTTCGCCTGGCAAGCGTTCTCCCTAAGCCACAAAAGTCCGTTTATCAACACGGCGACGTGGCGGATGTGACTCGCCACTGAGTAAAGTCACCGCCCATAATTTCATTCTGGCATATTGACTAGAGACACTTTTTCACTATTTTATTGGCACGTACAAATCAGCTACCCTCAGTCTTCGCATACTGTCATCACTTTACCTACTGTAATTTTCCTGTTTACCCTATGCACATATGAATCCAGTTCATTGTCACCAAACGGACGTTTTTATCTTCGTGAGTACTTTTTCCTTTCCTTCAACTTGTACAAATTTTGGCTACAGCTAATTAGGCGCATTGTAACCTATTTGTTGCACGACATAATTGCTTTTAAATTTTCATCATGCCTGAGTTGGCGTGCCTGGATGGATTCGAGAATAAATATTTTTTATTTACCTACTGAAGCAAAATGATGTGGTTGGTTCAACCCCGACCTCGACAAAACCCAGTTTGTTCTTCACGAGTGCCAGTCGGTGCGGGGAGAACGGCAGACGCAAGCCATTGAATACGCGAGACCTAGTGGAACAGTGATTCCGAGACTTTATGGCTTACCGAAGATCCCCAAGCAATCGATATTAGACTGATCTCTCTGTGATTTCCGCATACCAAACGGGAGTCACCTTTGATGTATTGGGACTATAACGGAGCAGCGCCAGTCAGTCGAGAGAGCTTCCAGTCCAAAAGTTCCACTAACAACTCGTGTGAAACATCTACACGTGTAGATTCCCCGAATTAGAAGAGGGTTGGGGGAATTATATCTGCCTCTAAGAACCTACGCAATTTCAACAGTCTGATTTCACGTTCCATTTCTGCGCGTGAGGGCGGATCTAACGAAACGGTCCATGGAAATGTGCATACACTACGCGAAAAAGAAAAGTACAACAGACTGGTTAAACTGGTGTGCAAGGCTTTTAGCCCAACGCTCCAAGCCTTTTGAGAGACTGTTGATCGGCTATCCACTCTCGTCGCACATAGGCTCGCTAACTTCAGGTCTCCTGCTGGCTGTTCCCCTTATCAGATGGAATAACTTACGATGATTACCAACGGCGGCAGCTGTTTTCTTTTCCAATGCACGATGAGACCAATAAGCTTCGCGGTCTCTCTTTAGACTAGTACGCAGTTTTGCCTACAGATTTTTACGAGGCTCATTGTATTCGTCGGTGAGCATCCAAAAATCCAGCTTGACGATGTGATTTGCCATATGAAGACATGCCTGCTATTGGTAACGTGATCTCCGACGGTGTTCGGAGGGAGGCTACTCAGCACGGATGCCATCGTACTTTGATATGAATTTAAATTACCTGGCTTCGCCAGTGGGCTGGCGTCAGTGCGCTCAGAGCGAGATTGCGGGCGTCCGTGGAAACATACCAGAAGGTCGGCACACACGAGAGCGTGATCGTAGTCCCCGCTCGTGCCCCATATTGAGAGAAAATTTTGGCCGCGGTCTCTCCAGCGGTAACTGATCGCGATGTGATCGAATTGTGTTCACGGCTAGTAGGCGCCAACGCAGTCACACGGGATTGCTGTATCGAAACTTAATGCTCGCGATAGGTAACATAACGGGAGCCTACACTACCTTGGTCGCCCAGATGAGCTATCATTATTATCACCATATTCGTTAGCTAAAGGCGTAAAACAGCTCAGCTCGTTTGCCGCAATATATAAAGGAAAAAAGAAAATAAATGCAACAATTGCATGCCAGTTGAGTTACCAACAACGGATGAGCATCGTTCAGGGAAGCTATCAGCCGGCTAATAGGCAAAAAAGTGTTGATGTAAAAGTATATTATGCTACGAAATGAAATCGTGATTGAAGGGGTGGCTAAAAGGGATGGGGAGGGCCGAAAACTCATAACACGTATGTCATTAGGGTCGGCTTCTAGCCGAAAGTGTTGATCGTCTTTTTGACCCAAACGAGGACGCCGTGAAGCTCCAAGCGAGTGCAGCTTCGCAGGGAGGGCCTTCATTCCTCTCGACCAATTCATCGCTTGGCCACCTCTCCTTTTCTTCCATCAACAATTCCGGTTAACAAACTACACACGTCGCAGGGGCCGATTGGCTGGCATACTTAACGCGTGGCTGAGCCATAGGAGCCTAGTACGTGAAATGGTGGTGCTGAGGGGTTCAGTTACTTTTCCAGTGACGTAAAGAAGGCGTCGAACACGCTCGTTTCTCACGTAGTGTTTCCTAACAGATGTGAACCAAATTGCGTAGGCACCGGTGGTCGAACATAACAGGCCTCTTTATGTCCGCTGATCTAAGGGGCCAGGTTTCACAATCGAACAGCGGAGTCGAACGTACCGCTGCATTGTACACTCTACCCTTAAGGGCGCGATTGAGGTCGCGCTGCCGCCATAGCTAGCAAATGCTGGCAAGACCACCACGAACATTTGCTATAAGGTTCGTGATCTCAACGTTGATGCAAACAGCGCTGATACAGCTTCCCAGGTAGTTGAATTTCTGATCGGCAACTGGCTAATCCCAAGTAAGGAACAGCGATCCCTGCAAATCTTTGAGGAACGCTTTGCACTTCGATGGTGCAAAGCAATGCCCGAAGAGGCTGAAAGCTAGTGGTGCTCTGTCCAGTGCAGCTTGGCACGTCTGGCAGCTGTCACAAATGGGGGCAATATCGTCAGTCTACTCTAAGACAAGAAGTTGCTCACCTGGGAATAGCTCCACTCCTTCTAAGTCGTGTCCTGTACAAGCGATTTACGTGACTTCCTCAATAACGAAGTTGAAGAGGAGAGGTGACAGTGGGTATTCTGGTCTCATACCGCTGGAGATACCGATGGGGGCGACAACTTGCCGTAAGCCATCACTCTGCCCATGCTTCTGGTGTATAGTGCGCGGATAATATTGACATATTTCTCCGGCACACTCCGCTTGAGTAGACAGTCCCAACGAGCACATCGAACAATTAAATCGAAGGCACCTATGACGTCGAGGAACACAACAACGGTGGGTCGGCACTATGCGTGACGGTGCTCCAACAATTGACGCGAAGTAAAGATGAGATCAATGCAGCCAAGACCCCGACGAAATTCGGCTCGCTCCACACCGCTCTGATTTCTACCGCGCCGTGCATTCTGAGAAGGATTACAGAAGCAAGTAATTTGGAGGCGATGAGGGTCAGACGGAATATTCTACCGTTTCCACATTCCGAACGGAAACGACATTTGAAGATGGGAACAACAACGGAGCGGCACCAGTCAGTCGGGACAATTTCCTGCTCTTACCGTTCCACTAGTAAATCGTGTAAATCATCGACAGGAGCATGGCCCCCGAATTTAAAGTGGGCCGGTTGAAGATCGTCTTGTCTTGCGGCTTTGTTCGACTTCAACAGTCCGATCTCTCCATTTTCAATTCTGAGCGAGAAGGAGGATTTAAAGGAACAGCGCAAAGAGCATGGCGCTCACTGGCCGGAGAGGAAGCTAAACTCTCTGGCCGATTAAATGGTTTTTCAGAATGTTCAGCACAACACTCCAAATGTTTTGACAAGTTGTGTTGACAAGTTTCTCATCATAAATTGTTTCACTAATACCAGGTCTCCTGCTGCTCGTTTCTCGTGTCCAAAGGAACAACTATCGATGGTTACCAAGGGCAGCATCCTCTTCCATTTCTCACGCACGAAGTGACCACCAAGCTTCCCAGTCTATCTTCAAGCTAACACGGAAGTTTGCTCCGTGCACTTTACGAGTCTCGTTGTGTTCGCTTCCAGCCGGAATGTGCCGGAGAGCATCGGTAAGTTCCAGAGACTGCGAAAAGACCCAATATTCATGTTGGCTATAAAACTGCCCACATGAGAATTCGCCTGCTGCTATTAAAATCTGGTGTACATGCGCTCAGTGAACTACTCTTGTCTCCAGTGAGCGCTTACTCAACTCGCATGTCAGCGTATTTCGATAAGCATTCAGAACAGCTGGCTTGGCAAGCAGACTGGGGTCAGTGAGCTCACAGCGTCGTCGTGGGCGTCCGGTGCTCGAAGCTGCATCGTCACCGGATAGGCGCAATGACAAAATACTACTGGTGTTATATGAAGGGGATCGCAGAGTAACGGCAGAGTTCGTCTTGCAGGCGGGTCTCCGATAAGCAGCAGATATCGATGGAGAGGGTAGGTAATGTTCGGGCAAGTGCTGCCTATTGACCGATCTGTAGCAATGAGCGTACATTGAGACCTGCCAACCTGAAGAAGGGTCGAAGGCTCCAAATAGAAGCCGATGTACTGAGGTGGATCGCTTGGTTGGACATGAGATTGTTGACAGGACAGAAGCACACACCGCGTTTGCATGTGCGTTGAAACGAGAAGGAAATTGCCGAACAAAACTTGTTTAGAGAGGGCCAAGTATCGGGGGTTGAAAAGAGGGGCGATACAATTGAAGCTGAAACTGGAAGCTAAGAGTGACAAAACGTAAGAGGGTGAATAAGAACCAAACCCCTAACCACCCTGCTGGATGTAGCAAATAAGGTGCTGTTGATTACGTCTGCGACGTCCATAGCACCAAGAAACTGTTTGACGAGAAATTCATTGTATTGCGTGGTCAGGAGATCGTCAGGCTGCCCAGATCAAGGCAGGAAATGGATTATGGGTCTCAACCAAAGCTTTTGGTTCAGACATCGGACCACAAGGCAGCGGATTTGACGGTAAGTTACAAGGAGTCCGTTTTAAGGGACAAGCAGCCACTCACATTCCAATCCCCAACCTGGAGGACCAGCAGGCTGAGTTTGTCTGGCCTCTAAACATTGACCAATCTGGTTTGAGTGGCTTTGAAGGTGCTGAAAAGTACTACCTAGCACAGTTCAATGGACCTCTGAGGCACGCAAAACACCGCACTAGGGTAAGGTCAAGCCTCATTGCGTTGACCGCTCAGATGTATCTCATGGAAGGACAGATTTCCGATTGGTGTTTAGATTCCCAAACAGTGCCATAGTATTCCTGTTTCTTCTGTAACTAAGGAGATCATTAAGTTGGTGATGGAAATACTCTTCCAAGCCACCAGTTCCGCAGTGTGTTTGGAGGGGTGTCAGCCGCAATGACGAACAGGCACCGTTTGTCCCCATGCGACTTCGAAGCCTGGAACGAGCCAGCTTATTTAACAGCGCATATCCGGCTGTTGACTTGGATTCAGTAGATCAGGGCAGCTTCAGCCTGGGGGCACAAAACAATGCCGATGCCAGCTTGAACGGCATTTGCAGCTGCGTTATTGCCAGACAGGTGCAATGACATTGGGCCGCCAGTGTCGCAGGGTAAGCAGGCAGTTCGAATCTTGCAGGCGAGTTTCCGATAAACAGCAGAAATTGATCGATAGGGTCTCAGGTGTTCGTGCAAGTGCTGCTCCTTGACCAATCCGTAGCAATGTGCACATGTAGAGGCATACAAATCTTAGCGATGCAGGACTCTAATAGAAAACGAATGATTGGATGGACTTTTCGACTGCACTTGAGCAACGCCCTGTGATGGTGTGTGAGTTGCAACTAAAAGACAAGCGACTACTGAAACAAGTTGGGGAGGGCCAATAATTGGGGATTGAAAATGGGGGATAAAGGGAAAGTTGGAGCGGAACGCTAAGGTAGAAAAAGCACAAGAAGGGGAATAAGAAGACGGGAAGGCCTGAGCAGTAGCATCCAAACCCCTATTCACCCCGCTCGATTCCGCAGATAGGGCGCCGTTGAATATCCTCTGCGACGGTCAGAAGCAAGAGATCCAAGCCATTTAAGATGCACATGTATCGTCTCCCACAGAGAATAATAGCAAGCGGTGCGCTACAGGCAAACAATTGATTTCGATAACTTATTTTCTTCTTCAGCGTACACATTAATGAACGTCAGCACAATGTTAGGTTTAGTTGCAGAACTCATTCCTTCAGCGAAAAGCGTTTATTCGGCAAAGACAGCTCAGCGAAAATAACAGCATATTTAGCAAGCCAAACTCCTAGAGATAAATTTCATTCTCAAGCTCATAACTAACCACGCTTCAGAGTCGATGAGATTCCTCCTTTGATCCAGTTAAATAAACGGTGAATCACTCGCACGAATATCGGCCAATCCGAGTCCAGTAATCGAATCCATGAAATCCGCCTCCCATTGGCCGTCTGGCTCGCGCGACTGGTCCATCTGCTCCCGCTGATCAGACACTACCATTACAGGTATCATTCGTTAGTAAAAAGGAAACAATTAACTGCGCATTAAAAGAGATCAAAGTGCCAAGTGGCTGATCATGTGAATGAAGACCCGTGATTTGGCTGGCTATGTCCGCATCCTCCACACCCAGTATTTGGCCATGGCAGTTTTATCGACCTCGCCATTTCATTTTGCACGCATAAGTCTAGCTTTGTTAACCAACTACATGTCGCCTCCGCGGTAGTAAGCAGCCTCACTCTCAGTCCATTGAAGTACGTTGTTGTTGTTGTTTTGTAAGCATACGGTTAACGAAACTCGACTGATGCGTGCAAAATAAAACGGTACAGTTGTCAAAACTGCCATGACCAACTATCGGGTGTGAAGGATGCGGATATAGCCAGCGCAATCACGGGTCTGCATGCACGTAATCGGCCACTTGGCTATTTGATCACTTTAAATGAACGATCAATTGTTCCTTTTCTACTAATGACTGAGAGCTAACACTGTGCTTACGCTTATTACTGAATACACATGAAGAAGATGCAATTGTCAACAATTGTTTGCGTGTAGCTGACCTCTTTCTATTATTCTCTCTGAGAGACATCAAGAGATTGTCAGGAGGAAAAGTCATGGTGTTGTCAGCTTGTTCCAACTCAGGAACTCGGTCACCTGGGAGCAGCTTCAATTCGGTTCCGAGGAACGCAGTTTCCATGGTTTCGTCGACGGCGAAGTACCAAAGGAAAGGTGCGAGCAGACAACCTCGACTCAATTTATAGGAGGTATTGAAAAGTGACGACATCTTGCATCAAGCCCTCACTATGTTTAAACTTTACGCTTAAAGCTCTGTGAGAACCTTTAAGTATTTCTCTGGTTCACCTTCCTTGAGCCGTCTCACGGGGTAGATTGATCGACCGATTCGAAGGCATTTTCGGTGTCTAGGAACACAAATACTGGGGGTCACTAATAGATATGGCGGTGGTGGTAATTCGGTGCTGCCTTGTCCCAAAACTGAAACCTCATAAAATCTTTCTTACTGGTATGGACTCCTTAGATGGATAGTCTGAGATGTGATGGAACTCAGGGTCTAGTGGTTCACGGCTGACGTCTTGATCCATTTGCCAATAAGATCTGTGTGAAACGCTTAGCACAGCGGTAAGTAATTCATAGTTGGATTTGACATACTCACCGTGGGCTTGGATTGAGACACGCAATCATTAATGTGACCTAGGTTCACTTTGAAGTGGACCTCGATAATTGCAATCACATAGACTACATCCTAAATGGTCCTTGTAAGAAACAGAAATGGCATCAGCAGTACGCAGGTGCGTAATACCGACGCTTCGCTGCCTGTACAATCACCGATCGCACGTGGACTATGGCTACTCCCGAGGTTGCCCTGCCCCTACGCAGGCTCGAATCCGCGTCGCCAGACTACAAGACAAACTGGCTAACTTTAGGCTACGGGCCTTGTGATCGAAATGATCAAGGTCTACTTCAAAGTGTACCGAGGTCTCAATAGATATTGCGTGTCGCAATTCATCCACACGGCAGGTAATTCAAATCCAACTTTGAAGATATGACGATGCTCTAACAATTGACGTGGTAAGATGATGTGATCAATACAGTCCCAGCTTCGTGGAAACCCGGCTTCCGAGGGTAGTTCCATTTCCCCCAATTACATTCGGTTTCATTGCGGACCACGACCTAGAGCTTTCCACTACAGTATCTCAAAGTGCAGGCATTGAAATTTAAGCGGATGGAAGATCGGTTGCTTGAGGTTACGTGCACGATATCGCCTTACTTAGTGAAAATCGCGGGACTGCATAGCGAGCCATGGACAAGCTTGCTGTGATGGTTGCATAATTTGGCATGCACCTTGCACGTGCAAACTGCAGTGTTTTTCTCGACCAGTTACCGTCTGGTAAGCTCTGGATTTCTGGTAACGAATAATTGAAAATATTTACCAATTTGCCTATCCTAGCACCTACAGTTGCAGCGATTGTCTTGTGGTGGCCACCGCTTCTGCCTTATCTTTACACGATAGCCAGCTGTTTGTAATGGTATGTTGTTAACATGGTGTAGGCGCCTAGACCCAAAATGTTTCCCTAGGGCATTAAGATTTCCGGTGAGCCCCGTTTCTGTTCTTCCTATTATTCTGCTTTCGGTAGGTTGTTATGGCTGTATAGCAACGAAGCATCAGTTCAAAAAGCTGATGTACTGCTGTAGATTATCGTGAAAGCGCAATCGAGTGTCCGAGCAGACCGGAGATTGATCTGACGCGAGTTAGCTTAACCAAATTGCTCTACAATCCAGTCCCTATCCCACCATCTATGGCTGATTGAAATGTGTCCAGTTTGTGCCCACACTTGTCTTTGCAACGTAGGACGCCAAGTGGCAGCGCGCCTCCTCCTCTGCTGGAAGCTCGTGCTAGCAAAAAAACCGCTTGTCCTTACATATATTGGTAAGCTATTAGCAGAACGATTCTCAGCAATGACATGGCGGTTACTAAGATGATCTTCACATAGCAGCAGACAAACGACCTGTGCGTTGAAGTCTCCGGGAAGCACGACAATGGATTTTTCTGTTTTACTCGTAATTTGGGAGTCCGCGATGGATGTCTTCCTTAACCGGTGTACAACTGCAGTCGATTCGAGCTTCGGCTGAGACCAAAAACAAAATGCTATCTCTATACTAAGCCTATAGATATGGCACGAGCCTTGAAGACGGCTGCACGAAAACGGCTGTCACTCGGAATTCAATCGAGTAGCGAGGTCTCAGCTTTGCACTCAATGCGATATTAACGTTAGCCAGACTAGTTGGAATAACCTTTGTGTCACCAGACAAATGTGGGGTGGGGCGTTCTGAGATCATCAAAGGACGACAAAGTAACTCCGGTGCTGGAATCCTGTAATCGAGTCACAAAAAGACAACAGACATGTATAGCAAGGGACTCGATTGTACGCGCTGGTTAAGCTTGTGGTCAGATCTACGTAAGCTTGAAGGCCGCCAGCCGAAATGGCGATCGAGAACGAAGGAGAGCCACTGGTCGGACTCTTTGAACATAGGCGAAACTGTTTTTAGAGGTTGATTTATTGGAATTGTTGAAGAAGATGGGATTAGCCTGTGAGGGATGTGCGTAAGCAGTCAGGTGCTTAGGAGTGTAGGATAAAATAGAAGCAGAAGTGGGATACATGATTCTATTAGCGAGCAAGCTACTACCCGTTTGCCCAAGCCTAGGTAGGCAGTTGTATTAGATGACACCATCCCGAGCCTTTGGATGAATAGACTACATGCAAGGAAGCGGAGCGAATTCAGGGAATCGCGCTCATTACTCAGTTCATATAGAGAGAAGTGGCCGTGTGGTCTGCATGTCTGACTTGCAAACCTAAGGTCACCGATTCGATTCCGCGTAGGGGCGGTTGTGCTCGCAATATACTCAGCCCACGCGCGACTGATGGTGGCGCGGTAGCGAAGCGCCGTTACGGCGTATAGCTGACATTTTATATATTTTTATCAACCGCCTTCCTCTTGACCGCTTGCTAAACAGCGTCCCAAGTCTCCCCACAGTTTAAGCATCGCGGTGTTGGATTTACAATGCTCCACCAGAGTGAAGCAAGGGGGTGACTTGATTTATAGATGATCTACGTCTGCCACATCGCAATGTTGTTAAGTAGATTATTATGGCATTTTCTAGGAAGATTGTTTGTCAAGCGAACATCGGCCACGTCCTAAAACACTACCCTTGTACCATTGGCAGGTAAGGTGTTATCCCAGACCACCCAGCTGGCAACATGAGGTGGTTCGGCAAGCCAGCCGAGAAAGAGGTTAGTTACGTTCGAGCGCCGCTGTCTGCGCAACTTAACCCATGTCTGTTGGGAGTACCACGTAACCAATGAGCCTGTTCGGCTTCGTGTATTTGGTGTAGGAAGAGCGAGTGTACCGTTCAGCTCATGCATCTGGCTCCGATGCCTGTACCAATTGTTCACATGCCAACACACCAACGCCCACATCGTCCTTTATTTGTAAGCCTGTGGTGTGGATGGAAATGGAGGAGGGCAGGTCAGGCGATGATTTGTCAAGGGCAATGTAGGGTCCAGCTGGAAAGTTGGCCTCGGCTGCTGTCTCCCGACTGCCGGTATTGGGTCCGAAAGATGATGATCACTTTTGATTAGACACGCTTGCTGTTATCGTAAATAGCCGTCTCCAGTGTTCTTTTCATTCTGAGTTTCTTTGTCCATCCCCTTCACCTTTAGATTCCCCTCCAACAGTAGCTACATATCAAATGTATGTGATACTCAGAAATGTCACCAGTTTGTGTTATAATCTGTGGTGTTTAACCTCTTTTCATGCATTGCGGCATAGTAACCTAGGTATGTTTCTCACCCTCAGCTAACTTGTATTGGGGGTGATGATTTTAGCTCGAAATGAAATGCAAATATTGGTAACGCAGGTTGTTCAGTTGGTGGGCGTAGTGCACGCTGAATTCGGCAGTTGTGCTGAAAATGTCTAATCACCACTCGGGTTGACATCATCAGTGCGTCAGAATGTAGCGGAGCGTCGCGACGTGAGGCGTTAGTGACCGTTAGTTTGGGTATACAAGCCGCCACTCCGAGTTTTAATTGCTGGACGAACGCATGACCATGAAAATTGATTTCTCTCGTAGATCGTGACGTTAGCAAGCGTGTCTCTGCAGCATGGGGAGTGTACAGATTAGCTCCAGCTCCAGAAACTTGGGACAACTACGTAGCCCAACGTAACCACTGCACTCAACTGTTAAAAGAAAAAGCCGCTTATCAGCAGAACATCGCAAAAACCTTCACTGCTAACCACAAACTGCTGTACAAGTACGTTACTAGCATCCGAAAGGTGAGGCAAGGATTTCCTCCACTCAAGACGGCTGATGGCCTAACAAAAACCTCTATGGAGCTGCAAACGCGCTGCAGATGCAATACGCCCCCACGTTTCAAGGAGTCTTGCCACCAAGCGATCTACCAAGTTTTGTATTCTACTCACCAGGACTAACCTACATCAATTTTACCGCAGAGGCTGTATTGCAAAAGCTGACTTCTCTACGCAAACACAGCTCGCCGGGTGTCGACACCATTCGTCCAGAGGCATTGGGAGCAGCAGCAAACCAACTGGCAGGAACTTTAGCTCAGTTTTTCCAGCATTGCTTAGACCAGAACCAAGTTCCCGCCATGTGGAAGCTTGGAATAATAAGCCCGATTCACAAAGGTGGAAGCAGAACTGATCCCTCCAACTACCGCCCAGTAACCCTTCTTCCTATACTCTCCAAGGTCATGGAATCCATAGTTGCCGATGCACTGGTGTGTTATCTGGAAAACTGCAACCTCATCATCCCTGAACAGCACGGTTTCCGTCGACAGCGGTCATGTACAACTAATTTACTAATTGCACGCAGTAGTTGGACCGAGGCAGCCTGCGCTGGAGAAGGTGTTGATGTGATTTACCTGGATTTTTCCAAGGCTTTCGATCTTCTAGACCATCGGATACTACTATCCAAGCTGCAGCATTACGGGATCGGAGACCCTCTTTTAATCTGGATCGCCAACTTTCTATTTCAAAGGCAATTAGTGGGCAGAGTTCGGAGCTCCTTATCGAACCACATAAAAGTGGCGTGTGGTGTGCCGCAAGGCTCGGTTTTAGGTCCACGTTTGTTTTTGGTGTTTATTAATGACCTTGCACAGGGAATCGCTTCAAACTTCCTAATGTTTGCTAAAGATATCAAGATCTGGCAACGGATCCATGCGAACACCGACCAACATGTGCTTCAGAGTGATTTAGATACGGTGTATCAATGGTCGACCCAAAACTTATTGCATTTCAACGTCAATAAATGCCAGGTGCTTTCCATCCGACATCAAAGCAGCTACTCACACCGACTCGGAACGGATGTGCTGCAACCATCAACTCTCGAACGTGACTTGGGTGTCCTGATTCAAGATGACTTGGGTTGTTCCAGGCAATCCGGAAAGGCCTTGAAGACCGGAACCAAGACGTGGGGCTATTGAGGCGGGCGTTTGGACAAATAAACAGCTCCATATTTCGACAAATGCTCAGTGCGTATGTTCGTCCCCATGTCGAATACGCAATTCAAGCCTGACATCCATGACTGAAACACGACCTTAATACACTGGAGCAGCCACAACGCCGGGCATCTAAGAACGTAATTGGAATGCGTAATCTTTCCTACCAGGAGAGGCTGAAACGACTGGGATTGTTCAGTGGAAGCTATCGCTGACTATGAGGCGACCTATTATGGCATACTTGGTTCTGCGAGACCCACATCACGTTTGCCGCCCTTTACTGCAACTCAGCAGCAATACAAATCTGAGGGGCCACTCATTAAAACTCACAGAACAATACAGTCGTCTGGAGTGCCGCAGAAATTGCTTTTCCATTCGTGGCTGTCACCCGTGGAATGCTCTCCCAGAATCGGTCGTCTCTGCACCGACACTAACAATATTTAAAAGACAGTTTGACGATGTACTCATCCACTTACATTTTGTCACTTAACACTACGTCTCCATCCTACACCTGGAGTTTACCCTAGAATTATTTGTTGTTAACTGTGAATGCTGTGAATCTAAGAGGAATGCGGGACTGCAGCAAACAAACGATAAGTTCTTATTTTCATATTTAAAGTATTAAATATGTTACTATCCTTATCATCATAATTGTTATGTTGATATCCCCTGCAACTATCCAACGGGACTTGTAAAGCAACGCTGCTTAACCCGTAGAAATTCATTGTTCATTGTTCATTGACCTCCTCCTTATTAGGAGATTGATTATACGACATTACTATTTTATGTGTGGGTTGAATAATCATTCCTTAACCTTCCTATTTTCTACATCTTGACTGCTGTTTAAAAGCTCCACTGTGTTAGCCCGATTGGTACACACACGTCATTCTTAATGGACGCTCATCTCCGTGTCCTCTTCAGCTGCGCCATTTGCAAGAACACATTCCATTGGTTATTCCACATCACTTTCCTACTTGCTTACACTAAAGGAATATTTAGCTGTCACACAATTATTTTACTCGCTTTTAATTATGGGATCTGCATTTCTTATTCTCGTTTGTTTCCTGACATTTGTTTAACCGCCACATTTCGTTATTCGGATTGGCCCTTGACCGTCACTGTTAATGGACGTTCGCTTTACGCTTGGAATCCCATGATGTTATTTTCAAAGACATATGCGATTTGCTCTTGAGTACACGATTGCTTATTCGCCATTGCATTTAACGTTTCTCCTTTTGCTGGTTGGCTCAAGTGTAAGTTAGTAGCTTCTCTTCATTTTGCCTTCAAAACTATATAAGCAAATGTGATGTCATGTATACAAGTCTATTTCTGGCAGGTCTTTGGACTTCTTCTTGCGGTCGTTGGGCGAAGGCGCCAGTGGCGACACAATAGACTTTCTGGCGACGGAGGTTGCTCTAAACTTATCGATTTCATTCGAGCAAATGCAGACGCTTTTTCAATAGCAACAAATGCAGGTTGAAAGTTATCAACGACAGTTGATCGAGTTGCTATCTCATAAACTCAAAATCTAGAGCGAATCCCCGATAGCAACCGCACGGCAATCTGTGGACACCCTTGACGCTTCAATCACAGAATTTGTTTTCGATGGATTGAACGCATTGACATTTGTATTCTGGTTCCTAAAGTATAAGGATAATTTTCCAGCGGAACTTGCAGAACATGACGAGGCCTGGAAATTTCGTTTGTTGTTGAAGAAACTTGGCGCAGTCGAACATGAATCTTACACAAAGTTCGTGTTTCCGAAGAATGCAAGAGAGTTCAGCTTCGATGAGACAGTGAAAACGCTGACAGAATTTCGGTGAGCAGGCTCCTTTGTTCTATGTTTGAAGTTAGTCGAACGTACTACCATTAATTTTCTTACACATACCGGGATCACAAATCGCCACTGTGAACGATTCCAACTCGGTATGATGACAGTTGATCGATTCAAGTGTCTTACTTTTGTGTGCGGACTGCAGTCCAAAGCAGATGTCGATATTCGAACACGAATTCTCCACAAACTCTAACAAGAACCACAGTTGACGCTGCGAGAGATTACAGCCGAATGTCAACGACTGATTAATTTGAAGCACGACACAAAAATTTATTGAAACTGCCGATCACAGGACAGAACCACAAATTGGTCGCACAGCTATCCATGGTAACCTGCTGAACCGGAATCGGTCAACTCAGAAGCCCCCGACTGCATGCTGGAATTGTGGAGCTTGGTATTTTGTGAGAGACTGTATCTAAAAAGGGCATCAGTGTCACAAGTGCAAGCTGGTTGGTCATAAGGAAACCCACTGTCGGGTTGCGCTTAAGTTCAGACGTTCATTTTCCTCGAGATTGCGCCCAAACAACAACTTCAAAAGGGTTAGGTTTCACGGACCGGATACCAAGGTAATTCTCGCTGCGTTCCGCACGGAAGTCGCAGGCAAGAGAAAGTATTTAACAATAAAAGACAATGATATTCCAGTCACCTTGCAACTAGATACGGCGTCCGACATCACTATCATTTCGCTATCCACATGGAGGAAGCTTGGTAGACCGTCCTTCAAGCGTACAACTCTGACGGCTAAGAAGGCACCCGGGGAACCGCTGAGATTGGATGGAGAGAATGAATGTGAGGTCACTTTCAAGTAAGTGCAACTCCGTGGCACGATCTACCTACCGACGTTACTCTTCTTGGAATCGATTGAAGTGAGAAGCTGAACTTGTTCAATGTATCACTGAATCGTGCCTGTGATGAAAGGAATGTCACAGTGCACCATGCAGCCATACCGACTCCTCCGGGTCAAAGCCTCTCTCAACCGCTTCAAACGAAGTATGCGTGTCTTCCAGTCGGAATTTGAACACTGTAAGAAACTGCAGGCAAAACTTACTCTGCTTCCGGATGCCAGACTAGTGTCTCGACACACGGGTACTGTCCCTTATGCTTCCCAAGCAGTTGTTGAACAGGAGCTTGATCGATTGCAGTAGGCCGGAGTGTTCGAGCGATTCAATTTCTCACCGTGGGCTGCGCCTATTGTTGTGATTATGAAACCGAACGCTTCTATTCATTTGTGTGCAGATTTTGCGACAGGCCTGAATGCTGAACTGAAATCCCATCAGTATCCGCTTCCACTCCGTGAGGACGTGTTCGCAAACCGAACGGAGGCAAGTACTTTGCAACTCTGGATCTTGCAGATGCTAATTTTCGGTTAGAAGTTGAACCCGAAAGCAGAAAGCTTCTAACAATCAACACGCATCGCGGTCTCTACCAGCACAACCGTTTGCCATTTGGAGTCAAAACGGCACCGGCTACCCTTCAGAAATTCATGCATGGCATGCTGACGGGTGTAACTGAAGCGGCAGCCTATCTGGATGACATCATTATAATGCGCTCGACCCAAGATGAATTATTACATCGAGTGAATGACGAACTGCAGAGAATCAATTATTATGGTTTTCGACTACGAGTGCACAATTGCAGATTTTTCCTGAAGTCAATTAAGTTTCTCGGTTTCGTGATTAACCAGAACGGCCGACGACTCGATCCCGATAATATCGAGGTGATAGACCGGTTACCGGCGCTATCGGATGTCACAACCTTACGGTGATTCCTTGGGATGGTGAGTCACCATAGTGAATTTCTACCATGCATGCATCGCTTGCGGCATCCTCTAAACCCCCAGCTGATGAAAGACGTCAAATGGAAGTGGTCTACACAGTGTCAACAGTCGTTCGACCAATTGAAATCTCCGCTGAAGTCGGACTTATTGCTTACGCATTATAATCCGAAGCTGGAAATTATTGTGACCACGAATGCTTAAAGCTATGGAATTGGTGCTGTCATTTCCCATCGTCTTCCAGATGGATCCGAAAATGCTATAGCACATGTTGTACGAGCGCTGACGGCATCCGAGAAGAAGTATAGTCAGACTGAGAAAGAAGCGCTGCCATCATCTTTGCAGTACAGAAGTTCCATGAGATGGTATATAGTGGACGGTTCACATTAGTGACTGCTCACAAACCGCTTCTGACAATCTTTGGATCCAAAAAGGGCATTCCGGCATATACGGCCAGTCGACTTCAGCGATGGGCAACTCTGCTCTTGGGATATGATTTCAGCATGCGATACTTGTCTACTGATTCTATAGGGCAAGCGGACGCCCTATCAAGATTAATCGATACCGGTAAGCGTGAGTTAGAAGACGCAGTCATTGCCTCCATCGCAGCCGAAGCGGATGTCAGCTGCATGGTACATGATGTCGTGAGTAATGTACCGGTCAATGGCACAATGGTGAAACAACCTAGTGAACAGCATGCATTGCTGCAAGTGGTATTAACCTACACAAGACGGGGCGGGCCAAAGAAGTGTCCGAAAGAAGATCTGACACAGTTTTTCACACGACGCAACTCTTTGTCTGAACTTGATTCCTGCCATTTTTGCAGATCACATTGTCATTCCAGAAATACTCAGATCACGCGTGTTACGGCAACTGCACAAGGGACATCCAGGAATCGCCCGCATGAAGGCGTTTGCGCACCGCTAGGTTTCTTGCCCATGATGGATAGCCAAATTGAAACATTGGTCGATCGTGCTCTAGATTCATCAGTGTCTCCAAGCTACTGGCACGTACGACATTACAATCTTGGCCAAACCCAGAATCGTCCTGGTCGAGGATACACATGGATTTCGCAGGACCAGTCGAAGGAGTGTATTTCCTCATTATTGTTGACGCCTAAAGTAAGTGGCAGTAGGTAATCGAAATGCAAAACACGTCGGCAAACAGCACAATTTTTGCGATCAGACATATTTTCAGTCAGCACGGAATACCAGTAAGAATCTTGTCAGGTAATAGGGCACAGTATACGTCTTGCCAATTCGCTGAATTTTGCGTACATAATGGGATCGAGCAGGTGAGGACCGCCTCGTGTCATCCGAAGTAAATGGCCAGGCGGAAAAATTTGCTGATACTCTGAAACGAGCATTGTGGAAGTCAAAAGAGAAGGGATCGCTGAAAGTAAGATTGGAACGTTTCCTGTTGAACTATCGAATTACTCCGATTGTTAATTCAGCAGATGGGAAATCATCAGCTGAAGCCCTTGTGGGTTGAAGATTGAGAACCAGGCAGGTTTGCTGACTCCTAAGCGTCCGCATCTACAACTAAGAAATTCAGTGATGGAGCGCCAATACAACAGGTGGTATGGGGCACGAAAAAGGATGTGCAAAGTAAGTGATTTTGTGTTTGTGACTTCTAAACATGGACGGAGGATCGCTTGGATAGCAGGACGAGTCATGCGACGCCGACGCAAGGAGATGTGTGATGTTCAATTTGGACACAGGTATGAAGAAGCTACGTCAATCAGTTGAGGTCGCGGTACACACATGGTGCTGTCGTTCCGAAAGCCTAGGGATTTGAAGTCAATGAATTGCTAGATAATGGCAAGCCTAATACCTATGCAGATGGCGAAGTTCTTCCAACGGAATGCGCGGAAACTGGAGCCCGGTACAGGCCAAAGAGAACAAGAAAATATGTGCAGCCTCTAAAGGTGGAACTGAGTCGCCAGAGCTATGTGAACTCAAGGTAACCCAATTTTTAAGAGGGGTGTTGGGAGATTAGCTATTAGACATTCATCCTTTGTGAACGAGATACACAACCATTCTTTAATCTTTCTATTTCTACTTCTTGACTGTTGTTTAAACGCTCCACTGTGTTAGCCCCATGGGTACACACACATCATTGTTAATGGACGCTCATCTCCGGTCCTCTTCAGCTGGGCCATTTGCAAGAACACATTCCATTGGTTTTCTCCGCATCACTTTTCCACTTGCTTACACTAAAGGAATATTTAGCTGTCACACAATTATTTTACTCGCTTTTAATTATGGGGTCTGCATTTCTTATTCTCGTTTGTTTCCTGACATTGGTTTAACCGCCACATTTCGTTATTCTGATTTGCCTCTTGACCGTCACTGTAAATGGATGTTCGCTTTACGCTTGGAATCCCATGATGTTATTTTCAAAGACATATGCGATTTGCTCTTGAGTACACGATTGCTTATTCGCCGTTGCATTTAACGTTTCTCCTTTTGCTGGTTGGCTCAAGTGTAAGTTAGTAGCTTCCCTTCATTTTGCCTTCAAAACTATATAAGCAAATGTGATGTCATGTATACAAGTCTCTTTCTGGCAGGTCTTTGGACTTCTTCTTGCGGTCGTGGGGCGAAGGCGTCAGTGGCGACAAAACACTCGTCCGAGGTGCATAGTTGGCATTATTTCCCGTCGGATTTAGTTGGTTGTCTTTTAGCTGTAGTGCCGCGTATATAACATATCGCTCACCGTGCACTACGCATGCCCAGTCGTCTCATCGAGCAAGTGCTTGTTTTATTTACGGAATGTGCAGTGGCGTAAAACCCGATGGAGTATCCGTTAGCTTGTCTATTGGAGATGAGCTTTCTCGGTTGCCATGTATCTTGTTTGCTACATCAACTTCTTTGATCGCCTTGTATGTTGTCTGGAAACGATTTTAAATCAGTGATGCTCCCTAAAACTGCGACGTACTTCAGCATGACCTCGACCGCAAATGCATGTGGCCGGCATAGGTAGATGAACCCAGTCAAAAAGTCATATGTGGGCTTGGGGAAGGGTGGTGACCGAGGTATACACATTGGCCGGCCAACTGCTGCATCCCACATTTCCGCAAAGGACCTCTATGTACTCTTATGCTGTGATTTGTACTCCGTAGATAAGATGCACACGCTATATTACAAATGACTGCGTAGGCTTTAGGCGTTCAAATGCAGCTTCTGCATTTGGACTGAAGAGATTGCCACTCGCATTTTTCCATCCACCATACGACCAATTTTCGAGTACAGCACAACTGCCTAATTTCCGGTCAGCCATGGCAAAGAGCAAAATCTTGAACGTGTCCAAGATGTGGCTACCATGCTCATTGCCAGTTTACAGAGTATGTCGTAGGAAGACCTATACAGAAGACCGGCGCAGTACACTCTGTCGTATCTTCGGTTTCAAGCGGGCCCAATAATTACGCACCGGATATTACACCTAGATGACTTCCTTATGCTGAAGCTTCTTCTGCATATACATGCACGAAGCAGCGGGCATCGGATATCGGACATACAGCGAATAGCTCACTACCTATGCTTCAAGCGTCCAGTGGTGAATTATTTGAACAGCATACACGAGAAAGTAGTCGAGGCACAATCGGAATCGGAATTTAACGCATTTCTGGATTCCGTATTTATAGAGTACATTGCACCTGAATGGAAACTCACAGAGACATAATGCGTCGAACTGCGCGGTATAAACACCGTATTGCCGCGTACCTATCCGATACTATATCGACTAAGCAACACAACTGTATTCGAAATAAATTAAAACATGGGTAGCGCAGGTCAATTGCTCGCCTGTTCACGGGTTCTCCGAGCTTGATAAAATGATTGCATACGTTTCGCCACCATGCGGGCTGGCATTGTCAGTGCGGTGCTGTGCGGCCCAACACCTCGCTTGTTGAATCGTCTAGCCTTGATCAATGGGCAGGTGGGTTTTGAAGGTAACAGCTTCAATTTGCGCCACGCGATTTTTGACCATTCTCTTTCGCAGCTAAACGTCGTCTTTCTATTCGCCTGAGTTAGGTCAAGCAACCGTGGCGTTACGGTCATCAGCTATGCGGAAGCACAATTAGTCCATTGCTTGCAGCCTGCGTTAAAATGCATCCATTTAACTAAAAATATGCTTTCTGATGGGGATACTTCAATATCACTGGAAAAGCTGAGGATTGGATTCCATTTAATGTAGTTTTCGAGGGGATTTTGTCTGGAAGTGACTTCAGATGGAACTCAATTTTATTTCGCCACTACGAAACAATGGACTACTTTGGCAAGATAAAAGTCATAACGTTCCAATAGTTTATTTCGGATTAATCTTTCTGTTAGTGCTAACAACAGCCAGTCCTCAGGGAACCTCATGCCAACGGGTTCTCGTAACAGTGTAACTGACCATGTTGCAAGCGATATTCTCGTCCTCATCATAGAGCGTCCATGCACTCTCAACTTCCCTGAAAAAGTGGAGGTAAATGGAAGCATATTTAGGGTAGCCGATACGAATAAATTTCCACCGAAGTGGGAATGGAGCGCTCGCTTAGCTCTTTAGTGATCCGGAAGACCCCAAGTATTATCGAGTAAACGCTATCAATTGGGTGCAGGCAGTGGTGTTTACATGTTTATTCTGGTCTGTTCGAAGTAGGATAGCAAAGTTATATTGTCAAAAGATTTGTAGAGCTCTGTTGCAAATTGTGGAATTTACTGATTACTGAGCCACTCCCGCGTTCCAGAACTATATCCATTCAAATCCTATCTATTATTTCTACTCAAATGACACTCTAACCTTAAAAATTAAAGTGACTTACCAGTCTATAGGAAGTTTCAACTAGGAAATTGTGTTGTATTGAATAATATTTTCCCTTATGCACCAGAACGAGTTGATCATCGGGGGTAGAATAACGCCAGATTTTTGTGTCAAACATAATAATTGGATCGTTCGGGTATTCATACCAGCCCATAATTTCCACTCGGGGATTCTGTATCAATTCGCCTATAAGTTATAGAAAAATAATCACTTTGAACTGTATCATTGCCTTTACGAACATGCATGAGACCGTGGGTCAAACCAATTCCGACGACGAAGCTCCAATCCAAAACAGTCATATTAACAATCCATTTCGGTAAATGCTATGAAAGACCGACCTGTCCTCCTGATTTTATTCATTAACTGATTGCCTTCTGGATAACCTTGGTGTCCTTATGCCAGTGAATCTACTGTTCTAGCAGGGAAGTTATCACTAACGCAGTTATTTTTTATGATCAACCACTTCTCATCCTCGTTTTGTGACACACTGATTAATGGTGATCAAAAGCTGTTTATCTGTTAATTTTTGGTTGAGCATTTAATCTAAACATAGTTTTGCACATTCCAGCAACGCACCTTTACTCACGTTGGAAGATTTTGACTTCCAGTTTGGCAAGATGTCCTTGGTAGACAACGCAATATTCCTTTGTACAGCTATCCGTAGAAAAAACGTCGTATATTTGTTGTTACTGGGTAAAACGCAAGTTGCATGTGATAGAAAACAAAAGTGTCCGCCGCATCGTTCATGAAACGTAAATATTCAAAATGATTTATATCTCGTCGAATACATGGAAATTTTTCTAGTGTCTATCAAAAGAAGCAGCGAAAAGTCTAACCAAGTATTCTTGTAAATAGAATACTGGTCATCCACAACTTGGTCAAATTAGTTACAACAATCAAGGTTAAAGCTCAAATAGCCATTAGAATATGACGAACAGATAGGGAACACTAATGCAGTTATTTAGTGTTATTTCTGTCCAAATCAGCGGACTATTGCACACGGTACTAATTCCGACCAAGATTCTATATATTACATTAGTGTAACATGTGCTCACGGTCTATTTGGTCATTAATCTTGCACCATCATCTTTATATGCTTTTGGTTTTGACGAAATGTCCAGGATAATGGTAAAAATAAGTAATGTGATAAAAACATTTGGCAAATTTTGGGTTAGTAAGTATGCTAGCAAAAATCAAACACATTTTGTAACCATAAGTGAACCGTTTTTCAGCGGAGACTTTTCATTGGCACAAGGAGAATAATCACGAATAGTGCGAGTTGAGTTCCGATTGCCATTTACAGGCAGGCGACTTCACTCAAACTCCCAATATATCGGAGACGGTGACTAGAAATAACATCGGGTGTTTGCATCTTACAAATTTACATGTGCACAAAACTGTGAAGTGATTTGTCAATTATTTAATATGAATCAATATCAAAAATCAGTTCCGGGTGAAGAATTCTATTCGGTAACTCTCATCGGACCCAAACGTTTACAAAACATTAATCGTATGGGGTAAGCGTCAACTCGGGCTGGGATTTACTTCTGGACTGTTTGAATGATCAAAATCGACAACTTGAGACAGAGATAGCGTTGGTAAACCAAGTAAACTAAATACACATACATACGCAAAGCTCAGTCGTCCAAAGTAATTAAGTAGGTAAAAGAACAGCCAAATAACTAAGTAACAGTGTCCGTTGGCCAAGGTAGTAGTATCGGTCGTATGAATCGTTTTTGTATACATAATTCCGGCTTAAGATGGTGCATGTAGATAGCCTCGGCGATGGATAAGAGCTGTTTGCGGAATCCTTGGGTGTAGTGTTCAGGTAGTGAATAAATGATTTTGAAGTCATTCTCTGAAGCTGTGTGGCCACATTCAAGGAGGTGCGACAAGATTGCGCTGTCTGAAGACCTCATTTCGCCTTTGTAAAACCATGCCGGGATGTGTTCACGAATCCTCTGAGATAGGCGTCTTGTCGTGCGACCCACGTATCGTGCACCACAGGAGCACGAGTACTGATAAACGATCATTGAACGGGTCAACGACGGTAGTCTATCCTTCAAAGGTTTCGTAAGCAACGGCTTGTTGTGAAAAACGATTCTCAGGCGGGCTGCGAAATAAGCTTTTTCGACAGCTTCTTTCAGGCGTCTAGATAACATATCATCTGCAGAATCGCCCTTAAAGGGTATATATATGAAAAGCTCTTTTTTAGGAGCAAAGCTTCTAGGTGGCTTTCGATTGCGTTCCTTCAAATGTTTCATGATAAATTTATCAGGATAGCCATTCTCCCTGCACAGATTTAGCAGCAGGCGTGCATCAACCAGTCGACAGCGAGTAGGTCCACCGCGATATAACGGTTTCCGGACCGGTGTAGCTGGATGAATGTCTTGCTCAGACGTGGACGTCGTTTATCAAAAGTCTTATTAGACGGCTTAAACGGTCGTCATCACTAACTACGGATTCGCGGTAACCCATCCAGTAACTACCATGTGGAAATTCACTCAAAATCCCAACCGAGCATCCAGTGAGCAGCAAGATATGCGTAGCTGAAATTATTGATAGATGGGTCACTTTAAAGTACTCGTTAGGTGAATGGATTGTGAAGCACAATCTGAATGTAGACCGAAACTCACACTGTGGTGAACTTTGGTCAATGCGATCACCGGGATAGTAGCCGAAGCAGATGGAAGGTGGGTAGCACACACGCGGGTAACACACAATTTTCATACTTAGAATCCGTTTAAGTCAAATCAACCACTGAAAGTACGGTTCTTGCTCCGGAGAACAAGACTTGTGGTGTAAACTCAACCAACGACATATTCAGATGGTTCGATTGCTGAAATTCGGCATGGATAGTACAATAACAGACGGCTGAGTATTGGGCATGCATTTCATCCCAACTTGTGTAACTGTATGAAATGCTTCCCACTCTTTCTCTCTCTATGCAGGATCATGCAAGCTAAATGAAGTCTTCCACTAATAACGAGAGCTCTGCCTTCAAGAAAGTGATCAGTTTTATCGGTATCATTAACCGTAGGGAACCAGTACATTAAACTGATGCTTCTCTGTCATACAACCATGAGAATGAATAGAAAGAGAGGGAGAACAAGTACAAACTTTGAATGACCTAAGTACACCTTCTTGATTTTGTCGCCTATAGTTCATGAACAACACACGCGAACAAACAGGTAGCTCTCGTACAGAAGTTAGATTACATTGGTAAGAAAACTGCATTGACTCACGTCACAACCAGCCATTGATTGAACCATGCACGTTACAGCGTCAATCCGACCAGAATATGTCCCGCCACAGACGTCACACACAAACCAAGCCTTGTGAAGTATCGGTCAAGGCGCAAACTGGCTGCCATGAACCCAGTTGCAAAGGCGAGGCTAGCAACAGCACCCAGCCGAGACGTCAGCGACAGCAGTGCACTTATGCTAGATAATGAATACTGAAACCAGAGCGTGATAACATTTACAGCTGTGTCCATCTTCTGAGCGGTTCGCTGAGATTGATACAATTGTCGCACAAGTTTCGTCACCATGCGAGGTAACATAGTCAGTGCGGTGATGTGCAGTGTACAACCTTTCCCATCCAGTAATGTCGTTCCACGGTCACACCCAGAATCCTCCTAGTTACAATAATATGTACGGATCCAATGATGCTGCACCATCCATCTGCTCTGACAGCACCGAAATTGGCAACAACAGCAGCATATATCTGCGACCATTTAAGGACCCATAATGCTTTGTATTCGCAATGCATGGCATTTCATGCTACAGGACCTCTCCTACCGATCGAGCAAAGTGCCCTTTTACAGACAAATGTTTTATTCGAACGACCGTAACCTATAAATCATACAAATGAATAACGCGTCCCAAAGTCCCGGATACATTTCGCATCATCTGCTAGCGCGCTTCAGCTACCACGTTTTCCAGAAACCGTGTACAGCAGTCGCCTCATGCTCGGTAATGGTTGTTACCAGGTCACCAACTGTGCGTGTCCCCTCCTCAAGCGTATGGATTGCATATTAACTCCTTCCGCTTGTTTTTGTTACCACGTAAAACAACAAAACATATCAATGCGTCGCGGGTCATAGCGCCCATAAGATACACATTTGTACCGCTACTCTCCGCCACCGTACATGGTGCTACACTGTTCCCCCAGTGTGTGACCTCTGTTGCGACCGCATGCAATCGCTAGGATTTAACAGGGACGTCATATGCAATCCATACGCTTGTTAAGGGGACACAAATAGCTGGTGACGTGGTAACAACGATTACGGGTCATGAGACGGACGCATATCAGCGGTTAACGATTCCAAGCATGTAGCATGACGCATATTTTCACCACCATTCCCGGCCACCTAGTATACCAAGGTTGAAATGAGGCAAACATGGCGTAACATGAAAGGCTAGTTTCAGTCTCCGTAGTCTCGGTGTGTCGGGATTGTTGGCGACTATTCGCTATGGCATTCATCCGCCGCATGCCCCCTAAACTTTGGTACCGTGTATGCGACGACGTGCGTCCCATTAACAAGCATATGTATTGCCTATGACGTACCATTTATCACCTGGCGATTGCGTCACCACGAGCAGGAACAATGCCATAACGCAGTGCTAACACTTTGCGCTCAGTGAGTGGTCAGATCATTAACCAACGTAACCGGGATCTTCATGCTTGCCCGTTTCGGTGGCAATAAAAGGGACGGCGCCTACGGAGGTAGACAGTTGGTGCTTGGAGGTTCACTGCCCGCACACTGAATGCAGCGACGAGGTCATTACGTGTACCACTCTCCGGAGGTGAGGGAAACAATACTGAAGGCGTATGAGGAAGGGGAGGATTGGAAGACCGTTGCTTCCTTGCTTCAGGTGAACTTGATCACGTGCCACATTTGGAATCAACGGAGCCGAGGAGATAACACGGGGGTGGGTGAGCTCGTCGCCGGTCTCTGACCGAGAGCCACGTCAATGCTCTCATTGAATGGGTATCGGAAGAGCCCATCGCTACCCTGCCTACCCTTTATCTGAGGCTGAAAGCTGAATACGACGTGGTGACTGTTACCATGGTGCCGAGATATCTGAATGGTCGTCTTATAACCCTGAAGTAGTTGCATACCATCCCGGACTGAATGAAGAGATTGGAAAATAAAAAGCGACACAAGTTGTTCGTGTTGACATTGCTACAACTACAGGCGGAAGGAACGCAACCCGTTTGGATCGATGGGACGTATTGCAGCCTCTTTTGCGCTCCTACTAGGGGTCACTAAAGGCGTGGAAGTCTTGCACAGTGTACCGTGGCGAACAGTCGCGGCCAGAATGTGCACGTTGGCGCGATGACGAGGGACGCACTTATAGATTTGGCGGTTTTACGTAGCAACTACAACAAACGAAGATGCGCGCAGTGGGCTCTAGTACTTCTGAATGCCCAGGGATCCTATTGCATTCATCAGTGCATTTTGATTTGTGACGATGCGCCGTGCTACACGGACCTGGATAGCGCCTTCCAAGAGAAAAGGTATCGATCAAGAAGACTGCTACGGCTAGCGCCTTACTCTGCATCGTTTAACCATATTGAAGTCGTCTGAGGTGTAATCAATGCTTATGTGAAGAACCAGTAGCGTAAGACGGAGTTGCCCAGCATCCCCCTTCAAAGTTCAATTTCGCTTTGGACTAAATCTTGGAGAGTGCTCTGGAGAACTGTAAACCCAGAGGCGTCGACCTGCTTCCGGGGGACCGACTTCGGGATTCGAATTATGCAGACGACATCGCCGTAATCTGCGCTTCTTCACAGGCCGCTCCAAATGTTCTGCCTATGTTGGAGATGTCTGCCTCGCAGTTTGGAATGACCTTCACACCGGCAAAATGCAAGGTTTTCCTACAGGTTTGGCTAAGCGCTGCTCCTGACCTTACCCCTCCAGGTCATCCACTGGAAGTGGTGGACAAGTTCGTTTACTTAAGAAGCTGCCTCAGTGCTAATGGCTTAACGGATGAGGTCTCTTTGCGCGTATCCAAAGCTCGGGTTGCTTTTGCCAATCTCCGCCATCTCTGGGGCCGAGGTGATCTGAGTCTATCTCTGAAGGGCCGAATAATCTCCTCGTGGTGCCAGCTGGGTGGTTCGGGATTTTCCCGTTCCATCAAATGGTTGGGCCGCAGTGTTCAAGGAGGTGGTGGGTTTTCGCCTGCTAAGCGTTCTCCCTATAAAAAGCCACATATGTCCGTTTAACACACTGTGATGTGGCGGACGTGACTCGCCACTAAATAAAGTCATTGCCCCTTGCTTCATCCTGACGAAGCATTGTATTCCAGCAACGTTATGCTGTACTTCTGTGGAGCATTGGGTCCCTGTTTGAAAAAGGAACAAATGAAATGCGTATGAACTGGGCAATCAGTCACCGGCTCCCAATGGGCGCGATTCCCTGAATTCGCTCCACTGCCTTTCGGACAGGCTATTCAGCCAAAGGCTCGGGGTGGTGTCTCCTAAGTCAACACCCCACTTCGGCTTCGGCAACCGGGTAGTATCTCGCCCTCTGACGAAACCATGGACATTGTTGTATTGTGTTTCCTTTTACTATTTCTGTACCTTCGTTTGAATCCCATGGTTTATGATGACATTATATCTATTCATAAACCTTTGCAAATGTATATACATATATATATATATATATATATATATGTATATATTGAAAGGCCGAGTTTACAACGCCACAGTGAGAGCGGTTCTCCTCAATGGATGCGAGGCTGGGCCTGTTCGCACAAAGGAAGTTGAGAGGCTATCTGTTTTTGATTCCCGCTGTTTTCGGAGCATTCCTGGTGTACGATAGCAACATCACACTAGAAATGAAGATATTCGACGAAGGAATTTCAGATCAACTATAACAGAATGCCCATTTGTTACGTCAAGTTCAGACAGAGAGACAAAACACGAAGTGTTAAGCGAACAATGGTCTCCGATTAATTCTTCGTCCGGCTCATACAATAATATACATTAGTGTAAGATTAGTTGCAGTTGTCAGTATAACAAAGAAACAAGTGCTCAGAAAGTTTAACTTGTGATCATGATGGCAGTCATCTGATCACGTGACTGAAGCCAGGTAGAGTTGCGGAGTGCCATCACTTCCTCCCCATCTGGTCGTCGGCCACGGAAGTTGTGTTGCTTGGATCAATTTCTTCTGGACACACAAGTCCGGGTTTCTCAGCCGAAGAATTAATCGAGAACAATTATTCGCTTAACGCTTCGTGTTTTTTCTCTTTTTCTGGTATTGTTGTAAAACTGAATATCAAAAGATACGCTTTGTACAAGTGCGCTGAACGTTTTCGTTGGTCTTCAAGTTACATTTACGAAGGCAGGTAACTTTAGCACAGTGGTATTGAAGCATGCGTCTCGCACTAATTTTAAAATCACTCAGGCTGGCTTCGTTCCGAGTTAACAAAGTGCATAGAATCAAATCGAGTTAGTAACCTTTGTTGTAATATACTTTGTATATACCCTAACGTTTAGCGAAACAGACTATCAAAAACCGAAGTCACAGACTGGGGATGCAATTGGAATAGCTTCATCATGGGTCTTGAGTAATGCAACTTGTATGTGACACCGATGCACCCTGATATCACACCTGGACGACGCATTGCAACAAGCGGTCCCTCCGCAATTGTTTTAACTCAATTGCATATTGGCTATTTGTGCCTCACATTCGGTAGTTGGGAACCTATAAATAACCCTCATGTCTTCCACAAACCCCAACGACTTGTCTAGCTGAATAGCTGAGCTAATGTAATTTATCTGCGAAATGTAATTAACAGTGCTTATGTCATTTCTATCCGATGAAAATTAACGAGACCAGTACGCTGGCGAACACCATTCCATTGACAACTTTACGGGGTATATGCATGCTGTAATGAACGCGAAACGTGTACTCTTTCAGTATTTCACTACATTGAAATATATTGCTCTTTACCTTTCTACTCTCTACGCTTTTTATTCATCGTACATCCCTTACACACTTTCACCCCGGTAATTCATACACTGCCTTTTTCCTCGCTCTTGCCGATTCGTTCTGCATACTTTGCAACATCTACAATACACTTTGGGTCTAGGTGCCTATGTTTTCCCTACCGTGCTGTACTTTACACGTATCATACGTGCTGTTCGATGCAGTTGTTAAAGTCGCCCAAACCCGCGAACCAATATATCGGTCTTTTACAGAGGGTGTTCGGACAGTTCAACCCTTCCATTTGCCCTCATCTGTTCAACGCATAGTTCGAGTACGCGATTCAAGCCTTAGCAACTCTAGTTGAGACGCGATCTGGTTGCACTGGAGACCCCGCAGGGAAGGACAATTAAAAACGTGAAAGGATTGTTCCAGTTGACATTACATTTGCGGATGAAATTCCTAGGAGCGTACAGCGGAAGTTATCGCCGTCTACGTGGTGACCTCATTCTGCGGTGACGGATCCCGAAATTCCCTAGTCATATTGGCTGCTTCCTGTAACTTAAACGCAACATGAAACGGCGGGGCCCCCGTCTGAAATTAGCCACCCAATATAGTCGGTTGCAATGCAGCCATAATTTTCCACCAGAATTTGTCAGCCGTGGAACGCACTTCGGACATTTGGCATTTTTGCGCAAACGCCAAGTACTTTAAAGAAAACGACTCGACCACGATGCATGACACTAACTACATTAGTGGATTCGCACACTGTCCATGGAGTGGCGACAGGACGCAGACAAACACTGCGCTCACCATCCCCCACGAAATCGGCCTATGCAGCTATACAGGTGTGTCAACATCTATATAATACTGAGTTCGCATTTGCACGTTTAGCTTACATGTCATACTTTTATGAACTTATGCAATTCACACAAAATTTCCCACCGAAGCTATGAAGCGTACCCAACAATGCTCCCATGCACATTAACAGTCTGCAATTGAGCAAGCAGATACGATTGAATCCAACAGAGAAGTGAATGTATTGTCCCCTACATACTCAGTTTATATATAACAGCTTCTATCAAATACTCTTAATATGGTAAGCAATCTGTGCATTAAAGTCTTGAATCAATCGTATCAGTTAGATGGTTTAGGAAACCAAGCTAGCAAGTCACACACGAACCGAAGTTTAGAAGGCCATACTTTGTACGCGAGGGATGGCACGATAATAGGAGGTGAATTAAGCTTTCCTTAACAAATCTCTATGACATTAGTGACAGAATGTCAGCGTGTCTAATCGATCAGTAGTTCCGGATGTCCGTTTTTGACCCTGACTTATGTTGTGGTATAACTGTAGGCTTCTACTGTTCATGGTATTGTGCGCACTGGAGAGCCATGAAGTTATACAACAATGGGACAGAAATGCCTTTCTCACCGTGCTTGATCAAAACGGAGGAGATCGCATCATGGACTGGGAGGTTGATTTGTCGTACAGAGATCACAAAACCATCTATCATGAATGCAATAGTTGAGATTTGTTCACAGACGCATGTCGACGACGACATCTTCAGAGGTTCATATTCAATGTTAAAGTATCCAGCACAATATTTGCTCAAGTCTCCAGCCATGGCATCCGGGGAATATGTACATTCGCGCGCAAGTGTGACGTTATAGCAATTTGGATCAGTTATATTACCTCCCTTTCTTCGCAAAAGTGCTGCGAGCTCTTGAATTGTATGACTCCAAAGCATAACTCGTATTTCTTCATGCCTGATTTGGGTGTGAATTTTCATGCCTGCTTCGAACACTGAACCTTGTAGCACCAATAATACGCTGAGATAGCAAATGTTTATCGGATGTTTACTTTACCATCCGCATTATCCGCTTAGCTTTTGTGCTCAAAGTGTGCTTAGTGGTGGCCATACTATGTAACGTATTATCACACGAGGCAAGCCTGCTTGAGATCGATTTTATGCTGTCATTGTAAGAATGTTACCCAAATGTAAGAGCTAAAGCGAAGTTTTCCTAGTTGACATTTCACAGAGCGTGTTGGATAATCACCCAACGCATATACGATAGTTTTGCTGCTTACAATGCTGTGTTTACATTCTGCAAGACTGTTCACTATGTTAACGCTTATAGACAGCGTGCCTAAGGTAAAAACAAGACCAATCTGTTATCTGCCGTGGTCACGACGAGAAAGTTTTGTTTCCATCCTCCTTTGTAGAAGTCTGGAGGTTTCCTCGATTTCTCTGGGTAAATTGTCAAATAGAATTACTATTCCGCTTTACACATAGGCGATCTGTGCGGATTGTTTTACTTGCTTGTTGAGTCCCTTTAGTTCATTGTTCGTGGAGTTCCTTGAGTTGTAGAGGGCACAGTGTAGTCCCATGTGAGCACGATTCAGAATAGGGGCACGTGCCATAGCGACCAGCAGTTCTATTGGGCTGGGGGTAGTCGTAATAGAACAGTGCGGTCCTGGTGTCTTATGCAAGTGGGAGTGTAACAGCCACTCGAAACCTTGCTCAGACGGAACACTGATAACATTCTCCGGAAGACAGTTCCAATCGTTTATTATCTGGGTGGATAGGGCGACAGCAGAGTGAACAAGCAGTCTCATCGGCTTGAAAATCTTGAAATTGTGACCTGGTGTCGAGCCTCCTGTGTTTAGCTGAAAACACTGTTGTGGTTCGTTTACAAATTCCCTCCTTAGTGTGCACCTGGTAAAGATGTGATCCCCACAGCGGCGATGGTATGTCAGAGAGAAAAGATCTATCTGTTTGAGCCGTAGGGGGTAGGAGAGGTTCCGAATTCCAGAGACAAAATTCGAGCCACGTTCCTTGACCTTTTCAATGAGGTCACATTCCAGTTTAGAGAGTGGAACGACAGCTGGTAATCCATACTTGAGTATTGGGCGTACGTGTGATATAAACGGGGTCCTGATAATATCTGGTGTCCTGCGGGAGAATGACCTTATGACAGAGCACACTCTTTTGGTAATGGCTACTCTCCTCAGTGTATCTTGGGTGCTCTTTAGGTTAGAGGCTATTAAAATACCTCACTTTCACTCGAGCAGCGTTCGTGAGAAGGAAATTAAGTGGCTCAGGCTCGCCGATCGGAAGGGCGCTGCTTTTTCCTAATTGATGTGCAAGCCACATTTGATGGACGATTGTGTAGAGGGGCCGCTTCCAAGAATTCCTCGGGGGAGCTCTTCGGAGCTAGCTGAGAGCGGATCGAGAAGGACGGCTAGCGACGAGCCTGGGCCCGGGATTACGGAGCGGGAATATGGGGACAGCGCAATAAATCAGACATATACGCCGCTAGCGCAGCCCACAGGACCGAGGCCGAGCCGATTGACACAGCCCAGAACAAGCAAGTCGAGAGCTCTCGAACGACTCCTGGCCGATCCAAATCGGGTACAGAGAAGTGGAGATCGAGGCTACGACAGGAAGGCGGGTCTTCCAATTCAGAGCCCCCGAGGCGAGAGGACTGGCTCGTCTCTAACATCCGTACCTGTGTTGCGTTGTGGGACGGAAATCTATTCGATATTGGATGGCGCGCGTGAGACCCTGGTGTGCCCATTTTCGGTGTGCAATAAACGTCTACCCCCCTGTCGTGTCGTTGTCGCTACAATATTACTTCAGTACTGTGATTGCCTCAAATTGCTCCATTCGGAGCCGATGAAGGTGTGATCATTTGGAGTCCACGGTAGTGTATCAGTCGATAGATAGTACAAACTGACTCTTCGTGTGCGCTTGTTCTGTAAGGAGTATTGATCCAAATCGTACGGTTGGTATGTGAAAGAAAAACGTGCTCACCACTGCCAATCGGGTAAACGTCCACTCGGAGATAGCGTCCAGCACGTTGTTTGGTCTCCGAATATGACCCACGTAAACATCCACTTTACTTGTTAATACGAATTATTTACCACTTTCTATACAACATTTGATGAGAAGTTCTTTTGAATCAGCCAGGACATACGGCGTCCTCTAATGCTGCTGACTTGCCTTGATCACTTCGATGAACAGCGTCCACTCGACGCCTCACTTACATTCATGTGAGCAGAGCGCCCTCAACAGCCCTGTTGCGTACTATGCAGAAATCGGCCGCACTGCATACTTTATGTCATAATGGCCTAGGTGTGTCTGCTCAGTTGGTAGGATCGAATGTCACACGTTTGCGTTATCCGACCACACCCCTGTTACCCAAACCAAAGAGAAGGATCGAATACAAACCGTTGACAAATTGCTTTTACCACCCTACCAAGTGAATACAAAGCGAGACACCCTTGATTATATACCGAGGCTGGCGACCTATCTCAACTACTACATAGCACAATCAAAAGTGAGAAAGCAGGAGCGTATTAGTGCCCATGACTTCACTTATGCCAAAAACGTGTAACCGGAGGCGTGCATTATGTGGATAGTGCTTATGCGATCTGCACTGCAGACGCAAAGTGTATCACTATTGCTAATCACATCCGAGCCAGATAGATGAACGGTAATTCAAGTAGCGGCGGCTTGCCAACATCACCGTGAAGTAGAACTAGTAATCGTTGCAGCTGGATGTTTCAATGAACCGCTTTATCGGCCGGCGATCGATTGGTATAAGGCGTCTGCCTCGGAGCCCAAAGGTCATGAGTACGCATCTACGAGTGCGAGTGACATCAGCGCACGACTGGTGGTGGTCGCGTGTCAGTGGCGACGTACAGCTGTGTTGCCTTTCTTTCCAAATGAAACCAAACACTGATCACCACACGGAGGGGACCGTCACGGCTTGTTCAGAGGAGGGAAGCTTGAAACCATAATTTTAAAATAATCTGGAACGGAAGTCCATGATCGAAATGTAACTGCAGTCAAAAAGGAAATCCTGCTTTCATTTCCGTGAATGAGGCATTAAAGGATATGGCTGATAAAGGTGGTGAAACCAATTTTCACTACACTTGCTCCCTCGAAGTGAACTCGGTTTTAAATCAGTAGCACAGTAGCTAGCGAACAAAGGTGCTTGAACTATTACTAAATTTGAAAAGCACAATTAGGAGACGAAGTTCGGAAGATGCATGCATTTCGTATCGTCTCCTCAGTGCCGATAACGATAACCGGTAATTTTATATAACATTTTGTGGGTACACACATACATATAAACAAAGGAGAGAAAATTGGAGTGCCTTTGTTCTACAACCAGGGCAGCCCGATGCTGACCCATAATTGTTTTTGAACGCAAAGCACTGGCTTAATCCGATTAATGGTAATAGCCTCGGCAAACCGGAGGAGCCGGAATTAGGATGGCGAAGCAGGATTCGAAACGCCTTGTTGACCTCAATTCGGGGACCCGATATCAATAAGTGCCTGCCGATCGAAGATGCTGGCGACCTGCGTACACATGTAGTCTGAGTTGGGCTTGATTGCTGAATACGTCCGCACTGAACCCATTTTGGTACATGCTGCTTAATTCGGGAACTCAGCGTTCTATTGGTTCTGCCCATGGAACTATCACGCAGTTACATACGAATTGATACACGCAGTGGGAGTTGGCGCCGATAGGCTGAGTTTCCTTTAATGGAGGCAACGGTAGCTTATTACTAAATTTTCGGAAGTAACGGACGTCCACCTTTATCATCTGTTAGCCACATAACCAGAGTCAAAGTGACCGTAATTAATGCCATATCTCCTGGTGGTTTCATTGAATGCTAATATCGAAGTTTTAGCCCAGTAATTAGTAGATTTGGACAGGACAGATTCCACAATGTTCGTATCAATCTATTTGTTATATTTAACAAGACCTCCGAAACCTGGCCTCGTGTATCTCAACCTCATTTGATGGTACCGATAAATTGATTTGACAGTTACGCTCTCTGAGCTACGTATTAGAGAAGCAAATCTCTGTAAAGACACTTCAAGTAAACCATGTGGTTGCGAGAATCTGCCTCCCTAACATTATTACCAATCTGCCCACTAGGCGGCCAATTAGTGTCACCCCCTGGTCACGTTATCCACGATTACGTTGCGCGTGAAGCGAATTAGTGAACATGGGACGGGTAGTCTCACTGAGAATTTGCGGAATAGGTGTTTAGTTTGCAAATTCATTGATCCTATGTGTGTGTGTGTGTGTGTGTGTGACTAGTCAAGTTTGCTCACGATTATGGGATTTCTGTTGTAATTCATTTAGAGTTTTCACGGCACTTTCCGAGTCCGATACTCTTCCATACGTCTGATATAGTGCCAGCAAGTGGTTTCGTTCTATTGGAACTCCTCAAGAGTGTGTATACTCCGGCTCCATTAGCAATCGAAGCCACAGCCTCTCGAGGCCAGCGGCATGCGACATTATTCAGCGGTCTGTTCCACTACACCGGATATGACGGCAGCGGACTGTCATGAATTAGAAGTAGACTGTACAATAGCATGACGCATCCTTCACTACCATGCAAACACAGGGCTGATCCTCCGTGTCACGGCTTCTCATAACAGCAGCAATACAGAACGTAGTACCTAGCTGTTAAGGCGAGTACTTATAGTTACTTGTAAGTGACGGATTTTTATTGTAAATAATCAGGAGTCCTTCATAAGCACTTGAAAATTCTACCCGTCTGGGTGAGTTCAGCTTTGTCGTATGTAGCTTTGTAACTGACGACGGTCCACCCTGCCGTCACTATTGAATATTAGCCCAAACCGCTAGTGTTAAGAAGTTGTGGGTTTGTTTACTGTTGGTGCCGAGGGCTACACACTACAGACGAGTCCCGATTAGATAAAAAGGCCGTTTCGCACTTTTGGCTTGGAAGTCACATTCAACAAACCTCAATCCATAAAAGGCACGCTTTCTCTTTGTGCTTCTGTGTCGTTTTCGCTGTTGCACAAATGTTTCTCTCGCCATTATCCTCATGATCCTGATACATTAGGTTTATGTATAAATCTACTAACCCGTAGTCTTATAGGTTACAAGCTTGCCTTGTAATCACAGGGCGTGGGTTCTAGCTTACATATGGACCGTGCGACCACCACATTATCCTAAGCCAACGTACGACTGCTGATGAGCGTCAAGAGTTCGGTTCCATACATGCGCATATTTCTGAGTGCCTTTACAGTGCCCCAGCTCTCACGCCATCTACGGGCGGTTGACTAGCAACAAGGAATTGTTATAATTAGTTACGGTTCTGAGCATATCCCTCTCTCTTCTCACCGATTTTGCTTTGATTTTGCCCATGCTTTTATACGGAAGGGCGCTAGTTCGGGGAATGAGCACATTTTCCGAGCTATGTCCATTATGTCTCGTTTTCTTCGCCGTCCTCTCATCTCCACATTTTAGTTCATTCTGTGAGGCATGGTTTTATACGGGGTGTGTGGAATACCGATACACTGCCGTTGTGGTTTTGACCACGCATTCTAATGTTTTGAATTTGGCGACTCATCTCGCACTGTGCTGTCTTTGTCGCATTCATTCGAAACCTAAGAAGCCCACCAAACTATCTACGTCCTTCTTTCCTGTAGTATAAAATCACGCTACGCTGTTAGTAACAATTTGTTGCATCTATACACTACTCTCTTATTCTTCACCGATAAGTGGAGTCCCGCACTTCAGATCCGAACCGTTCTGTTGTCGATCCAGGCCTTGTTAAGCGCTCCAAATCCATGTGATCCCTTGGACAACGACGTGGTTTCTCACTGGGAGCAGAATGAACACGGTGCTCTCGAGAAAGTTAGACTCAAATATCTGTTTTGCTGTTTCATCCTGTACTACTGCTCATGTTCCGATCCACTATCGATGCACTTTTTATCTACCGAAGTGCCAATTGTTTCTAATCATAAAATCGCTTATCTGTTGTTGTCTTTGCCAACATCATTTGAAGGCTTCCCGTGTATATGTGGACTGACACGGAAGGTTAGTGATGGCCCATAACGACTTCCTCGACCTATTTCTTATCCGTCATCGAACAGCCACTAGTATGGGTGAACAGTCACTTCCTCAATTTGCTCCTACTGGGCGGCAACTGTGTGCCTCTCTTGAATAAATGTAAATGCGATAGGTTCAAATTTGTGTTCGCATTATCCGTCGCGTGGATAGATGGGGACATTCAATCTCTATTGTGACCTCCGTTTACTTGGAGGCAGTCTTTGGTCATTCCAATCACCAGGACTAGATCCGAAGCGGATCTCAGCGATCTCTCGTTCGAAGAGTAAGCCGTAAACCAATAGCCTACGAGTTCTTGCCAATAGCGTTTTACTTTATGCTGTCGGACCACGATTGACACATACTCAGGAGTGGACGGATGTTGACATGGTGTCGGAAACTGAAGCTTCTGCTCATTGGACTGTGTGATCTCGGTCCGTTCCCTACTCATGGCCGAGATCCTTTTCACTAATGCTGTACATGACCTAGGACTATACGGAAAATGGACTTTGCGTTGTCACCATCATCAGTACACGTTAGATGTGGATGAGTGACATCTCAACCAGAGCGTTGCAATACAGAACTAAAGGCATTAGTGTAATTCTGGCCAGGCAGGCTCCCATACGTCTGGAGAGGCACCGGTTGTCTGCTTCGAACTTTTGGGTCTTCCAGGACATCCGGATGCCAGCAAATTGTGCCACTAAGCCATGGGTGACGGCGGCGGATCTTCATGACTAAAAGTCGACTATCATACATTGCTGCTCAACCTCCACGAACTGTGCAAGGGACGGTGGTCGACGCCAGACCCACGGCTTTACATGGCGATTGTGCACCATACAGCACTTGGAAGCTTTGTGGACGGATTTTTGATTAGTAATGAGTAGTGGGGATTTTTGTTTAATTTGAGGTGCAGTTGCGAAGGCCGCATGAGCGAGAGAGATTGCGACGCACTAGATGCAAATCTACACTACTCATCAGTACAGTGAGATAATACTAAATATAACTTGCATTGTGTATGAGGTCGTTGTTGCAGGGGAGGAGAGGACATGGAAACTCATAACACAGACACCATTGAAGTCGGCTATTTCCCATAACGTAGAGGATGGACCTTAACATGGTGCGATGGTTTGAGTGCCTCGATAATCGTGTGAGCCATGTTGGCTGATGCGTTTTGCACCTTCAGAACGGCTCATACCAGATGGGTCAGTGGTGAGAGCCAGGTAAACACATTCTTCTGCCCCTCCAGTTTGGGGTTAAAGGGGTTGGCTCCATAGCCCATAAAAGCGCCTCTTTGTAGTCCAGTGCCCAAACCCCACTATCTTGCTATCAGCTTTATTGGTTGGGAACTCTAAGCGTTCGCTTGTCTGGGCCTAGGCAACCTTTAAGAATGGGGGTATACCGCATTTCCACATAGTGGAGACATGTTGTTCATCGAAGCATCTTTGGAAGAACTGTGCCAATATCTCGGGTAGCTTTGTGCCTGTATCATTCAGTGCTTTCGGGCGCATGTTGTCTGCCCTGGGAGTAAAGTGATCGCGCAGTGATAGCAGCTTCCTTAGCTTGAATGCTGGGTTGGAAATTACATGGGTAATCCCTGGAGTCCGTAATGTACTTATCAGTATAGGAGATGTAGAGTCTGCGAGTTCGAAAACTGGGGCGTATTGTATCCGCAGGGCATTGGCTACATCTTCAGAGCTTTCTACTCTATCGCTTGTTGCAAAATAGAGAGAGAAACCATGCTTCCTTTTCGAAGATAGTTGACATGCATATATAGTATTTTGTTGATGATCATAAACTGTTTGTTTAAGCACTGTTGATACATTACTTTGTCCTCACGGACCAGTGTAGTTCAATGTTTGCGATGAGTCAGGAAATTGCCCCACGTCTCTGAATTTGGGTTAACCTTGTAGGCACGCCATGCTGCATTGTTTACCACCATGCATTTTCGAGTCCTGCTTCTCAGGATTAACGGCAGTTCTGCGGAACGATGGGAATTGGTCTCTGATGCTCTGTTGACGATGTCACTGAGTCTTTCAACGAACTCTGTTCAAATATTGTCAAGGTGACTGTTGTGCGAGAATTCGCAAACGGATGCTTTGAAGAGTTCTTCCAAGTTTTGGTAACGTGTGATTGTAACTCCTAGTTCCGAGTGTTCAGATGGGTACTCCACACGACAAACATAGTTAAACGTTATTACCACATGATCGCTGCGACCTAATGGACTCTTCATCAATAAATTGCTAATCATGAGCTCTTCATTCGTGAGCACATGGTCCAATATGGACGGTTTGGTTGCTGTTTTGAATATAGTGGGCGTGGTGCCATGATTGTACAAGGGAATACTAGCGATAAGTTCATGCACGTTCGGTTTGAATTGTCCATTGGGAGATGCCGATACCTCCAGATCGTGTACATTGAGCTCAACAGTGTTATATCAGTCACTGTTAGTGACTAGGTAAATTAGCCACACCGCCTTCTAATTGGTTTGCTTCACAAGGACCAAACGCGATTCTTACCACTGCTGTAACTCGTGCGCCATGTGAGCCATGTCGCATTGCTTCGCCCGATACACTTGGTTTCTTACTGTGCCTTGTTCTTGCCTAACTGCGATCTGGGGGTTTCCTTTGCTTGAATACTTTACTATGTACTACAGCTGACGGAAATGGGATCCAGATGAACCCTATCATTTATCCACTTGCTAACTTCTGGTCTTTCGCTGAGGACAAACCGACTTAGCTACCGCTTACGGAACAGAGCCTTCTCGAAGACCCAGAAAAAGATCTAAATTCCGTCTACTTGTATACCGTATCACCCAACCAGTGCCCTCCATATACGATTCGTTTGATGATCGAGACTGAACCGAATGATTTACAACTGGATACAAGGGGCTGCAGTTACCAGTATAAACACTTATTCAGTTAAGAGACTGCCGCGATTGCAACCGTGTGACTCCAAAGTGCAAACCTACACGGGGGTCCGATTAGCGTCTTGGGAAATTGCATGCTCAAGGACAGTCACGGCGAGCGTGAATTAGCTCCACGTTTGGTCGTGGGACCTGGAGAAAGACTAACTCTCTTGGGCACAAAGTTGATCCGATACTTACAAGAAAGGATGCAGATTAATGAGGTGGTGATCAATGACAGCAGTTCAAACGAGCTATTAAAACAATTTTCTTCTTTATTTGAAACTAAGTTGGGAAAGCTGAAGTATTTCAAAGCTTCCCTCAAGCTACGGGAGAACACCAATGCGGAGTTTTACAAAGCATAAACATTATCGTACTCTCTGCGTCCAAAGTTGAAGTAAAACTATAACAGCTACCATCCGAAAGCCTAATCAGGACAGTGCAACACTCGGATTGGGGTATCCCAATCCGAGTGTTGTACCTGTACTCAAACCCGACGTTACCGTTCGCATCTGTGGAAACCATAAGTTAACTGTCAATAAACCTACCAAGGTGGAAAGTATCCTTTGTACGCGACGTTACCCGGTGGTCAAAAATTGTCTAAGCTTGAACTTAGTCACGCATATTCTCAAGTTGAACTTGATGAAGACTCACGCGAATTGACCTCCATAACTACATATCTGACGCTATTACAGTATATCCGTCTTCCTTTCGGAGTAAGCTCTGCCCTCAGCATTTTCCAGCGGATTGTGGATGACATGGTGAAGGAGATAACCATTACCCTTGCTGATTTAGATGAGACCGTAGTTTCTGGCCAAAGTGTTGCTGCACAGATGAATACACTACCGACACTGTTCAGACGTTTGGAATAGAATGGATTGCAACTGAAAGGAATCTAAATGTGAATTTTGTCTGAATCTGCTTGTTATTTTGGTTACAAACTTGATAAGAGAGGTCTGCATGTTTTGCAGGATAAAGTAGGCCGCAATTATACAGGTACCGAAGCCTAAATATTTTGATGCAATCTGAGCATCCTTAGGAATGTTCTCACACTATCGTCGTTCTTTACCGGGGGCAGCAACTGGTTTAGCTCCTATGGACGCACTGCTACATAAAACCACACCGTTGGTGTGGAATGATGAGCATCAGTCCGCTTGCATTCCTGCTGAAAACTGTTTAGCATGAGCGCCAGTTTTAGTTCACTACGATAGAAAAAACCTATGATTATTCAGTATGATGCTTCTCCATACGGAGTTGGAGCAGTTTTGTGTCATAAAATGTCGAGCGGTGCAACTCACGCGATTCCTTCCGCTTCGCGTGCTTTATGACCGGCTGAAATAAAGTATTCACAACTTCGTCGAGAGGTCTTATCAGTTAGCTTTGGTGTCAAAAAATCTCACCAGCATATTTGGACAGTCATTTTGAGATCCAAACTGATCACAAACTGTTGATATCCTTATTGGGTGAATCCAAGTGGATCCATCAAATATTTTCAGTTAAAATGCAGCGATGGAGCCCAATCTTCTGTGCACATGTATACCAATTCTCACACATCCCAGGCTCTAACAATTGCACGGCGGATGTCTTGAGTCAGTTACCGCACGTGACCACCCTCCCCCGCAGGGCCAATAGATGAACAGGTGGAGTAAATTCATTTGATGCAGTACCTGAACACCACCACTTTGACAAGTGACGACATATGTCGACGGACTGATCGGGATCCCAAACTAGCCTCCGTGATACGTTTCACGAAACTCGCCTGGTCTAGTAGAATTCCGGCTGAGTCGAAACCATACGGGCTACAAAGAAATGAGTGGAATATACACAATGGTTACTTGTTTTGGGGCCCACATTCGATTCCACCGTCGAAAGAGCGCTCCTTCATTCTAAATGAAATTCACAATGGACATCCAGGTGTTTCTCGAATGAAGACCATTGCAAGCGGCTATTGCTGGTGACCCGGCTTAGATTCCGAAATTGAAAACTACCTGAAAGCGTGTGATCTTTGCCAACAATATCAGTCGAATAAACCTCGAGATCCAATACACCCGTGGCGTTGGCCTGAAAGGTTATGGCAGCGTATTAATGCAAAAGATTTTGGTGCTTATAACGGAACATTTATCCTGTTGATAATTGACTCCTGTTCGCAATAGATCGATGTATACCCAGTTTCTCATCCCACGGCTGAAACAACCATTTCAAAAATGTGATAATCGTTTTCGGAATACCTGGAACTGTTTATACAGGTAATGGGTCCTTTTTTATCAGTAAGGAATTTGAGAATCATATGCAGAGCAATGGCATTCAACACGTGCATACAACCCCATATCATCCTGCGTCAAATGGATTAGCCAAAAGCGCGGTAAAGACGGCAAAAGGAGGTCTGCTAAAGCAGTTGTCGGGAACCGTACAAACGCGATTAGATCGATTACCTTTTGCATACAAAATAATGCCGATAGATGCCACGGGTAAATCCACACAGAACTGATGTTTTATAGAACACTTGGTACAAGATTACACCTTTATTTCCTAATCGCCGAGCACAAACAGAAGTGAGACAAAACAATGCACCTGCTTGGGACAGAGATCACGACGTTGTCTTCTAACCGAGAGATCCTGTGTATACACGACTTCCACACGAATAGATATGGCAGCCCGCAACCCTGGTCACAAGTGGTGGTACCTAGGCTGACCTAGAGGTAAATGGTCGCGTCTTAAGGTGGCATTCAGAACACATACGTCCGCGTTGTGTAGAAACATGAGAAAATGGATCAATATATCTGACTGAGTCCGGCCGACCGTAGAACAATCCAGAGGATACGGCGCAAAGCACAAAATACTCACCACTTCGCAAATCTCAAGGTCTGCCTAAACCTGTTGAAAGTTTCGTTCCGCGTGTATGACTTTCTCCAAGAGAGGAAGAGATATTGCATCCGTCACTGATATTGATTAGTTAGTTCAGCCACACCACGTTCTTATTGGTGTTCCTCGCATCGACCTAACTATACTTCCTCACTCATACATGCTTCGCTCGATACACTTTGTTTCGTACAGTGTCTTGTGCTTGCCTAACTGCGGTCTGGGCGCGTGCTTTGTCTAATTCCTGAATAAGTATTAACCAGCGATGAGAATGTGGCAGTTCCTAGGTCGTGTTACCTTGTTCAAGGCACTTTGTAAGCGGGAATCCATTTCCCGAGTTTGGGGGGCGGCGAACGACAACTACAAGACATGCGTCCTCGAGTCTTAGTCGGAGATGGCCCCAGAGTGAGTCGGTAAAACGAATATCCAGATCATAAACAATGGCATCTTACAGGTCGTTGCAGTAGTAGGGAAGGACGCCACCTTCTCTGCTGGGGGGTTCGTTCCGGATGAGTGACATTCGTGCTATCTCAACCTCAGCATCAGCCGCTTCTTAGTGCAACCAAATTTCAGTAATTGAAGTAAAGCTTCAAGCAATTGTGACCTGACGTAGCCGAAGTTCGGTAAGTTTACTGAGACTCCGTTGGGCATTAATGTACATACATTAAAGTTTCTCAGATGTAAGCATAATGTCGGAGGTTATACAACTCATGCGCGAAGTTTCACCGACCAGTGGGTGGCCGGCGACTACTCGTTTTCTCGGTGTGTACTTGGCGAAGGGTTCGACGTCATGTTCATCGTATGCGTAGTTAGCCCCGGAAGTTATCGTCCACGTATATCGTTAGGTGGTTGGTCGATGTCTTCTTCAACAAATTGTGAGTGCTAATCAGACACACTACCCGTGTATTGCTCTTTTATAGTTGCCATCGCGTTTGGTTCGTTGATTGACATATCATCTCTGTGGAGCACACTACTGAATGTCTTCAGCCGAGGCTCAAACGGCAGACTGAAACAAAATATGTTCCAGCCTTTTAGCAGCCGTGTTGCTATATGTTTTGACTGTAGGACCAACTACAGTCCCGTCGGGTCACATCCTTTCTAGTTCGGTGAGGTACGCAGTCGTGACAACGATTTCGCTGGCACATCATCCAAGGCGTTGGATTCAATAATATAACACCACTGTTCTTTATCCTTGGTTGTTATTTAATGCTCCGTGCATGCTTCCATTTCAGGAACGCTAAGAATAAGAATGGTACTGTTTAAAATTTCCTTCCGGTAGTCCTCTAAGTTGCGGTTAATTCGATTTCGCTCGCCCCATTGGATGTCTGGAAAGGCACGCGTTGAGCAGTGTCAACTGTAGAATTGATTTTACTTCGTTGATGCGGTTAAGCACAACGCGCCGGTGACTTGACCCTACGTATTGCTCAGCGTTTGGATGCCGCTTGAGTCGATGTACGTGTGCAGATTTAGGCACAACTCCAAATAGTCTAGTAATGACGTCCCACTGGATGTGGTCCTCGAAGTGCCTACCTTTTATTGACATCGACTTTGATTCCCGGAGATTTGAGCATAGTACGCTCAGTACAGGTAGTTGTTTCTTTGCACCTTTCGACATGTCAGGGGTAGAAGAGTACAACCGTTTGGTGTGCCGTAGATATTTGTTTTCCATTCGTGTGTGTCAACCATGGAATTGCTCTCCGAATCGGTTGCTTCTGCACATACGCTAGCCATATTTAAAATTTGGCTGGGTGATGCACTCCGCCATTTAGATTGTGTTCTCTGACGCTACTCTGCATCTAACTCCCAGAAAAAGCCTTTGAGTTTTTCGCCTATTGAAGCCATGGAAACACTTGGAGTGCATGGATACTGCATTGCGTACGATAAGTCCCTCCATTTGACAGTAGAAATACTAACCTCATTTTTTTCATTAACCTTTTCGATAAACCAACAGACTACCCGACGGGGCTTGTAAAGCATTGCTTCTTAACCCCATAAAATCATTGTTCATACAAAGTTGTATTTGGGGAAATCTCTGTGTACTGGGTTTCGACACGTAACCGCCATTGAGATATCGGTCATTCCGGACGCGACGATCAGATACATAGTGGAAATATTTCGGTGTTGCTCCCCCCAACACTGGTACACCACGACGGCGGTTTCGCCCTGGTTTGGACTCATCAGATGGCGATAGCCTTAGCTGAGGTGGAACGCAGATCCTAGTAGTTCACGGCTGACGCGCTGAACACTACGCTACTGAGATCCGCGAGCAAGGCTTGGCACAGCGTTCATTGGTAAGTGCGTAAATGTACGAGGTTCCCAATCTCTACGAAAGAATGACTGCAAGGATGTCTCGGTCTACGTGCTGCAATACAACTTCTGGTAATAACTGATAGTTAACTTCACGAAGCACTATTCCGGGCAGTCACCAAGCTCTATACACTGCGTTTACCAGTGCGTTTCAGGTTGCTTGTGAAACAAAGCAAAACAACAAACTCAGTGCCATCATTGAATGTGCATGCGTCTTTCGCTTTCGGGAAACTCATTCGTGTCTGTTAAACTGACATGGTCTTGCTCTGTTGCTTGCTATTCAACAACTGAACTTAAGTGTGTGTGAATTCTATGCGACGGTAAAAAGCAAATCACACGGATCGTGAGCCATGACGCCCTGTAAAGTAGCACATGAGCCTACTTGAGACTAAGGAGTATTGTGCTGGGGTTTCTCAAGCTACAATCACAGTTGGGGTTTTTCGACTTCAACACACGTAGTAACAATGTGCCTTGACGCACGTAATTTTGATGCGAATAGAAAGAAAACAAATGCTGCTTAACTAGTGTTGGTGCACTTGACCCACAAGCCTACGCCAGATCAAACTAAGCGATTGTAGCAAAGTAGACTTGAAGCAACCTTGTGCGTCGCGAATTCGGTATATAATGACTTCCCTATTGCTTGCCGCTACGGTGGGTGGAATTGTCTCCCAGAAATGCACGCCTTCTTCCTACTTGTACTGGTAAGCTCTCACTCCTGCCTACTCCATTGGTAACCATCGCAGTCTGATTGTGCGCAGCATTAGTAGGACCAACATATCTCAGTGTGTCTCCTTTGCATGCGATGTATTAGGTTCGAAGCAAAACTACTGAAATGTTTAGAACCACTGAATTGTTACAGCAAGTAGCAGATGAACTAGGCATTATAATGCAGATGTATGTGGTTGATGCGGTGAACAAGGAACTATAGCCAAAGAACACGCAAACCCGTTGTTCGCAAACCTCGATGAAGTCGACTTCTCGGTCGGTTCCAAGTATAAACCACGATTGCGAATAGCTTACATTATACATCATCACAGCAGAATTAGCAACCAATTTCCACTCATCAACTCACAAGTTTCCGTTCTGTTCTCTTTGATTAGGTCATTTATCTCACAACGCTGCACAGCAGTGGTGATTCGTCAGCGACTACTGGAGGAAGGCTGAGTAGATGCGCACGGCAGTGTGAAACGCAAGAACAGTATTTCCTAAATACTATACTCAGCCCAAACATGACAGAGGAAGAAGGGAGGCACTTTAGACGTTTCATCAACTGCGTTGGCCAATGCGAGTTCGGAAGGACCATTTACCCTTGAGCCAGAGTTGAAGAAATGCTAACTGCACCACATACTTCTAGGAGGAGCACTGTCGTTACGTGTGTTAACTTTGCTGTGTTATGTGTTAAATACAATTAAAACATTTATAAGTAGTGTGTTTGTTTTGTCAATGCTGTGATGCAGTAATTGAGGCCTTAGAATTTTTCCATTACGTCGCTCCGAATACTGCGCTCCGTATTTTAATACTCTTAAACGTCAACGGAAACATCCCAACTGAAATTGCTCGACACGTAAACCATATAAGTATCGTGAACGCGCTATCCGTATTTCATGTGATCACAATCGACAAACTTTCTTATCCAAAAAACATGTAGTCGGGTAATGTAGGTGACGAAATTGACAAAGTTTTTGATACAAGACTGGTGTTTACCAATTCAGCTATTCATTTGCTTGCAAACATTACCAATGCAAAGCAGACGCAACTAGTGGTAGAAATGAGCCCGTAAACCCTGTAAAACACATAGAGCTCGTCGAGCTCAATAGGCTAGTGATCATGAAAATGGCCGCTATTCACTACACGCCGAGTTCCTTTCACAACTCAGGCTCTGTCAACCTGATGAGTCCAAATTAGGATGAAACCTTCTGTGGAGGGCACGAATGGTTTAAAGCAAAACCGAAACCCTCCAACTCAAATGTAGCTTTGAGCTCAATTAAAAATCCGTTAGAATATTTGTAGCTCGGGATGCGGATCAGGGCATGCGGGTGTTCTCCGAGCTGGTTCATTTGGTTGCAGACGTTTCATCGTCAGGCTAGACGATATCATCAATGCGATTTATGCGAGCCACTTACAGACCAAAGTGATTATTGATCATTTGATTCGAACGTCAGGAGTCTATTGGTCCACGTGAGCTGACCGTGCAGTCAACTCTTGTGTACTATTAGCTAGAGTCCGCCTCAATGGTGTTCCTTTGTCTCTTTGATCTGGGGCGGAGTTTGGTTTTAACCCTCAGTGCTTCATAGGCAGTATCAAGATCTAAGTGTCGGTTGATTGAGTTCATTTCCGAGCTAACTTAATATCGAGCAAAAACAACTGAACATTAGAATTTGACAAATTAACTTGTGTGCAACTTACAACTCAGTGAATTCCGAAAGGACTTCTACGCAATTACTAACGCCCATTTGGATGGAGAACTAGGTGAAGACACAAAAGCATGCACCTAATCCAGAGCATGGAGAACAAACCAAATAAAGTGGGAAGAAATATATCCGTCTTAAAAAGACTTGTTTGGCGGCATCCGGTTCCGGATTCGCCTCTCACCGTGGCCAGCCACAGGAGGCCTGCGCCTGAAGAGGGACCGTGGGCAGCTTGCGCTGCACTACCCCCAGGTTCCATTCACACACCCCATATCCAGTGTAAACTCGAAGGAATAAGACCGGGAGGCATGGATATATATTTGCAAAAGTCTGCTAACAGACATAATGCCATCAGAAACCATGGGATACAAACGAAGATACAGAAACAGTAAAATAAAACACAACACCACAATATCCATGGTCTCCTCAGAGGGCGAGATACTACCCGGTTGCCCAAGCCGAAGTGGGGTGTTGGCTTAAGGGACACCACCCCGAGCCTTTGGCTGAACAGCCTGTCCGAAAGGCAGCGGAGCGAATTCAGGGAATCGCGCCCATTGGGAGCCGGTGACTGATTGCTCAGTTCATACGCCTTTCGTTTGTTCCCTTGTTAAACAGGGGCCCAATGCTCCCCAGAACTACAGCATAACGTTGCTGGAATACAATGCTTCGCCAGGATGAAGCAAGGGGAAGTGACTTTATTTAGTGGCGAGCCACGTTCATTACTTCACAGTGTTGTTAAACGGACATATGTGGCTTCTTATAGGGAGAACGCTTGCCAGGCGAAAACCCACCACGTCCTGAAACACTGCCGCCGAACCATTTGCTGGAACGGGAAAATTCCGAACCAACCAGCTGGCACCACGAGTAGGTTGTTCGGCATGTGGATGGGAGGCACGTTTCGTTAACGGAGCCGGCCCCCACTTCTTCACAGGCAAACACAAGCACACTGTATTTGGGAATCAATCGCACACAAGGCGGTGGCTGGACCGTAGTCCGCTCCACACTGACTGCATGGAACCAATCTTCGAGCTTAGCACGACCACAAGAACCGTGCATCCCGTCCCTCTCCAGTGGGTACTAGACAGGTAGGCACCTTGTCAACATGCACATCAAGTGCAGCCACGCCAGGGATGTCAAACTCCAGCCATTCACTTGAAATGACATCATCAAATAAAATATATCTGTTACAGAATACCGCTAGGAAGAAGTAACTGTTCCCTAAATTAGCATACGAAGTTAGTTGGTTAGCAACCAATCAGTGATAAGGAAAATGTGTCCACAAGTTACTCAAAAAATGCTGCAAACGCAATAAAGTTAATGAAGATAACCACAATTAGCGTAAGCAACGTGGCCAGTTAATAGAAGATTAGTCAGGTAGGCAGAACAAACCAAATAGAGTGGAACGAAATGTATCTAGCTTAGAAAGTCCTAGTTTAAATGTAAGTTGGTTTAGCCCAACTGCAGTGAAGAAGCATCATGAATGCAACGTCAGCCCCAGCATAGGGCACGATCATCAGAACATACAGAGCATTTTACAGGCGGTGCTGTGGCCATAGCTCCCAGTAGCGAATAACCGAGAGTGTCCAAATTACACTGCTCTTCAGTACAGCTACTTTCGTTGTTACAGACGTCCATGCAATCCGTCGATGAGTAATAGAATCCTTGTAATCTGGTAAATCTATATTTCGGGTCACTCGATGTTGCTGTTAAATTGGTAAACCCTAACGTGATACTTTGAAGCAGGAACAGCTGAAATGGCAATACGAAATTCCGTTACGGTTGTATAGCTGGGGAATTCGAATATGCATGCCAATGACACAGACATGTATTCGGCCATTGCGTAGCGCCCAAATCACATTTTCACCGTGTTGGTTTGCCTCGGATAATAGCCGGTAGTGATGACACGCAAGATGCTCGCGAAATAAGAAACGGCAGAGCAACTAGATGCAGCTGGATCGAACATCAATTTTAAATGCTGCGAGGAATCGTGCCCGAATCAGCTAGAGCGAAGAGCAACGTGGAGCGCACTCACCGGGACTAAAGTGCCTAAGAGATGTATAGCCAATAAAACAACTGGATATTCGGAACTTACAAATGCCAATAAAATCCGTTTTATGTAATATTGAATGAGTGAACTTTAGGTTTAATGTAGGGGCCTATAATTAGAAAGTTGAAAAATTGATGACATTCATTCAGCTATTAGGATGGAGATGGGAAGTGACAAGGTGTGTACAGTGTAACAGTAAAAGGAACAAAGGATTCCAAAATGAGAAGTGTTGCAGATTTCGCGGGCTTAGCTTACTTGGAATCTACACAGTGGCTGGGATGTCTACCGATTGCTATCCACGCACCGAAAGTTCAGCTAAATTATCATAGTAACTCTTAATCAGCAGGCGTAGGCAAGGCTGAAAAAGCACCAGACGCCGGCGTTTCTACATTCTGAGTCCCGTAAGTGGTGCGCCTCCAGGCGGTCCTCCGCAGGGTTCCGCCCACACGACCTCAGGATTCCAGCAGGTAGTGCCCCTTTGCCATGGGGAACAGAAGTGTATTGTGTGATCGAGAGTCGACCATGAAATAGCCAGGCGCATCTACCATTACCATGCCACTTAGGAATGGTGCAGAGAAAATGGCTAGCCTCAGGAGCTAGGAATTTCCGCATAGCTAATAGGCACTCAACAGTAATATAAATACATGAGCTTCTAGTTCCTGAATCCTACGTGTTACATGGGATATTTGCAGACAACAGCCCGACCCGACGGTGCACCGATGTCGCTTTAGGGTCAACACCTTAATAATACGCTGTGGCCGGCATACGTCATCCGATTGTCATGGGCGCACCGTAAATTGCCGCACATTGCGCGCCCTGAGAAAACCCCGAGGAATTCTAACGGTAGTTTGGAAATCCAATCTGGTCTCACATAATGCACTACGTACACAACTGCGGCGTCTGCATTTGCACACCGCTTCACGCGATGAGGCGCAGACTAGGGATGCTTGAACGACTGATATATTCTGGTCAGTGTTTGAGGACAAAATGTTTCGCAGAAAGCTGAATGCCTGTTGGCTCTTTACTGACCGATGTTTAGCCGTAGCACTGAAGTTACCGTAACCTACAGGGTGTACCGTGGTAAAAAAAATTTGGGCATGCGTTGGCGGACGAACGTTCACGTGGTGCACAACTGCTGCTATTTCATCGGAGCTCTGTTCCTATTAAAGTAGACAGATTGACCTACCCGTGACATAAGTTTTCGATGTACCCATATTTGTATCATAGGTAATGTTGAAATACAGTTACGGTGGGCAGGCCGGCAGACTGAAAAATAGCTTCCAAAGAAGCACTGTAGGAGCAAAGCGCCACTTTCAGCTAGTCCTCTCATTTAGGAATAATACCGACTTAGTAGTATCTTGCTTTCCAGTCAATTGAGCCAAGATCTATTTGGAAATTCTCTTCTCTTAGTAACCTACGATAACCAAAGTTTAGCCGTTTGTTTCAGTTCAGTTTAGTGCAGTTAATAAAACACAATCCGGGCACCAAAGATTTGTGAGTGCAGTTGTCACGAATCGTATGGACAGAGTGGCGAAAATGTGGGAAGATAAGTAAAGACGGTTAGACTTAAATATAGTAGATTCAATACCCAAACCTGGAGTGTACGAAATCGCCAAAGTTTGCGCTCTTTTAATGAAAGCTAAACCCGTGAAGTTGGATTGTGTACCTACTGGCACTAGAGTGTGAATGTCCAGTCTTCTAGCTGGATAGATTCGCTTATGCTACATAAATTCCGCTTTTCCACCGTGCATAGTTGCGTCCCATTGTTAGGACAAACTGCACACACCTCACTGGCGTAAGAGGGCCTACCTTGCTGTGACGCTGGTACGTGTTTGATCCAATGCACCTCAAACCGATAGCAATCTTTCTCAGGAGTTAAAGTTGTGAATGAGATCATGAGAATTCCTGGGCGGTATGCCGTTCACCCACAAAATTGGACAAAATGTTTCACGCAAATAACAACATTCTGCACTAATTGCTTGGTGCGTGGTGTTTCGAATTCAATCTCGGATCCCAGCTGCGAGCAGGTAACCCTTGTTGCCGCCGTTACAACCATAAGAAGTTTACACAAGATACAAGTCTGTCTGTTTTAAATAAAAAACGAGAAAAACCGATAACACGTCAAACCTACTTCAGTGTAGAAAGGTTAAAATTTAACATAAGATGAGGTCAACTGGGTACTCTTAGATTGCTCACTATTACAGAAGAGATACATTGGGGTTAACTGCATTCTCCTGTTAATACATTATTGGTGCAATAATTAGTGTGTATGGTAAAGAAGCCTTGATAAAATGTGGTAACTTCCGCATGCTTCACTCTGAAATTGACCGAGAGACTTGGTTAAGCACGTACGTGCCGTCTTCGTAGATGGAATCTTCGTGCTAGTCAAAATCAATGGTTAGAGACTGTATCGGATGTGGCGCATCGTTGGAGTCATTGCTGCCCCTGGATTCGTTCTCTTGAGTGTAGTTGTTTATACTTCAAATCGATTAGCTTCATGCTCCTCGTTCTTGCCTCCATTCTGGTACTACTATATTTAAATCTAACCGCCTTAACTTATCATTCCTGTTGTTCAAGTTCAATTTCATATTTAAGTGGGTCTGAAACGATTGGACGGATCCTGTAAGTGTTCCTTTTTGTGAAAGTCGTCGTTCCATGAGTTGATAGGGTTGCTCCGACTTCTTGATGGTTCTAAAAGGATAACACCCGATAAATACTCCCTTGTCCACCAATTCAATGCCCATCTTCCTTATATTAGCTGTCCCTGCTATGTCAGTTACATGAAATAAGTAAGAGAGGAAGAATAAAACCGAAGGCTAAGAGAGTAAGGGTAAATCAATTCAAAGGTGGAGAGGCAATAGCAAATGACGATGGAAAGGGAAAAGGGAAACAGCCATCGAATTATGAAGACGGGAGTATGTCAGGAAAAAGCAAATGCTCCGTGTTGTCACCCAAGAGCGTATAGTTGACGCTGAAACCGCTTAACCGTAGCTTCCTTGACATCATTTTCTGGAAGCAGGTTCCAGCGCTCGCTGACTAGACGCGATAGCTGTGTCTCCGCTCTACCTCGATCGGACAGCGGTTTGTCCAGCTTCATACAATGCCCGCGGCAACCAGATAATCCAGCGGGACTAAATAGTCAGGACAAATCAAGGCCAACCTACCCAGTCAAAATATGGTAGGTTAGGATTAGGTCCCCTCTAATCCTTCGATAGTGCATTGACTGCATACCCAAACTAAGTAGGCGTTCGGGGTACGTTTGTCCTCGTAACCACTTGCCCAACCTAGTACCGACACGCAACACAGTTTCTAGTGCCATTTTGTCCCGAACAAAGCATGGTGGACAGGCCTGGACGCAATATTCTAGGTGGGGTCGCACAAACGCTGAGAAGGGCATCACAATCACATCAGTTGATTAGGGTCCTGAAATAACGTACGGATAAAAACCACAACATCCGGAACCCTTTACTAGGCCCACCTGACTTCCCAGTTGTCCTCCAGAGTGTAGTGGTGGAGACAGTGGGAAGACACCTAGGATCAATCTGATGCGTCACGTGAGGAACTTCACTTCCAATTGAGCACATAACTTGTGGAGGGATCAGACGCTCGGATACGTAGCACTGAACACTTATTGCCCGGGTTTAGTGGGTTAACAACCACAAGGCAGACCATTCCCAGAGTCTATCAAGGGGCCCCGTTGAAGAGCCCACAAGACCTCCAGGGATATCAACAATATTCCGGAGTTTTAGGGTCATCCTCAAATAAGAGCGATGGTACCTCAAGCTCCTTCGGTAAGTCATTCACAATGTACTGTGAAAAGCAACAGGACCTTGGGACAGAGACTTGCTGGAACGCGGCTTAAGTACAGCCTGTGGAAACGAATGACTGCTTCCCACACGAATACACCTGTTCCCCGTCCATCCAGAAAAACTGAGACAACCCACTGGAGAGGCCCGACCAGATTAATCCATACGACCTCAACTTCATGTGAGTCGCGAATTGGGGGGGACAAGAGTCACAAGGCCTTGGCGGATAGTCACATTGAACACCGCATCCACCCGCATGTCCACTGTCACTACGGCTTTTAGACCAGCTTTTCAAGGGTGCTAACCTGCAAGGTTCGTTTGACACGAAAATCATTTGCGAACACCATGTAGGCTTCGACGCTAAGCAAGGTTAGATACAATATGTAATTGGTTCTTCCACAGTATATCTCGTTAATAATTTTCAAGTAACACTTAACGGACCACGCTAGTCAAGCTGGCTGGCTTTTTAATTAGCCGGAAGGTATTTTGTCTACGGCACTTGCAAATCGGGCAGACAACAGCCTCCTTTCATGCGGTAGGCAAGAATACCGCTGTTGCAGTGGACTTCTGACAAACCACTAATTCAGAGGTCCCACTGAGTTTCTCATTGCACAATTCGCATGCAACAATTTTGTGAATGAACAGAATCTGGCGCGGAAGCCTTAGTTGGGTTTGCCCTCTCTTAGCAACCGGAGAACTTGAGACCCAGTTACTGGAATTTCATCCAGAAACAGTCCTCAGAGACTCTTGAAGACAATTCTTTGCATGGCGTATTGGTTTTGCGGACAAAGACGCTTGAGTACCGCTTACCAAACACGCATGCCTTGTCATAGTCGTTATAGGCATGGGTCCCATCTCTTCGAAACGATGGTGGTATGGGCGATATTGCACCACAGCGTCGTATAACGTAAGCGAAGGATATCTTGGGATTTGTCGGGACAGGATCAGCTAAGCCTTTTCATAGTGAAGCCGGCCAACCTAAGATGTAGCTTGCACTCATTTAGAACCAACCGATACTTGTCAAACATCCTGGTCGACGGAGCTGTTTGGTACACTCGCAAGCATTTAGACCACTTCTTTAGCAGGCCCTTCCCGCGGAATCTATCCACGGAGGTTGCGCTCTCGATTCCCTTCTTTTTACCAGTGGAATGTGAGGGTGCGGAAAGGTCGACGAGGCAAGCCTTAAGGATTTCCCAGGCTAATGTGAACAGTGTCGGTTACAGATATCACAACAAGTCGATGACCCGAACTTTATCCCGCATCGCTTGGACGTCCGCGGACCCAAATGTTCGGAATGCCAACTGGTAGTAGCTTGGTACGGACCTGATAAGGGTACACTAGGAAAGACAAGCAAACGTTGATCGCTAGCGCCCAGAGGCGACTCGTAATTAATGTCACTTACAAAGTAAAGTGACTTAGCAAATAACAAGATCTAAAATGGACGGCTGTTGATATTGCTCATAGTACCTAGTGGGGAGGTCCAAGAACCTGGTGTAAGTGGTACCTGCAGCGTCAAGTCCAGCGGTTCTGTTTCAAACGATCCCAGAGCCGAACTGCAAGATAGCTCCTCCCGACAAACCATTCTGGATGGTTGCAGTCTCCCAACACCAGACACTTGTTTGCAGAGTGACTGCGCATAAACTCAATGTTTCCATTGGAGGTGCTCATAGGGGCTTCTATACACTAACGTGACCGTAACTTGAGCCGTTGAAACGCAAGATCAAGACTGCGATAGCCTCAACAGATTTGTCGAGAGAATGAAAAACGCTGGTCCTCAATACGTCCAAGGTGCTAACCCACATAAAGATCTACACCCACCCCCTTGAACGGCCACTGGAGCAGTCAGCGCAGAACAGTGCGTAGCCAGGCAGATATTACTTCGCCACCTGTTGATTTCCTCAGGACAAGCCACGTTTCAGTGAAAGTCATTATATATTGGACGAGATTTGTTCTACGAGCAGACCGCACCTCGCGCATCTTGTTCATCAGGCTACGTACGTTGCTACGTACTACTTGGAGGACCTGGCACGACCAGCCCCGGGTCGTGCACAATTAGAATAGGTTTCTGGCCAGGGCGGGAAAGAAACGCCGGCTGACCACCCGAAAACCCACCAATCGGAGACCTTGCTCGCCAGCTGACACACCGGGCCTTTAGGTCTCTGATGGCTTCCTATAAACTTTAACCTAACCGCTAAGGGAAGATCTGGTTGCCACACTAACTTTGGTACCATTGAGCTTGAAGGCAAATCTAAGTAAGGCCCTGCGCTCTTCTGGGCTGTGAATAGGGACTACCCTAAGCAGACGGGGTCTAGGATTTGGTTGACCAACCGGAACGTTTCTTCCATCTGATAAGCTTCCTGACAGTAACGCCAGAGAAACCTGGTGATAAAAGCTTGGTCACGCGCAAACTTGAAGCCAATGGAGATCAGCAAAGCATGCGCACTCAGTGGAGAAAAGCGGCAGTGCATTCAGTGGCGTTTCTGAAAATCACACTGCTATCAGTGTTAAGAAATCGCCACGACGTGGTGTATTTACTCCACATGCTCTGCCATCCACGCCACATGGTTGTTTGACAGGAATCTGTGGGACCGGAAGGCGACAGTCCACTTCTTGTATCACTGAGGGAATTGCAACACCAGGTGGCGTGTCCCACTCAGGCGACTGTGTTTCCTTGATCTTTTATATCCACCGCGGTTTTGGGGTCGGAGGTTTGGGCGCTTTCCTTACCCTCTTACGCTTATTTTTATCAATGGCCCAGGATCCCGTGACTCGCCTTCCATTCGGGTCGGGTCTTAACAATGCCCTCCAAAGGCATCTGTGGTCAGTTATATACCATGTGAACTGGAAGCGTCAGGATAGGAATGAACGCCTCGTCCAACCGTTTCGACTCTCAAGCAGAAGGACAGTCCGTTGCAGCTTCCACATTCGCAATATTCAGGGATATTCATACTCAAACTCCACTTTAGAGTTTGAGCGAGGCAACAGAGGACAAGCTCGATTAATGCCTACTCAACTACTGTGAATCTGGATGCTAGTGCTTTGAATTCAGCACAGGGTGAAAGCCGGGAGCTTCGCTTTCTGATGCGCAACAATTGGCACATCGAAACAGAAGGTTTTCACTGGTTGGCTAACATATTGTACGATTCTCTCGGAGGCCCGGTACATACTTTTGTGGTACCAAACGAGAGCAAATTATCACACTGCATACCACCAGATGAATCCGTAACTGGCCTTGAAACAAGCAGAATTGTGCAAGCTGCATTTGACTCATCAACGAGGACGCAAGGGGTTCACCCGCCTCGGTTTTCGAGAGACGGCCACTGTTTAAGTGGATAACAGAACAGAATTTAAAAACAACGTATACAACCGTAATAAAACTACACACAGTAAAAAAGGCAAAACCAGGGTGCAACACGGGATTAATAAACAAGGGAACAAACGCAAAATTACCAGTAAGCATCTGGGAGACGCTTTTGGCCATGTACCACTTTAATCGATCGAAGGTATCTTGGATCAGAAGAAATTTGACAATGGCCAAATTTGGTTTTTTAATGTGTTTATTCACACACTGTTTTCCACGTTATTTCAGCTAAAAGGCTCCCACAGTATGGCACGCCAAAAATCGAGGTACCACGTAGTACTCACTGGACTCATTTTTTGCCACTGTCCATGCGATTCGTGACAACTGCACTCACAAATCTTTGGTGCCCGGATTGTGTGTTTTATTAACTGCACTAAACTGAACTGAAACAAAACGGCTAAAACTTTGGTTATCGTAGGTTACTAAGAGAAGAGAATTTTCCAAATAGATCTTGCTCAATTGACTGGAAAAGCAAGATACTACTTAAGTCGGTATTATTCCTAAAATGAGAGGACTAGCTGAAAGTGGCCTTTGCTCCTACAGTGCTTCTTTGGAAGCTATTTTTCAGTCTGGCCGGCCTGCCCACCGTAACTGTATTTTCAACATTACCTATGATACAAATATGGGTACATTCGAAAAACTTATGTCTACGGGTTAGGTCAATCTGTCTACTTTCAATAGGAAACAGAGCTCCGATGAAATAGCAGCAGTTGTGCACCACAGTGAACGTTCGTCCGCCAACGCATGCCCCAAATTTTTTTTACCCCGGTAACACCCTGTAGGTTTACGGTAACTTCAGTGCTACGGCTAAACATATCGGTCAGTAAAGAGCCAAACAGGCATTCAGCTTTCTGCGAAACATTTTGTCCTCAAACACTGACCAGAATATATCAGTCCGTTCAAGCATCCCAAGTCTGCGCCTCATCGCGTTGAAGCGGTGTGCAAATGCAGAACGCCGCAGTTGTGTACGTAGTGCATTATGTGAGACCAGATTGGATTTCCAAACTATACCGTTAGAAATTCCTCGGGTTTTCTCAGGGCGCGCAATGTGCGGCAATTTACGGGTGCGCGCCCATGACAATCGGATGACGTATGCCGGCCACAGCGTATTATTAAGGTGTTGTGACTACCTAAAGCGACATCGGTGCATCCGTCGGGTCGGGCTATTGTCTGCATATAATCCCTAGTTCAGGAGAAAGACCGAGAAACAATTTTTCCGCGCGGCTGTTCTGACGTGGGAGATATGTCGCGCTGTACTTTGCGAAGTTTGTTTCGAATCCCTGTAAGGTAGCTTATGATTGCAGCGGAAGGATTTGCCATATCTCTGTGGCTGCTTCAATTTATCTTCGCGAGCCAGTTTAACACAGTGGTTTTGCTCTGCTATGTAGGCAATCCAGTTTCCGGCGTTTGGATATGATTTGTATGCATTCATAAAGGTGAATCTCTTTTGGCCATTCGTTTCCGTGTCCTGCTCCTCAGGAAGGACTATCATTTATTTCGACACCTAACCGTACTTAGTCCCTGAGCATAAGTTTACTTATGGTGTTGAACTGCCTGCGAATTTTCCCCTAATGCGACATCCCGGAATTGTTCTGTTTAGAAGCGGACCAATCAGTAATCCTGATTAAATGGGATATAATGTTGTGATGCATTATTATCGGCGGACCAGTTAAATCTCTTTATCAAAATATTTCAATCACGTAACGGACACATGGTTGGAGATATAACAGACGGTTGCAATATTTATACCTCGAACCCGTTCGACTTAGAAGTGCCTTACATCACTGTGTCACTCCAATGCCTTCTACCCATACAATATCCCTCCACATCAGTGTTGAATACGAGGTCGTACAGTATTACTTGTTTAGTTCCCACTCTTCTTAACTAGTCTATGGGACACTAGGACATGGTTATTTTTTTTTTGTTGTTTCGTATTATTAGACCTGTCGATTAAATTTTTTGGGTGTTTTTCCTTTAAAACTGACTCAGCTCAGACGGAAGGCGGAAACAGTCGAAATCTATTGGCAGTAGCAAGGTTGAATGCCCCTACGGGGTGAGAACATATTAGTCTATGACTGAGCCTGAGAAACTGCTTTTTTAAAGAAAAACGCTGTTAAGGTATAACATTAAGTCTGATGAAAGGAAGTCCGTCTGATATTGGGAGGCCAAATAAACATGTAGTTCCCTCCGTCACCACTGTCTGCTACTCAGTTGTTCTGTAAGTAAGTGTAGGCACCGAAGTTTTCACCTCTTTCTAGCCAAGGTCATTAGTTTTCATTATTCATGAGTCCTACAGACACCGCCAAAATCTGGAGCCTCGGGATAAATTGTTGACAACGCCCTGAAACATTGGTATTACATAACAATAAAAGTGCTACGAAATATTAGAAGTGTAATTTGACGGTGCGATTGACAAAAGTCCGAGCTTTTGCCGACGCTCGCGGAGGGTCAGGCAAGAGCTGATCGCTTTTTCTTGCTAATGTACTGCCATTGAAGTTAGAGCCGCTTCATATTGTCCAAGTAGAAATGGTCAACATGATGAAGTTCCGGTTTCAATAAGTATTGGGGAAAGTCGCTGTCACATCACTATTTTGATTGTGCTCTCAGTTGCCAGCTTCGCGACTAAGACTTACCGTTATAGGACGCCGACGGCAATTGAAAACGAAGGTCTCGGTGGCGGTCAGCAGAAATCGGTTATCATATCCCCCAAAGGGGTATTCGCATATTTTCTATTCGCATGATTTTCACAGGGAGTAGACTGTCAGCTGGTTAGCCTCCATTGGCTCCAGTGTTCTTTCTTTCTGTTTCATTAATTCTGCTCGTGGTTGCCCCATACCATCCCGGGCTATATCCCTAAGTGAGTGCGTTCCTCGAAATGTCCCCTGTGTTGTTATGCTTGGTACTCTAGATTGGTCGTATTACTCTTCGGGTCCGCTGCATTCACTCAGCCGGTACGCGGGTAAGGTTTGCCGTGTTATGCGTGACTTTTGGGTCGTCGAGATGCCACATCCCATCTTTCACAACTGGCAACCGAATACTCTTCATTCCTGCCTTTTCATTACTAGTTACCATTGCTCCGGTGGACATGGTTTTGCGCCTGCGCCGTCAGTACTCCTGGTTTTCGTTCGGGTGGGGGCAGGGGTGGGGGTGGGATGGTGTCATGGTGGTCCACCGGTTCTATATAGTTATTGAAAGTTGTCCTCCGCGCTTAGAGTACGGGTCCTACGCGCTGGCGCTTCCCAGGATCTGCTCGGGTAGTCTCTGTCGGGCGCCACCAGGCTTGGGGTTCGTTGGTCACACCCTCAATAATACTGAGTTCATGGATCTCCACTGTCAGATTTTTCCGCGTCATCTGGGGTCTGAGTAGCGGAATCGCATTTATATATTCGTAGATCCTTATATGGCAGACTTCCGGATAGCTCACCTTGTACCGTCAGGGTTTATAACGGGTGCGTTTCGCCCATTGGTGGGTTGGGAGTCAACTAACCTTCCAATCACGTTAGGGCCACACACCCCTCATTGTACTTTGAAGATGTAGTGTGGTGGAAATATTAATGGATCGAGTCTAGTTGATTTCAGGTTTGTCGCGTTGAAGTGAGATTGCCGGGATTCATGCACCATCCGCCACCCGATCACTTGGGTTCGTGATTTCAAAACTCACTGACCTAATAACTTAAACTTAACGGTACAACCTATGGTAGATTATAGCGACCTTTCCGTTGTTTCTGATAGTGGTAGTCTATACGTGAGAGTTTGGGGTTTTCTTTGTTGAACGTTGACGCTCCGTCTCCAAGGGACCGTCGGGAAAAATCCGGAATGAGTCGCATCGATATCTCAGTCCCGAGAGGCACGGCATACAGCTTGATAAAGAAACCTCAGCCCTCAATAATCTGTATATCTCCTGGTCGTAAAGATGAAACGTGTAAACAATATACATGGTGTCCACGTAATTAGAATCCAGTTTGGGTGCCATATTAGAGTGCGTACCCACGTCCAGCCGGCTTAGCTTGAACGCCTACTTATTTAGACATCTTGAGAATCCCCACTGTTTTCTCGGCCGTTCCAGTCAGATTATGCTTTTTTTTGATGATCTGTCGTCACATTAGAACACAGTGGAACACGGGAGACTAAGATCTGTCGGCGGCTCCGGGACTCGTGGTGTTGAAGTATGTGTGGAAGAATTTGGGTTTTACATTATATTTCGGTGGGTAGTGATGGACCCTTAGGTGTAGGCAATCCGATCATGCACACTGTATGATCGCTAAAGCGCTGTAGCCATGAGATTTTTGCTCTGTTGGTGCTTAGGCCCCGCCATGGGGATACATTATGTATAAGCACAAGCGACTAACTAGCTACACTACGCCGATGTGTTCACCTTGTTGCGTGCTTGGTATAGCTTGCTTTCGCAAAGAATTGGTCTACTCAATGCAATATCAGACTTTGTGTGGCCTTGGAGGGGAGATCACCAGTAGGTAAAGATTGGAACTTCAGGGTAGTAGATCGGCCTTGGTTTTGCGTATATAATGGTTATTTGTCGTATTTCGGCTACAACGGTTGTATATAGTATACCCTGTGGTCCGGCCACAAGGCACTGTCTCACCTGTGCGATCCTCTGGGTGCCGTATGCCCGGCTCGTACTTGAATCCGAAGGAAGTAGCACTGATGTATAGGCTAAGAATTCCTCGACCACTCACCCACTAGAGCTTATCACAAATTTCTGCGGAAAAACATACTGCTATGTAATCAATGAGGTGGGAACGACCCTTCAATCCGTTGACAGATCCCAAAAGCGCTTTGCTGCTTGGCCTTCATTTCCATTGCATCTAAAAGAAGTCACGCTATGGTGGTGCGAGATATTTGCTGTCAATGCTAGAGATCACTGCACTACCAGAGTAAAGACTAGCTGGGACGGAGCCTCGTCGTGTCAATCCTTGCGTCCGACGAGCCTGAGTTCGAATTTATATGTCATGTTCTGCGTGAGTTATATGCACTGATTCCACTGATCATTGCCGTAATCACAAAAATGACAAAGTGATTTGTGAAAATATTGTTTATAAATGTTCTATTTCGTGAAATATGAACTTATAATGTGCGTGCATTCCATGGTTTTAGACGGCTCTATGCTTACTGTGTAGACATTTGCTTGGCTTGCCGAACAACCTCCTCGTGGTGCCAGCTGGGTGGTTCGGGATTTTCCCGTTCCATCAAATGGTTCGGAGGCAGCGTTCCAGGATGTGGTGGGTTTTCGCCTGGCAAGCGTTCTCCCTATAAGAAGCCACATATGTCCGTTTAACAACACTGTGAAGTAATGAACGTGGCTCGCCACTAAATAAAGTCACTTCCCCTTGCTTCATCCTGGCGAAGCATTGTATCCCAGCAACCTTATGCTGTACTTCTGGGGAGCATTGGGCCCCTGTTTGACAAAGGAACAAACGAAAGGCGTATAAACTGAGCAATCAGTCACCGGCTCCCAATGGGCGCGATTCCCTGAATTCGCTCCGCTGCCTTGCGGGCAGGCTATTCAGCCAAATGCTCGGGGTGGTGTCCCCTAAGTCAACACCCTACTTCGGCTTGGGCAACCGGGTAGTATCTCGCCCTCTGAGAAAACCATGGACATTGTTGTGTTGTGTTTTATTCTACTGTTTCTGTACCTTCGTTTGAAACCCATGGTTTCTGATGGCATTATGTCTGTTAGCAGACTTTTGCAAATATATATATATAGATTTATTTATATTTATATATACGTATATATACACGAAATGAGTATATTTTAACGGCATTCCAACTAGTTGTAGTGTATTGCCAGCTTCAAAGCATGGGCTCTCAGGTTGGTGCTGTGGGTCAGTTCCAGAAACCTACAGCAAATGTGGTTTGAGTTCTACAGAATCTGGTAAACTATTATGAGGCCTTTCGCAAGCGAGAGGAGCTTAAGATTTAAGCACCACAGTTGTGCTTCGTTTCACCATACAATATTGGATGCAGTGTGGCTGAACACATTCATCAATATCATCGACGGACATAACATCCTCTCCTCTCTTAGGGGAAATCATACTCCGTTAACGAAGTGTTTACCTGGTTTAGGTACACGTTGAGATCTGTGAAGAGGTTGGCAGTTCCTTGTTTGCACTGTATCCTGAGTAGTTTGTTTCACCGTCAGCTGGACTGACTCAGATATATTTCCCCCATTTCCTCGTATTTCTACACAGCGCGGACGTATGTGACCTGAATGCCGCTTCAAGACGCGGCCAGTTAACTTTAGGTCAGCATAGGTACCATCAATTGTGACCACAGTTGCGGACTGCCATGATTGTTCATGGGGAAGTCGTGTATACACAAGATCCCTGTCCAACGTAGCTGACTTGTTTTATTTCGCTTCCGTTTGCGTTCCGCGATTAGGAAATAATAGGTGTCATCTAGTACGAAGTGTTCTACTGACCATCAGTTCTGTGGAGGATTTGCACATGGCTTATCGGAGTTACTCTGTAGGCAACAAGTAATGAATCCATTCCCGTTTGTATGATTACTGATAACCGGTTAGGCAGGCCTTGTTTTATCGTCTGCACTGCCCGTTCGGCTAATACATTTGACACTGGATGATATGGGACTGTACGAATGTGTTGAATGCTACCGCACAACATGAAGCTCAAACTCCTCACTTGTAAAAGATGACCCATTATCCGTACAAACAATTTCAGGTATTCCGAAAACCAGAGAGGTGAAGAGGATGTGGATCAAATAAATTCGGAATTTAGTTCCGCCTCACTAAGCTTATCTTCCTTACCCTTCTTCATTAGCTTAAGTTCAGCCGCGCCCTTTGATCAAAGCAACGTCTACAAGGAACTAAAAGGATTAAAGGCAACCAAAGCTTGTGAACCGGATGCTCTCTCACCGTTCGCTTTGAAGATGGATGCTAATTCCCTAGCACTAAGAGATCTATTTAACAAATGCCCCAATACGGGTGGGATCCCGGACATTTAGAAAACAGCCAGTATTACTTCGGGGCAAATATTGGGTCTCAAAAGTATCGCCTAGTTTTATGTACATCTGTGATCATTAAAAATTTCGAAAAACTGTTGATTCCGCGGATTTTTCATTCGCTCCTGAAGACGATATCTACTAGTTTGCCTGTAGACCCCAGCGTTCCACTTTGGATGCAGTGGCATATTTTGTTCATCCTATAGCCTCTGCATTAGAACAAAATTTGAATCCGTACGGCTTCTCTTTCTGTATAATCTGAATGGCTTTAGAACCTTGGATTGGCCAGGGTTGCTAAATCTGCTATCCGAAAGTGGTGTCCACCTTGGTGTGTGTAATCCGTTACGTGACTAGTTTACAGATCATAATCACTTCACCAAGTTGAACGGCAAAAAATCCTTTGTCCTCCATGCCGACTGTGGTGTTCTACAGGGAGCGATCCTAGCACCTTTTTAATTTGCCTTGTATGTTGTACATCTCCCTATACAAACCACGTTTATAGGGTGTAAATATGTTGAAAATGTTGTGCTGGGATGTATGTCCTCCATTAATCAGGATATGTTACTACTTCAAGCTGAGTTGGAGTATCTGATGGGTTTTCATCCAGATCTCATACGCTTAATGCTTTTAAATGCGGGGATGTAATATTTTCTTTTCTACATTGTGATAAATTGCAGTTCCTCATAGCTTTCTCCTCGACACTTACTATGAATGGAAATCCAATATCCAGTTCTTCCACCGTCAAGTATCTCGCCGCGTTTTTGTCCCAGTACCTTTCTTGCTCCACGCACGTCTGTAAAACTTCAAAAAGTCAGAAAACGTTCCTTTTACGCCCTGAGATTTAAGGTGCTTTAAGTATCTCGTACTTTATTATTCAGGTTTGTGATCTCTTATATAGTTCCCCATTTTCCCTGGACTGATTCAGAAAGACTACATCTTATCTTTACGAGCTATAAAGTACATTTTTAGATGTAGCAGCTTGTCTAGAGATTCTTTAGTTGCTTCGATCACTTCTAGACATCTTGATGCCTGCAATGATTTTTACCCCAACCTACTAACTGATCGATTTCATCCACTTCACAAGGATCTTGCCAAAACGCTCTATTTCTATTCGTTCGAAATTCAGCATTTTATTCTCCCGCACGTCATCGTTTCGTAATACTGTTTTGCCTTATCTCTCACTTTTGCTTGTTGACCCAGCAAAAGTCGCTGACATGTTGCGCGAGCGCTTGTTAGGGCAACGCTTGTGTTTTTCTCCCACTTTTCTACCCAAGCGCGTATATGGATATTATCATCCAGGTTTCTGCAGCCGTGGTGTGAATGCTGAAAGTTAACCCATTAGTGTACATAAAGCTTATTTTGACTTGACTTGGCTTGACCAGAACCGCAAACAATGATCGCATCACTGTCTCCGGATGCATGCAACCAATATGGAGAGGATAAGCCGGGTGCAGTTAATTGAACAAGTCCATGACAGAAATCGATCCTAAGTTCGTATACGCAACGCACATCAATGCCCAACGTGTCTAACGTGCGTGCAAGTACAGCCTGCTGTTCTATTTCTTTTAAAGTGGTAAAGGTGGAATAGAAGGAAGGAAGCCGCCAGGAGTAGCATATTTTCGCTTATAAACCCTTCAATATGCAACAGTTAAGGTGACGGTTAGTGGGCTGCGCGATGGCCGATCCAGGATGTGGTTAACGTTGGAGGAAATAGTCTTGGCTCTATCTGGGCAGTGACGTCGCAGCTACTTTTGCCGCCTGGGGCGGACATAAAATTGTCGCCCCCTGGTGTTTGTCAATGCGTAAACCCTAACAAATGCGGATAGTCCCTAACTACTTCGTTTCTTATAACAACAAGCAAAGATCTAATTGTAGATTGCTGACATCAATTCTGGCATTTTTATTATTGCAATACTCGTGAACAAGGTTTAGATACAGACTTCGCGCATTACTTGAGGCAGTAGTATTGACAACACTATCCATCCTCAAGTTCGCTCTCTATGTTGAGAACTGCCAATCCGTGAGCCATTTCTAGTTCATTGATGATATATATATATATATATATATATATATATATATATATATATATATATATATATATATATAGAATTCCCAGGCAGTGCGTATACATATACATAAAGGTTATATTAACTGACATTAGGAGGCACAATACAACTGAGCAGACTGTTCCATTTGTACATCAGTCTAACGTACAATATTTGATTGTCCATGTTTTGTACAACGGGTCCCAAATGTGTTTCTGAAATGAATGGCAATTTGCTAACGTTAGCGTGAGCATGAAACTGGGAACAGTAACGAATGCAGATCAAGCCAAAATTTCAAGTGGTACGGCCATCCATGGAATCGTTCCCAAGGTACCTGATTCCATGAAGGTTATTTCCTCACTGGGTTTCACCCGCACGTCCATGCTCCAACTGGCTGTGTGCCAGCGTGACAAAATAGCACGTAAGCGGGTAAGAAATTTACACGTGTAGATAGAAATTGGGTATTGCCCACCCGAAAACACTGCACAGCCACGACGCGTTTCGATGTAATTTCATCTCATCAGGTGGAGACAGCAGGGTTTGAACCCACAACCATTGGAATAGCAGTCAACACTACTACCCCTTTGGCTACGGGGTCACGATGGGCAACACATTTTGTCACAACGGTAACCGACTAATTGGAGGGTCAAGTTTGGATTACACGTTGTGTGATTGGGTTGCGACACGCAACTTCAATTTAATGGACTGTGATTCACATTGAAATGAACCTTAGTCACCGCGATCACTGGGACCGGGTGGGCAATAACTGATTTCTATCTACTTTGAATACGGTCCCAGTGATCGCTGTGACTAAGGTTCATTTCAATGTGAATCACAGTCCATTAAATTGAGGTTGCGTGTTGCAATCCAATCACACAACGTGTAATCCAAACTTGACCCTCCAATCTACACGTGTGTTTTGTCTGAAGCTGTTGGTTATCTTGGCTACAAATTTGGTAAGAGGGGTCTGCATGTTTTGCAGGATAAAGCATCCCGAATCATACAGGCACTTCTGCCTAGGAACGTTGATGAACTCCGATTATTCTTATAAATGTTATCACACTATCGTTGTATTTACCGGGACATCAACTATTGTAGTTCCGTTGAATGCACTGCTACAAACATACTACATTTTTGTCGACTGAGGAGCATCGGTTCGCCTTCATTTGTGACAAAATCGGCTTAGCATAAGCGTCAATTTTAGTTCCGTACGATAGAAAAAAGCCTTTGAGCATCCAGTGTCATGCTTCTCCATACGGGTTTGGAGGGGATTTGTGCAATAAAATGCCGGATGGTGCAATTCATCCGAGTGCGTTCATTTCGCGTACCTAAAAATATGCGGAACAAAACTATTCACAATTGGATGGAGAGGACCTATCAGTTATCGCTGGTATAAAGAAATTTCCCCAATATACTTGAGGCAGTCATTTTGAGATCCACACTGATCACAAACCGTTGATATCCTTCTTGTGTGAATCCAAGGGGATTCAACAAATGTTTTCATCTAGAATGCAACGATGGGCACTAATTCTTGTTGCGTATGAGTACAAAATAGCTTACATGCCAGGCAGATGCCCTGGGTCGGTTACCGTACACAACCCCCGCGGAGTCAGCAGATGAACCGGTGGAGTTAGTTCATTGGATGCAATACCTCGACATTACCCTTTGACAAGTGACGTCAGACGTCGATATACTGATCAGAATCCCAAACCAACCTCCATGATACGTTTCACTAAACTGGGTTGGCCTATTAGAATTCCGGCTGATTGGAAAGCTTTTGGGCTTCGGAAAAATGAGCTGAAAATGCACAATGTTTGCTTATTGTGAGGCTTACGTTTGGTTCCACCGTCAAAAGCGCGCTCCTTCATTCTGAACTTCACAATGGAAATCCAGGTGTAACGGTATTGGTTGGATGCTGCAAGGATAGACTTCTTTGTATAGCTGCATCTAATATTAATTAGGCACAAATAGCCATTAGGTTGTAGTGCGCTCGATATCTTTGTCACCCGCAGTGTTTACCCAGGAATTGCTTAATTTCCAACACAGAATTTGTCTCAACTACGTGCTGCAGAAGGTTGTTCCATACATGTATCACTCCCCATTCGAAACAGAGTTGTTGGACGACGCGATTCCAATCCGGTACGACAAGCTTGTACCGGTGTTCTCATGCTTGTTTGGTGTTTGCAGATGCAGCAGCGGCCTCAAGATTGGGTCTTCAGCTTGATACACTATCCGGTGAGTCATAATGAGGTCAAACCGCAGTCGACGATAAGCTAGGGTGTAAAGCCATAGTTTCTTACAAAATCGTCGTACGGCACACCTCTTAAATTGGGAATCAACCTAGTGGCTTCATGCTGCACTCGCTCAATCTTTTCTATCTCGCACCGGGTGATAGGACAATACGCGGGAGAACCATACTCTAGCATTGGTCGTATTATTGAGACGAAGAGGCGAGTGGCAATCTCTTCGGACCAAGTGCTGAAGCTGCGCCTGAGAGCCCAAAGCATACGAAGGCTGTTTTGGTACAGCCTATTCGTGTTGTCCATGGACTTTAGGTCGTAGCGTGAGAGTACACCGAGGTCTTGCACGAATAACCCACAATGTAAAGGTCGACCGGCCACAGTGTAGGTTCGACTGCGATCAAACCTACCCATCCTCATTAACTGAGACTTGACTGGATTGATCGGAAGATTGACCTCTGCAGACCACGTGGAGAGGCAGTCGAGGTCCTGCGGAACCAGGTCACAGTTACTGGGTGCGCGGATTACTCTCCACACCTTTAAGTCATTTGCGAACAACGCGCAAGTTGTACGGAGTAGCTGAGGCATATCATTAGCATGGATCAGGAGCAAACTGGGCCCCAATACAGTGCCCTGTCACACGACACCGCTCGATGGATACCAGTCGGTCAAATGGTTGTCGGCCTGGACCCTACACTTTCCACAACAAGGAAATTCCCAAAGGAAAGCCCTAGCACGCAGCTATTGCTGGTGGTTCGGCTTAAATTGGGAAATTGCAAACTACCTGAAAACGTGTGATCTCTGCCAACAATATCAGTCGAATAAACTTCCAGGTCCAATACACCCTTGGCCTTGGCAGCGCATTCATGCAGACTATTTTGGTCTTTTGAACGGAACCTGTTTTCTGTTGATAATCGATGCTCATTCGAAATGGATCGATGCTTATCTAGTGTCTCTTTCTACGGCTGGAACAACCATCTCAAAAGATGCAATCACCCTTTGCCGTTTTCGGAATACCTGAAATTGTTTGTACGGATAATGGGTCATCTTTTGCAAGTGAGGAGTTTGAGCTTCATGTTGTGCGGTAGCATTCAACACGTTCGTACAGTCCCATATCATCCAGTGTCAAATGTATTAGCCGAACGGGCAGTGCAGACGATAAAACAAGGCCTGCCTAACCGGTTATCAGTAATCATACAAACGGGAATGGATCGATTACTTGTTGCCTACAGAGTAACTCCGATAAGCCATGTGCAAATCCTCCACAGAACTGATGGTCAGTAGAACACTTCGTACTAGATTACACCTATTATTTCCTAATCGCGGAACGCAAACGGAAGCGAAATAAAACAAGTCAGCTACGTTGGACAGGGATCTTGTGTATACACGACTTCCCCATGAACAATCATGGCAGTCCGCAACTGTGGTCACAATTGATGGTACCTATGCTGACCTAAAGTTAACTGGCCGCGTCTTGAAGCGGCATTCAGGTCACATACGTCCGCGCTATGTAGAAATACGAGGAAATAGGGGAAATATATCTGAGTCAGTCCAGCTGACGGTGAAACAAACTACTCAGGATACAGTGCAAACAACACACTGCCACCATCTCGCAGATCTCAACGTGTACCTAAACCAGGTGAACGCTTCGTTATCGGAGTATGATTTTCTCTAAGCGAGCAGAGGATGTTATGTCCGTCGATGATATTGATGAATGTGTTCAGCCACACTGAGATCTTATTGGTTTGCCCGCACTGATTAATCAATATTTCTCCACTTCATGCTTTAAACTCATGTGTCATGTGAGTCATGTTGCGGTAGTTCGTCTGATAAACTCTGTTTCGTACTGTGCCTTGTTCTTGACTAACTACGGACCAGGAACGTGTTTCGCTTGAATTCTGCACTACGGATTACTTGCTGGCTAATGGAGACTCGTTCACATGAGTAGGCAAAAGTGGAGGTCCTCCAGTGTTGAATCCTTCTGAATTTTAGTGGTTCACAACGCTGGAATTGTGTCTACCTGCTAGAGATAGATTATATTCACTTTGGAGAATTGGGATTCAGCCAGGCAATTTTCGCTGTCCGAGGATCAACCTATCTATGGCATGTAGGAAATCTGGTCGATATGCATCTTACTGCTAGTTAATTGCGGAAACCATTCACCGCGCAATCTTCGTGGCTTGACACTCCAGATTACCCATACGCAAGTAAAAGACTCCTTGTTCTAACCCCCCACAAACGGATATCATATGCACAGTATACGTTGTTATTTTATTAACTTAAGACTACTCGTATGCTGTACTCACATTGGTGGTCAACATCCTAGTTCAACGGAACTTTGGTAAAAGTTGACTGCCCACCAACTGAAGATATGCGCTGGTGGCTGAAGTTTATGCTCCTAAGATATCCGATAGAATATGTTTTACCATGGCTTTTCTCACTGTCTCAGTTATGTAGTTCAGCTATTTAGCGACGGTATGATCAAAAAAATTAATTACGCAACATATAGTGTGCATGGGTAATCTTGTCTTTAGTAGACCATATATTTGCGGAGAATGGGTTTTCACAGACTTCAGCGCCCTAAACGCAAGGAAATACTTCCCATCCTTCAGCTCCTCGAGGCCCTTATTACTGATGGATTGCACCCAACCCCAGCTGAGAATGTGACATTAAACCTACTGTAGTTCTGTGTAACGCTCCAACCAGAAGACTGCTGGCCCCCAACCGATTTCACATGGCCTTGTTTTGCATTCACTATTAGTTGCATCTACTTGGCAGAAGCGCTTGCACAACATGGCATTTTTATCTAACAACTTGCGCCTTCTAATATTCTTATTTGGTATCGTGGCATAATTGAGGCATAATCAATCAAGCGAAGCCATTTAATGCGCGACTACATTAACCGAAACAAGGCAGGTGAACGTTTAACCAAACTAAACTAAGCAATCTCAAAATGACGCAAAAGTTTGGTCACAATTGCGAAGTTGGTAGGCTCCATCTGAAACAATATTTGTGTATAAAATGCCCTGCTTCACTTCTACGGGACACTATAAGGCCATACTGAAGAAACGTAACTATTTAGGATGCAGACAAGTAAATTTACTTGTGGCGGAAGCATGCAACGTGTGGCATTTCAAAACGTTGCTGCATGGTCTGAACTTATTTGCAGAACTCCCCCTTTTCCTTACTCTTCTCTAGTCAAATAGCAAGACAACACGTGAAGATACATTGTATTTCATCGTGCACGTAAATGAATCCAGGAATCGCACCATTTCACCTCGCTCATTAGGATGCGCTCCAGCGTACTGGAGCAATGTGGAATTCCCCTGACAGGTTCATCAATTAGAGCTTCGCTCCGTTCTTCAGGAGATACTCAGCCTGTCCATAAAGAAGACAAATAAGTTGTTAAGAAGACTCAAAAGACAGACGATTTGAATCATCAGCATGAAATCGGCGAAACGAAATTTGGTAAAATAACCGAGTCCACTACGGTGTGACTGTTGTGCGAGAGTCGCGTACAATCAGTTCTTTGGTAGGAGAGTTTGCATTGCATTCAAAGTGATGAAGGGAACAGAAAAGATGTAAAGCAATTGAAGTGTCTGCAAGCATTGCACCTCAGGAGACAACGTAACGTGACAGACGGTGAAATCACCACCATCCAATTACCCAATCTTGGTATATTCCACGTACATGACTTGGCTGCGTCCGTATCCGGATTTGCTTGTCACTGTGACCTCCATGGGGACAGTCGCAGGACGCCTGCGCCTACAGAGGGCCATGGGTGGCTTGCGCTGCACCACCCACAGTTCCACCCACACACCTCATATCCGGTGCAAACCCAAAAGGAATAAGACCGGGGGGGCATGCGAATGGGAGCCACGTTTCGTCAACGGAGCCGGCCCACACTCCTTCAACAAGTAGAACAGAAGCATTCCGGCCTAATTGGGAATCATGCACACCAGACGTACACATGACGGTGGCTGGACCGTAGCCCATTCCACACAGGATGGAACCACTCTTTGAGCCTGACACCGTCACGAAGATGGTGCACCCGTCCCCACCAGCAACAACCCACTGTCTACTGGAGCCATTATAAAGGAGGTAGTGGGTACTAGAGAGGCATACACCTTGTCAACATTCATATCAGGCGCAGCCACACCGGGGAGCTCAAGCAACATGTACTTCTGAAATGTAAGATTACTCATCACGCAGGCAAACGTACCACATACGCCCGCCTTATTGGCCTGAAATTGTAAATCGAATGGCAGCGTACTGCAATAGTGTCTTCTCCTGCACCTCAGCAACCACCATTTATAGTAATCCACGGAGCTCGCATTAATCAGTATTTGACTTGGATTCGTAACAACTGTAATCAACATGAGTTTGTCATACACTCACCTTCTTCATGTTCTGATAATGTTATTTTCGGTTTGCCCCGAGTGCCGTTTCCCTGCACTTTGAAATGTTTCAAGAAATGCTGTCCAGTATGCTAGCACAATTCGCGGCGCCACAGCAACGTTTACTTGAAGCATTAACAACACGGATGTGCCGTTACAGTCAGCAGCTACAAACGCAACGGTTTTCACCGCAGACAAGCTGGCACAAAGTATGACAGAATTCCATTACCAGCCGGATAATAACCTTTCTTTCGAAGCACGGTTTCGCCTTTTTAAACACTGATGGCAGTGGGCTAGACGATGCAGTTCAGGTGCGCCTTCTTTTGAGGAAATTTGGTCCACAAGAGTACGAAAAGTGTTCTAATTACGTCCTACCCAAGAACCCACGAGATGTGTTCTGGGAGGAAACTGTGAAGAACTGGATCAGAAATTTCGGCCCTAAGACGTTATTCTGCAACACATGTTCCAGATGTTTTCAAGTTCTTAGACACCATCATAAGGATTTTGTGACTTACGTGGCTGTCTTTAACAGAGCATGCGAGCCTTTCAGCCTAGCACGCTCACAAGCAATCAGTTTAAAGCGCTCATTTTTGTTTGTGGATTAAGTACACCAAAAGATGCAGCGGTGAAAACACATTTTGTTATATAGGATGAAGTCTGATCCGAAATTCCCACTGCAGCAGCTGGTACAGGAATGTGAACATATGTCGACACTAAAGCATGACACAGAAATGATCCAATGGAACTGCAGGCCATCGCACAATTCAGTACATCTCTCCGACTTCGCACGTCGGGGTCGCCCGCCTAGTGCTTATTGGCACAGTGGTCAGTGGCATTTCGCTCGGTGTTGTTAATTCAGACGATATGTTTGCAAGCGTTGTGGGAATATGGGGTCTGAGGGAACCAGATTTTTGCTTAAAGTCCCTGGAAGACAGTCACGGTACCACCAAACCCCCCTATTTTTCAATGTTGCCTTTCAAATCTGGTGTTTGTAACCACTATCCCGAACTACCAGTCATTGCGGAAGCATGCTACGATTCTGATAAGCGGTGTTTCTGTTCGAAGTCAACTGGACACGACTTCTGATATGACAATAATCTCTGGGTCGACATGGAGCAAGCTCCGTGAACCCACATGAGTTCAACATCTACACATCGCTCACGACTGGTATGGTTCGGAATTACCTTTACTTGAGTAGTTCAAGCGTGATTTCGCACTTGCGATTTGCATTCTGATGGTGTTTGCTAGGCTACACATTATGGGCATTTAACTTGTTTGGCATCGTTTGGATAGACAAACTTTCATACATGGTTGGCGGCATCCGGTTTCGGATTTGCCTGTCACTGTGGCAAGCCACAGGACGCCTGCGCCTACAGAGGGACCATGGATGGCTTGCGCTGCACCACCCACAGCTCCAACCACATACCCCATATCCAGTGTAAACCCGAAGGAATAAGACCGGGAGGCATGCGGATGGGAACCACGTTTCATCAACGGAGCCGGCCCACACTCCTTCACAGGCAAACACAAGCACGCTGTATTTGGGGAATCAACCGCACACAAGGCGGTGGCTGGACCGTAGTCCGCTCCACACTGAGTGCATGGAACCGCTCTTTGAGCCTAGCACGGCCACAAGAACCGTGCACCCCGTCCCCTCCAGCAACGACCAACTGTCTCCTGGAGCCAGTATGAACGATGTAGTGGGTAATAGACAGGTAGGCACCTTGTCAACATACACATCAAGCGAAACCATACCAGGGATATCAAACAACAGCCGTTCACTTTAAACGACAAGCTGAAATAAAATAAATCCAATAATGCATACAGAAACGGTGGCATAACTCTTCGCTAAATTACCATAGGAAAAGTAAGTTGGTTAGCAACAAATCCGTGATAAGTAAGAAATGTCCACAAGTTACTTAAAATGCTACAAACGCAACAAAATTACCGAAGATAAGCGCAATTAGTGTAAGCAACGTGGCCAGTTAATAGAACATTATTCAGGGAGGCAGAACAAACCAAATAAAGCGGAATGAAATTTATCCAGCTTAAAAAGACCTAGTTTAAGTGTAAGTTGGTTTAGCCCAACTGCGGTGAATAAGCATCAAGAATGCAACATCAGCCTCAGCATGGGGCACACATACATGGTTGGCGGACTCTATTTATGTTAAGAAGAAAGTTCTATTTATGTGTCACAGAAACACTGCAGAAATCCAGTAGCGAGTTCGGCGTCCACCACCTTGGCCCAGTATCTCATCATACTTTACCGGTCCGGCCATCTCCCGCTAGCAAAGTATTGCTGATCGTGGTGTTCAAACTGTTCCCTCCCCCACTCGCTAGCATGACGTTCGGCCAAGCGGTTTCTTCACCCTCCTTCTCACACTTTGGCCCGGCATTCGTTTGCACAGCGTTGGTAGAGCGCTTCTCAGTTTGACATTTCGCTACAACTGTGTCCCACCGATACACAGTTTTCGGTTACACGCGTAAGTTTTAAAGCCATTGCGGAAGATTTATCGTATCTTGCGTCTAGATATTCAAATATTTTTGCAGTGGGTCTTGGAATGTGTTCTATGATAAAAGCTGGGTTGTATCCACGTACAGCTGTAAGCCCAGTATTTTGTCCAAAGCGGACAGTACCAGACGCTGCTGTTGGGGCTAAGGATGCCGAAATTAGTCGACTGGAGTCCACGGGCGTCATCAGTTCTGTGAACTACTCAGCGTGGGCTTCACCTATTGTAGTCATCAGAAAGGCAAATGGCAGTTTGGGTATTTGTGCTGCTTTATCGACCGGATTAAATACCGCACTGGAAACGCATCAATATTCCTTACCTGTTCCCGAGGATTAATTCATCAAGGTTAATGGAGAAAAGATTTTATCTAAAACTGATCTTTCTGATGCAACTTGCAAGTGCTAGTCGAGGCGCGCTCAAAAGAACTGCTCACTATTAATACTCATTGAGGTTTGTACCGTTACAAGCCCTTATATTTCGGAGTAAAATGTGCTCCAGCGATCTTTCAGCAAACGATGGACGATATGTTATCCGGATTACAGTGTGCCATGGCTTATTTAGTTGACATAATAATCGTAAGCATCACCACTGAAGATCATTACATCCACCTGAACGAAGCATTCTCCAGGATACCTTCATATGGATTTCGTGTACCTCCAGAGAAGTGCGTGTTCATGACGCCCAGTAGCACATACTTTCTCTCGGTTATCGACAATTTCGGTCGCCGGCCAGATCCAAACAAAATTAAAGCCATCGAGTTTATGCCACACCCCAGGAAAATGATACTTTGCAGTCTTTCTTTGGTCACAACTTTGTCTCTCAGATGCACAAACTCAGGACTCCACTAACTGCACTCTTGGCGAACGAGTCAGTGTGGCATTGGTCATCCCAATGCTAGAAACCCTTTGAGGACATTAAAAATGGTTGTTCTCCGATCTCCTCCTGACTAGTTAGGACCTAGTATTACCCATGATTGTCGCTGCTGATGCAAACAAAATGATTTCGGTGATGTCTTGATGTATCAGTTAGCAAACGTACATCAAAAGGTGGTGATGCATGTCGACAGCAGCGGATAAAAAGTACAGTCGAATAGAGAAAGAAGGACTAGCTCTCGTTTTCGCGGTTGAAATTTCATAAGATGGTACATGGACGCAAAGTTACTTTGTACACAGACCATAAACTTTTGCTGTCGATTTGTGGCACCAAGCGAAGCATCCCCGTTCACATGACGAATCCATTACAATGTTGGGCGACCACCCTATTAGCATACGGTTTTGATTTGCGTTGTTAAATATACATCTTAGTTTGGTAACGTGAATACTTCATCCAGACTGATTGCTGACTGCACTTCCAAGACATCGAATGAAGGTAACGTTGTATCCAGCATTACCTCAGACTCGGAGACTAGACAAGTGTTTCAAACATCCGTAAGCCAACTTCTGGTAACAGCAGACACAGTCCGAGTAGAAACGGCAGAAAATCCCCTGTTACTACGTATTATTGGGTACCTTAGCACTGGTTGGCCTGCACGCCCCTTGACGTCGATGGTGAGCAGTTTCGGCAAAGGAAATTCGCTTTAACCACAACTGATGGCTGCTTGATTTTAGCTGACCAAGTTGTGCTCCCTAAGACTCTACAAAAAGAAGTTCTTGGTCAGCTACACGAAGTTCACCCGGAAATCCGTCGTATGAAATCCATAGTCCACAGCTATGCCCACTGGATATCCATGGACCAAGATTTTGCAAATGTGGTTCGTTCTTGTAACAGCTGTGCTATGGCAGCAAAACTACCCATAAAATGCGAGCGTCCTTCTTGGCATATTCCAAGTGGACCATGGTCTCGCATTTATATTGATTTAAGGACCCACTGGAAGGAGTTAACTATCTGGAGATTGTCGATGCTTATTCAAAGTGGCCCGAAATTTTCATGTGAGATACGTAATCACTTACGCACTTACGCAATGTTATCTCAGAATTTGGAGTCCCCAAATTATTGTTTCGGACAATAGTTCTAGATTCACTTCTCAAGCATTTGCAGAATTTCGCAACTAACATGGTATCGAACACATACGCACTCCAGCGTACGATGCACAAACAAAACGGAAAGCTGAACATTTGCTGACATGTTTAAGCAAGCATTGATAAAATGGAGGTGGAGGGGAATAGCCAGGTAAACATCGATAAAAGTTTTCAGATTTACTGTATGACGCCAAGTCCAGCAGGGCCACAAAACGTATCTCCATCCGAAGGGTTTCGCGGTATATCAGAATTGTCCCTGATGCTTTGAAATCATTTCCACAGAAGAGCGAACGAACCGTTCAAATGGAGCTAGCTTTTAATCGCCATCATGCAGCACACCCCCGGCATTTCATGCCTGGTGATGGAATATCAATCTGAATGTCTGTCCTTGTTGTTGAACGGATTTCATTTGTTCCATACAGAACGCGAGTGGATTCCCTTATATGAACTAGACAGGTGAACCATATGAGACCGCGTTTTGAAGTGCAAGGGCCGCCCAAAAACAGTAAGCTTCATGACCGTTAGACAGTTTACTGGATCCATATCAAGTTGTTCTATTGTAGAGCTTGCCGTCTAAAGGAGAACTGTAAAACTGATCACAGATGCTCAACTTGAATCGTAGTTCCAGTGCAGAGAGACGAATCAACTGAGGAGTGAATTCTTGGAATATGCTTGAAACTTGAAACTTGAGTTCAGAGAGGTTTGGTCACCGATTACGAGGTGATCTGATAATGGTTTATATGATTACGAGCGAGTGAGATCATGTGTTCCGCTCTTCACTGAAGTTCGGCGGTAATAGCCGTCTAAGAGGTCATACCATGAAGTTGGCAACCACCAGAAATGTCACAAAATTTCTCTTCCGTTAGTGTGTATCTCCCCTAGAACACATTCCTCGAATCGGTCGTTTCCGCACCGACACTAGACATATTCAAAGCATGGTAGGAAACCGCATTCAGGCACCTACATTTTGTCAATGAGCATTATCGCTCCGATCCACTCGTATAAAAAAACCTCGGATTTAATATCCGTCACTTATGCATGATGTGAAACTGCGGAGAGAATAGAACGGCAGAACGGCACAACAGAACGGCAAATGCACTAACTGTTTTTAAACGTTTTCTATAACCTCACCAGACTATCCAACGGGGCCTGTAATGCTTTTTAACCCGTATAAAATCGTTGTTCATTGTATCCACCAACAGTAGTGAGTGGCGAGATCCTGCGCTGCGTTTCGCGAAGGCTATTGACGTATCTGTTAAGAAGCTATTGGTACGAAAATAATCGTTTCACCAGGCCGAGAAGACAGGAAAGCTACGATATTTCCGAGAGAAAAGGCGAATTACAAACATCCTGATGTACTACACCTAACGTAAAGAACTTGGGGCTTTGGAGCAGGAAGTTTAGGTTACAATATATATTTCCGACACGTTCTTCGCTGACAGTCACCACGCCCAGTTTGATTGACAAAGTCAAAATCAGTTTTCGGGCCAAAAACGACGACGACGTAGACTATTTCACATTCATGATATTGTTCGAGCATCTGAGGAAGTATGGCTTCATGATCAAAGCATCATTTACCGACGCGGAAATTAACTCAAGTGTAACTGATTCTATTCCCCTTGAGGACCAGTAGGTTATCCGAGGCGCATGGACAGTCCGACAGTAATAGTGGCGATATCAAATCCTTCATCACCTTGTAGCAATTTGATGTGCTCACTTTAGGCACGGAGCTTACTATTAAAATCCAATATATGAGTCATAAATGCGGCTATTTGAAACTTATAGCGTTCCACATTAGGTGTGATTAGAGAGAAGGGGGTGTGGCGAGTTATCTGCATACTAGCTATCGGATACATGTACTAATGGAGATTTTTCGGACCCAAATTTGAACCATGCAATCAGTAAACGTAAACTTACCACAAAATCGATAGGATCATTCGGACGAACAGCAGCGCTAGCCAACAGCGCCTGGGTCAAATCTGGTATCACATACTTCATCAAATAGTGCCGCATTGGGAGTGCTTTGGCCTCGGCACATTGATGGCGTTGAGTTTTGATCAATTCCAACCACTGGTCCTGTGAAAAGGGATGCACACAAAACAGAAGCGTATTTGGAATGTTGCAAAACAAACAACGATTCAACCGAGTTGCTTATGAATCCTATCAGTTACAAATAGGTTGTGATGAGCAAACAAACACGCACGTACCCAGAATGTGGAAAAGTAGTGGAAGTCACCTGGTTCCGCAGTTGCTTTTCAAAGTGTGAACAAACACAAAACGTTTACGCCTACAGAAGGACGGTGGATGTCTGGTGCAGCACCTTACACAGCTTCATCTATACATAGCCATATGTAGTGCAAACCCGAAAGATTGAGGCCGGTGGGAATGCGGATGGCAGCCACGATTTATTCGGAGCTGGAATATGGGTGTTCAACATTACAAGGCCGCTCGTTTAGCCTAAGGCACCGTCATTAGGACTGGGTCCTCCTCTCCGTTACCGTACAGTAGGTCCCTGGAGCTGGCGCTCTTCGCGATGACATCAGACAAATAGAAATCTTGTCAGCGTTCCATCAAACACACTTGGGAGTACCATGACACAAAATAAATGCGGATTTCACCTCCTTCACAGTCTTTTGACGTGGGGTTGAAGTGTACTTCACTGCACTTCGCAGCTGTAGACCTCAAGTTTTCCAACTGCTGGTACAGCAACTTAGGAAGGTTGCATGAACAACGATGGTCAGATGCTTATCTTACCCATTCAGCCTGCTGTTTAGCCAGTAACTTCTTATCTTCCTCTGATTGCCGCCTTAATCTTTCGCGAGCAGATAGAACTCGTTTGTGGCGCTGTTTCTCTGATCGCTGTTGCAGTTGTAGGGCGTACTCTTGCTCCACGGCCTTGAGTGGACAAGCAGTGGAAGTGGGAAGTGGGACGGCAGCTGAACGGCCGATACACTTGACTATACGTTGCATGCATAACTCCCGATAGGCGCCATTGTCGGTCACCTGAAATAACGCGTCAGAAGCAGTTTTGAAAAAAATACACACGGATCAGATGGAAAGGAATTTATCCACGAGGACACAAGAGCGCAAAAGTGACCTATGGAAAAGATTGGCTAGTACCCGTAGTTTCGGTATGTGTAAAAGGAAGGTGTAAAACTTCGCATGGGGCAATACGGATATGCCCACTCAAATTGAGACATAAAAAGGACGAGAATCCCTTTAAGCCTGCACATCTAGATCAAAGATACTTGATGTGAGTATCGATTTCGGCCCTTTATACTAACCGATCCGGTAAAAGAAATTAGATAAATTGGGAATCACCAATTTGAACAAGACCGTGAAACATCGAGAACTTCGTAAAAAACGAGCGACATAAAACCTGTTATACACCAACTACTTCAATGAAATGTTAACAGTCCTCCAAGTCGGAATAACAACGTTTAAGTGAAGCACGATAGAAAATCGCGGTGGAGTATCAATGCTGAAGCCTATTTCATAACACCAAGCGTGTGTATGTAAACTGGAATAGTACTTGGTGATATCTATTTCCGGATTTACCTGGTACCACAACCGACCATTTAGCACTGACTAAGGTACCACCATTGACACCGAAAAATCTACAGAAGCATTGTCAGACTCTAGGACCAATTGAGCAGCCGAGCGGTCTACTATATTTACCCGGTACTAAAGATTATTTCGCTGCAAATAGCTGACAGCACTCACGCATTGTTTGTTTCACTAGATGCGCGTGCGTACTTGGCTTCAAAATGTCATCCGAATTAGCCTGATGGAAAGTGCATGCTGGCAAGCTGTACTCGGGGACGCCTGAGATCGGTCCACCTTTTAAGTTGTCAAAGTTGTCAAGCTCTAAAGAAATTCAGTGTTGTTATTGCTGGAAATCTGGTGAAGTTGGAACATTTACGCTTTCAGTATTTTACCACTCTGGATTTTCTTCGTACTTGTATCTTGTAATCTTCCATTCATTTGATTGTGTATCCTGATCAGTCCCACCTTCCTAGTGAGTTACCCTGTTAAGGCACCCACTGCTCTTGCTCACGTATTCTCCGTTCTTTATAGCTTCTATCAATACACGTTGGTCCAACCGATCTAACTGTTCTCCGTGTTCGCTTACTAGGCACGCCCCTTACATGCCACTGCTTGCGATTAGCAGTTGAATAACATCCAACAATGGGTGAGCCTGAGTGCGAGCATGTTTCCTCCATCGCTGAAATCAATATTTGGTGAAGTCGATCATTTCTTCCTGAAAAGGCTTGTTGCAAATTTTTGTTTGTGCTATTTTACGGCACAGTCGTACACTAATATTTCCGACTTAACAGTTATCGTTGCGCCTCAATGAAAAAGGCATAAAATGCAGCAGAGCTACGCTTGCTCAAGTCCACAGACTACTTTTTAAGTGAGAAGTGAATACACCGGTGTCGGAGCAGTACACGTTCTATTGCCTATAAAAGTCACAGGTAGCTGTTCAGAGAGCTACGTTGGGCGCACTGTCCTCCCTAGTGGTAACGAGCTTGTCTCGTAATCTTGCGACACGGGTTCGAATCCGCGTAGAGGTGGGTGTCCTAGCGGTATACTCAGCCCGCGTGCGACTGGTGGTGGTCGCAAAGCGGCGAAGCGCCGTCACTGTGTACAGCTGAAATCAGTTATTATTATTAGTTAAGCGCACTGATCGAAACCTAGGTGTCCGAATCAACGAACACATTTCAAAGTGGCTATGCAAGCCAACGTTTCACGCGGTGGTAGCACCGCATGAATCAAGCGGCAATGTTGCCTCCGCAATTATGAGGCATTTGATGAACACCTGTCACCAGGTAAACCCAGATGAGTCATTCACAATTCTCACGCGCCACCAAATGCCTCACCTTCTCAAATTCCTCGGAGCCATCGATATTGATCAACAGCGCCCACTGTTCTGTATACAAAAAGAGCTGACAGTGACACTAATCCTGCCGTGGTAGTGAGTGACGCATTAATTGTCCAACAGTTGAATGCCAATCGATTTGATGCGATCTTACTTTGGTTAAATTGTTCATTGCATGTACGTGGCCGACGAGAATGCATGAAATGAGGGTGTCATCTCACAAAAGTTGTCTTCTGATATCTGTGTTCGGAATTTGTGCCGCGGCGCTGTCTTGCCATCTTAAACTATTAGGTGACCCCATTTTGTGTTTGTCTTGTTAGCTAATACGTTTTCGTGTCATAATTTCATTTCTGAACAATCTTTGTGTAGTGAATTGCTAAGCATCCTTCCCAGACGTTGTTAAATCTCAGAGATACTTTTACGAACCCAAATGCAGATCTTTCTTATGAGTCCGTTAAGTATGAGATCGTGATACTGCTGGAGCAAGCGGTGAGTACGCGAGTCAAGTAACTGTTCCACGACTCGCGTCTAGGCGATAGTTGACCATCCGCCACATAAGGTGAGATGAAGAGAGTTCTCGGCTCGGCTACAATGGGTGGTTCCATCTTTCGGGAACTCCGGTTGCAGCACCTACCTGAAATTGTCTAAGCTATCAACGTAAGCGCCAAGGTCTTTTCCCCCCACTCGAGCTGCACAACTGACCAATGCAACCAAAGATCATCTTCCTTAGCAAGTAGCTTACGCAACGCCACCTTCAGCACATGCGTTGAGTGGCCACAACGTGTTTAAGAAGCCATCTACTTCATCCAGACATCATGCAGCAACTACATCGGAGCCCTCTGAGCTTGCTGGAGTAATTATTGAACTGGAGACATGACGCATCGGCCTCGATTCCCCTCCAGCACTGGATAACTCACCAGTATTTAAAAGTAAGTCGGCCGAGGCCAGCAGCCTAGCACGCAACAAACTAGGTTGGTATGACTACAACTTTGGCCCTCAGGCAAAACGAGGTACTATGCCTTGCACCTTCACCTCAACGCAATCGTGGAAAATTCCAGGTCGCACGTCACGTAGCAATAACGTCACCGACCACAGCTCAAGCAATCATCTCCTTACGTTCATGACTGCGAATCTGGAACCGTGTTCGTGTTGATATCGGGG
>OX104061.1:50656990-50765766 GCA_944474145.2 Dicrocoelium dendriticum
GTGGTGTCCTACAGGGCGCAGTGTTGGGACCGCGTTTATTACTAGTATTATTCAAAGACCTGGCAAGAGTTATCTCTTCAAAGCTCCTGCTTTTCGCCGATGATGTCAAGATATGGCAGGCAATTAGTAACCATGAAGATCACGATCTACTGCAACACATGACCTAGATTGCATGTATGCATGTTCAGTGAGGAACCTGCTTCAGTTGAACATAGCTAAGTGCAAGGTGATCCATCTACGTCACCAACCGGTGAGCGCTTACAACCTTGGAGACCACACTTTGGAGAAGGCCTCTCAGGAGCGTGACCTGGATGTATGGTACAGGAAGATCTCGGATTTTCAAAACAAACAGAGAATGTGTCGAGAACCGGCAATTAACACTTTGGCCTTCTTCGCAGAGCCTTCGGTCGGTTTCAACTCTCAATCTTTCCCCAAATGCTTAACGCCTACGTGTGACCGCACGTGGAATATGCTATCCAGGTGTGGTAGCCGTGACAGAAACAGGGTCTCTTTGCTCTTGAGACTCCTCAACGAAAGGCAACCAAGGACGTCAGGGGCCTATTTTATCTGCCCTATCAGCTTAGACTGACATCTCTAAGAATGTACAGCAGTCGATTTTGGCTTTTTCGGGGGATCTCATAATGTTTTACCAGATTCTGAAGAACCCAAACCACATTTGCCGACCGCTGCTGGAATTAAACCACAACACTAACTTAAGAGGTCATTCTCTGAAACTGACAATTCTGTAAAGCCGGTTTGAACGCCGTAGCAATTTCTTTCCCTCCGCATGTGCCAGCCTTGGTACGCCCTCCCTAATCATGTCGTCTCTGCTCCCAATCTGGCGATATTTAAGGCACGAGTTGACGATGCGTTGGCCCATTTCCATTTCATTTTATGACTTGTTAGCCAGGGGCTACAAAACGCAAGCAAACGGTGTCATATCAATCTCCCAAGCAATGGATTTATGGATTTATAGTTTTAATCCGCGAACATCTCCGCTATTCTACATAAGTCTATGGTGAGTCCACTAAAACTCTTTTCACTTTATCATGCAATGCACTTTTCACAATAAGTTCCATCCCACGGAACTCGTAAAGCATTGTCTTTTTGTCCGTAATACACCATTGTTCTATTGTTCCATTATGGCACCTTATTCGTAGGAACGCTGCACACCTCAGCTATTGTACCGCAAGAAAAGAACATCTTTTTGCTAGATCGCACGCGCCTTTGCGATTTTTTTAATTAAGTATTATGCATTGGCATCTAAACAAGTATGTACACAAATCTTTCGCTGGTTTCGATTGCGGGCCCTTTGGCAAGGTGTTTCCAGCCATTGACACTATTTGTCCTCAGGCCCCCAACAAGGCAAACGTGCGGAACTGACGGCAGATAGGCATGAGGTCAATGAGTTCATATGTTGGCTCCAGATGCATGGTTGACCACGATGTGGTCTATTCCAGTCGAATCGTGGCCGAGCGAACAAGGCGCGATGTGCTGAACGTTTGGCTGACGTGCACGGGACGTTACCGAGCAATATTGACTGGTGCAATGAAACCAAGTTGTTGAAGGTATACTCACATTGGGACACGAAGTCCGACTTTACCGTTGCCCAGTACAGACCTAGCCAAGGAGCACGGGGTAAATTGGACGGAACAAAGAAGACGAACAGGTAGTGCAAAGTAATGAACCCGACTAGACGTCATACGACGGACAACGAAAAAGCAATATTGTGAAGTGGCTAAACTGGAATGGTGCTACAAATTTGGGCATGTACGAGATTTCCTTACAGTTATTGAATAGCTTATTGTTTTTACCCAGGCCACTTGAAAAGCTGTTCTGCAGCTAACTCCACGAATCCTACTCCAATCCATAAGTACGTTCATAAGGAACGTCTCGGAAGCTGGTCAGGAAAACACGATCAATGCAGTCCGCAGACGGTAGAACCTACCTTGCTGAAATCCTTGTCCATGTCCAAACACAGTGGATGCACCTCACGAATGTCGAAGTAAGTCAGCACATTCTCTTCCTCATCTCCGGGGACTTCCGGTAGGGCTGGAATTTGCGAAAGGCGTTCCTGCAACGTCTTCTTATATTTCAACTGGAACGCTTCTCTGGCTGTAGCTACTAGCACTTGATCGGTTGTCGAAAACACGTCCTCGGACTGTTCACCTTCTCTGACCTCTGGTTCATCGTCGACAATCTCTTCGGTGCTGTTGGTAGTGGGTACCGCAGTAATCTCTGCTCGCAGGCTCATCAACACACGCTCCTGTTCAGCTTCAGCCTCGTCCATGGCTTTGTAGGGGCGCGAGAGAAGGAGAAGTCCACGATAGTATTCATGGAACATGGAAAAACCCCATATGGTGTAAAACGATCTGGTCATATTAAATGAATTAATCGTGGTTGGTACCCGGGAACAAAATTCCTTGATCAGCAGAGTACGACCTAGGTACTGCTGAACTTAGTGATGCCCATGCATATGTTTATTTTTGCGCTAGCAAGCAGAATTTAACACACCTTGTGCGATAGCTGCCACAAGGAATAAGTTGTTAACAGTTGCAGACTTCGGCACATAGTGACATCTGGTTTCAAGGATAAGAACACGAAGGTATAATTTGAAGCATGTGTTAGCTTTGTGTCAGTAAAGGAGACTTTAGTGACTATATCACCAACGAAATATGTAAATCTCAGCGGGTGTGACCGAACGGCTTTCTTATAGTTGTGCCTAGAGCGCCATAATACAACCTACCGGATAAAGAGTGTATTGGTGAGTCGTATAGAAAGGGAGAACCAAAGTGTGGTGAAGAAAACCGCAGCACCGAACAACAACAGTTGAATGCGTGTTCCACCATATAGGCTCTCGAAGTGCAAAAAGGTGAGTGTGTTGTGAACAAATGCCAAAGGAATAATGTTTTTGCACTAACACAAAACACTGGTCGAACTGAAGGAGAGTGTTGTTCCGTGACAATCGCATATTTGTGGTAATTTGTTCACTTACCCTCATGTACAACCCAGTTCGTTCCACTTTCTTGTGTGCAGTTGACTTTGGACTGGGTGTTGTTCCGTCTTCTATCACAGTAATAAGTTTCAGTCACATTCAATAACGCCGCCTCACTTGGAATATTTTTCAACACCGATTTTTCTTCCGGTTACAATAAGCTTGACCTCAACAGAATGCTCTAAACAAGGATGGAGCCGACTGCAGACCTTGATGTCTGATAACTAATGAAACTTCTCGTACTCATGGTCAACTTCAAAGCTAAAAAACCCAATGTTTGAGTAAATGCTGATGGTGAGGGCCGCAGAATCGCACCAGTAAATCTGGGCTCCCATATTCTGCAACGGGCGCTGTGTTGGCTTAGTGGGATGTCAGGCCGGAGTTCAAAAATTCCTCTGCTCGGATATCAATCTGGATTGGAGAGTCCTTCTGGAGTTCACCTTGTGTGATTAGATTTTGAGCACAAGCTCTACATAGACTTTGATTCGCATTATAGTGAACCCGCTGAGAACAGATAAGGTCGAAGCGCATAATGGAGTGCAGTGTTTTCCGGTGGACAACACCCCATTTCTTTATGACCCATTGGTCACTTTCCTAGTGCTCGAACTGACCAAGGTTCCCTTCCCTGTGAATCAAGATCTAAGTTGCGATTGTGTGTCGCAACCCACTGGCGCAACGTATGATTCAAAATGACTGTCCAATCAGTCATCAACCGTTGTGCCAAGCTTTCCATGTCGTGGCTGAATGAGTTGAGGTCGCAGCCAACATTCCAATGGTCCCGGAATCGAGACCTGTCTACCTGAGGCAAGCAAATACGGTAGACACCTTATGCACCATTGTTGGCTGTTATCCCGAGCGAAAGGACCCAGCGCGACATGGCTGGATAACGGGATAAATAAGTGCCGCGCTCGCGAGCTTACCAAGACTGTTCGGGCCAGGCAGAGGGCGCAGAATTAGTGCTCTCTAGCATGAATCCAGCTCAGCATGGTCCCAGACAGAGTAAGATGTATTGGACCGAACGTAAAGCAGACCAATTAGCCTGTGTAGAGGTCGTACGATGGATAACGAGAAATAAGTATTGAGCTATGACTAAACTGGAATGATGCTGCAATAGTACGCATATAGGAAAAATCCCAACAGTTTATGAATATCGCTTCTTCTTTTTACCGAAACCTTGATTTGACTCCCGCTAAGCTACTAAACAGAGAGATCAACGAATCCTGCTCCACTGTTGTAAGTACGTATGGCTACTTATTTCTCTTTTAATAAATAACAACTGAAGGGAACGTCCATAGGGTCACCCATATCAAAGCTCATTGTGGAGGCTGTAATGCAAACATCGGAGCTCATTACCATGTCAATGATAAGCCTAAAGCTTTGGATGCGATAAGCTGGCCATACATTTGTCGTAATAAAACGAAATTCAATACAGTGTACATATAATTTGATCAACGACACCTTTGAGGGTATCAAGTTCATCATTAAACTGGAAGAACGCAACAAATTGTCATCTCTGGGTGTTTTGGTTCACAGGGGCACTACTGAAACACTTCAAACTTGTGTATATCGGAAGACACATTACCGATCAAGTAATGAATTATCACAGCAACCACCTGATGAATCACAGCAAGAGCTATATCCAAACTCTGTTCGAGAAAGCGAAACACACAGCACAATGGAATTGAGAAAGAAGTAGAAGAACTATATTTACCGCTGGTTACAAAATAACGGATATCGACCAAACTCTATTAGAAGAAGCTGGAAGTGGAGCTCATTAACAGCGGCCAGAATGGGCAAATAAACGGGCAGTGCTTTCCGACATCAAGAACGTTCCTGAATTAGCAGTACGATTATGAACATTGAACAATGATTTATCACATATAAAAACGCATGTGCTTGATAAATCCCGTAGGATGGTTGAAGTAAAAATTGAAGTTACTAGGATCAACGAATAAGAAAATCGTTATTTTAAGCCACTACCGATGCCGATGAACTGCTACATACTGATCGTTTGAAATGGGAACTGAATGTGCGCATCCAAAGAAATATAGGGAGCAATCATAACTCACGCACTTCGTAAAAAATAAAGGGCGGAATCACAACGAGCACTTGTGTGTTGCTTCATTTGACCGATGTGATACGGTAATCCAGTAAGGTCTCATCTAAGTTATTCCCATGAACACTGATGCATGCTTCCTAACCACCAAATTGCGGAGCGAGCGGTTAATTAGATGAGTTGGCTTGCGTTTGTTCGTTACCCGAGTGAAACGGACTATAGCAAGTAATGCAAGTGGGAATCTGTGTCACCAAAGCATTGTTTTGAAAGCGTCAATTTAGGGACCAAGGCCACGTGACATGGAAGGCCGTTTCATGTTTGGGACACCCCGAGATAGAAAATGTTCTGTCGTCAATCAAGTCGACATTAGTGCGCAGCCAGTTTGAGCTGTTAACCCCCAAATTTGGTATTTCGGTTCAGCTACAAGAGCTTGCGATAAGGGCGAATTGGTTTCGTCAGTATTCAGTAAACCATGATGACGCCTCCTGGCTGACGTCGATATTCACCACTGTGCAATCTCAGGGACTGCAGTCTGCGCTGCTAGGAGAGATGGAACAGTCCTCTAAGAAGTATGGGGAGTTTCAGGTGCATTAACGTCGCACTTGCGCCAGGGACGCCAGACCTGGATCGCATATTCCACGTGGGGTCTCAAGCAAGCATTCAACATTTGCGGAAGGATTGATGGTTCGACATTTCCCAAAACATTCTTTAAGAGTCCAAGATGTTGACTGGCTGTTTCCAATGCCTTTTCTGTCTGTCTCGAGCACTCAAGATCATAATGCTCCAAAACCACGAGGTCGCATTCCTTGAACACACGCTGTAACTGCTGGTCTCCAAGTCATGGGTAAGCTGATGGCATATTCTCATGCTTTTGCACTTCGCCACCTTGAACTGCAGCACGTTATCAGATGACCACGCATAAGCCCTGTGGAGACCGCTCTGTAGTGCAATGTGATCTTCCGCTGACCTGATGTCATGTCGAATTTTGACATCATCTGCAAATAGTAAAAAATTCGACTGCAGAACACTGGCAAGATCGTTAATAAATGCTAGGAATAAACGTGGTTCCAATACCGATCCTTGGCGCACGCCACACTGGACGTCAATTGGGTCGGAAATGTAACTACCGACTCTCAAATTCAGCTGAAGTTGGGTGAGGAAGTTGCTTGATGAACCCAGCAACGGGTCAATAATTCCATAGTTTCGGAGCTTGTGCAGGAGAATGCGATGGTCCATGCGATCGAATGCTTTTGAAAAGTCCAGGTAGACGATGTCGACTCACAATCTGGCATCGAGTGATGCTGTCCAGCTCTCTCGGGCTAGAAGCAAGTTTGTAGTGCAAGACCGATTTCGACGGAAACCGTTCTGCTGTAACACTAGGATGTTGTTACTCTCAAGGTATCCCAGAAGTGCCTCTGCAAGTATACCTCTCATTACTTTGTCTAACACTGGGAGGAGAGTGATTGGGCGGTAGTTCGAGGGCTCCGAACGATTACCACCTTTGTAAACAGGAGTAGCTAGTCCATGTTTCCACATTGTGGGAACCTGCATTTTATCCAGACATCGCTGAAAGAGCCGAGTTGATCATTCGGCAATGTTCCTGGCGGCTGTCCACTATGTCTTCTGTCAGAGGTCGTCCACGCCAGGTGAGCTGTGCACGCGCAATGACATTAGCCTTTTCACCACATTGGGTGCCGTGGAGGATACGCGGTTTAAAGTTGGTAGCACTAGAAGCTGTACTGAAAGCGGGTAAGATGATGATTCATTCTGGAAAGTACGGGTAAAGTACTGGCGAAGTGCGTTGGCTCTAGGTTGTACCAAATGGAATCTAACATTGGAAGATTCCTGCATTCATCTCTGGTACCTCGTTGTAAACTAGCGTGCTACGTCCTTACACCAAAGCAGTGGCTACGTGGAGCCCCACAAGATATTCGCTGGTAAAAGGAGACAGTAGTTTCACTAAACTTCGGTCTTCACCCTCCAGTGTCTTTGGGTTAGTGCTGACAGTCGTGTAACCCTCCGAGAGTCAAAGAAAAATTTGCGAATCGATCAAATTCTGCTAGTAATGAACTGGGGCATCATTTACACCGTGCTATCTCACTACAGAAGTCTTTTAGTGTCCATTTCCCATAGCTGCCTCTCATATCGTCTGCTTATGTGCATTGGTCCGCACACACTGTGCTTCCGCTGTGATCGGTACAATCGGGGTCTGCCCTGTCTGGAGGCCCGTTGTGCATGATACAGAATAATCCACTTCAGTTCTGCATTGTGCAGCTGGCTCATACGATCCTGTTCAGCTGGTGTGGTTAATACTTGATCCGCGGTATGTCCAGTAGACTCCCGTCGGTTCTACTTGATCGGTTGTGCAATCAACGTCAACTCGCCATATCACTGTTATCTAAACCGCTCCGGTTATAACATGTTCAGAGCAATGTTGTGATTCGCACATGCTATGCTGGACGGATTTATCAAGCCCCTCTGGCCATTATGATTATTGTAAACTCACGTAGTTTGTGCTGCGTCGGCAAACTGTCAGCTGCTTCCGAGTAGATTTCTTTCATCCAAGATTCCAGCAGCACAACAGTCTGCACTACGATAGGTGTGCTACGGCGACGGCATCGCTGTTTTCAGTGCATTCAAAGTCGTAAAGAGGACGTGGATAAGTTCTTTGGTGGTGGGATCTCTGCGCTAGCAACAGGAAGCGACAGTATGCTATAGAGGGTGTGCATGAAACCGCCGCTTCGTGTGTAATTTGTGCATTACCGAATGCTTCATTTAGAGAAGGGACAATAGAACAATCGTATAATATGAATGAAAAGCGAGGGCTTGACAGGTTCCATATGATTGTTTTATGGATTAGATAAGTTCATGAGAGTAGCAAGGGGCGGGGTGGGGCGGTCTGTCCGCGCTGCATATGACTGGGAGTGGTATTTTTATTACCGTTAATTGACCACTAGCAAATAAATATAAAGAGCGAAATTTCTAGCTAAGCTGAGGGTTGAATACGTTACTGTTACTCTGTATGACAAACAACAAATTTGCACCATGCCAACCTGTTGCGGGCCCGTCAAAAATCCCCGCAAAAACGCGCCAGAAACCCCGGCAGAATGGCTGTGGGAAGCGGAGTCCAATTCCTCCCCACAACGCAGCAGAGCTCAGCCACTCCGAGACGCGCCCCAACTGCGCACCTTTCGACAATGCTCATTTGCAAACTACCACCTCTTCGTGGTGACTGTTTTCCCTAACTTAATAACCCATAGCACTGGCTGTGATCGCCCTTTGTTGGTCGTAAAAGAGCCTACAGAGGACCACTTGCCTTTTTCTTTCTCTTCGCCTCAGTTGGGAGTCGGTCGGGTCACGTAATTGCGTGTGAGTCGTTAGCTGGCCAGCCTTCGCGTCTAAGTCATTAGCGCGCGTCTATCGTACCCCCCACCCTCTCGTGTGTGTCCGTTTCCGAGGGGTCAGCGTCTATCCGAACAGTTGCGGCTAGGATCGGTCACACGCTCGCACAATTTTCCGTCTCACCGGCTAAGCTAGCGTCATCAGGTCAGCGCAACTCCGTTCGATTGGCCAGCGTTACAAGCAATTATCGTAGGCGTGCTCCAACCGTGCCAGCGACAATCTTATCAGGCGATTACGCAATCCATATCGAGAGGCGGCGTTCCCTCAACAGTGGCGACGCAATTATAACACACCCCTTTCCAAACTTCTTCCCAGCGATCCCCTTACGTGTTCCATTGTCGTCTCTTTCACCACATTTAACTTAGTGTCCCAAACACTTATCCATTTTATCAGAAACTAAAGTGCATTTCACTGTGCGCCGATCATGTGGCATTTATGCGCCCTCCGAAATGAACACTGTTAAAGGTCCGACAACATACGCGTCCGTTGTTGTTCCCTGTATGACGGAGGCACCTTCGATCGCAATCCGGACCGCTGCCAAACGAGTTAATATTACCAATACCACCATGGGACTCAAGACCCTATCAGTTATGCGACCGAAGAAAGCGGCCACTGGTCCATCCAAAATGGAGGATATGCAATAATACTATAATTCGCTGACTGTTATACGCTCTGTGACTGGATCGGTGCCGAACTCCATAAACGTTAAGCTACTAAAAGGCAGTAACTAGTGGTTCAAGGGGTTCAAGCTAAACCAATCAATATGATGCGTCCCGTCTGTCACCCAAACTCCGTACACTGCAGTGAACCGTGGTTACTCCAGCTAACAGTTCAGTCAGGTAATGATGAAGAGACAGTTCTCTTGTCAGCCACTCTCCTCCTTCATCTCGAACCATGCTGGATTCGACGACTGAAGCAGAAACTTGTTGCTGTTTTCCAACACGTTACACAAAAAGACCCATTCTAACCTGCCTACACTCAACCAATAACATTGCTCAAGTCGAGCGCTTAGCAATAAAGATTTTACATTGAATATACCGAAGGCTAGAACGAACGTCCGCGCTAATTTCTTCCTGGTCAGATACAGCTATCTGTGGAATTAAGTACTAATAACACTCAGGTCATGTGACAATGTGGCAACATTTAGTAGCAGACTCGCCAATTACCTTGATCTAACTACTCTAAGCTCTATATTCACATAGGAAAAATCCCTCGATGAGCTATTCCAAGAGGGGCCCAAAAACATAAAATCACCAATGTTTTCATAACTAGGATCTGGCCTCAACCATCCGGCAGAATGTTAATACATGAAACGCATATCCCAATGCTCCAACTATGCATTCCACCCACGCAAGAGCATGGATTCTTCTGTACACAAATTGATCTGTGTCGCTATACACAGTTTCTCTCATCAAGAGAAATATTCGTATTATTATTATTATTATCTGGTCATACATATATATATACGACATAGCATTTAGAAACTGTTAGGACGGATATATTTTTATGTGCTCAAGTGCAGGGGATTTCAATGTGTGTAAATGAGGTTCTTCGCAGCTAGCTTCCAAATCTGATAGTCCTCCACATCCTGGGAGAAGCAATAGACTGCAGTTTCATTCAGTTGGACATCATCATTAGTGTGCATTCATCGGATCCATCAGGATTTGGACCCATGAGTACCAGCGGCTTAAACCGCAAGTCAGCAGTTTACGCCACTTGGCCACGTCAGACAGCTTCGGACTGTCATGATTTACAACCTAACTGCAATATAGCGCGTCTTGTCCTCCACTGACATGCAACTTACGAACGTTGCGTAAGACAGGGTTGGTTGCGAAATACACAACGTCCACTAACAGTAGGTATGTACAACATAACATTTAGCAACTGTTAGGGCGGATATATTTTGATGTGCTCAAGCGCAGGGGATTTCAATGTGTTTAACTGAAGTTCTTCGAAGCGAGTTTCTAAATCAGATGGTTGTCCACGTGCCTGGAAAGACACTAGACTGCAATTTCAGTCTGATTTACTGTGAGGATATTTTGCAAATGCAGTTTTCTTGTCAGTTTCTCGCCTCTGTATCATTCCATGTACTGTTCGGATTTTTCCCGTTGTCTCTTTAGCAATCGTCAGAAATGCTTAGCAAATCCGAACGACTTCTGAAAAAGAGATGACCTAAAATCAATCCTTATCCACCTTGTACCTTAGCTGCAATCATTAAACGAGCTTGAGATCAAACCGCATGCCTGGAGTAAATGGCGCTTCGTCGGTGAAATTCTGACACTCTAAAACGTTATCGCCAATTCCACAACAAGGTTATCACGATCACCTGGCTGCAAATGGTGTGGTATCTGAGCGATGAAACAAACGTTGCAATCCCGACTGATGGCAGGAAATGTGCTCGAAATGTGGCACAAAATGCTTAAGAAGTTGCCCTCTGAAATATATATATATATATATATATATATATATATATATATATATATATATATATATATATATATATATATATATATATATATATATATATATATATAGAAAGACGCTAGACACCGGACCACATATAGACAAGGTGACACTGAACAAGCAATGCACATGTACAAACCCATCCCCATACGGCTCAGGACGGGGAGAATGACAAACCACCCCGGCTGGTGATGGAGAACAAGGTTATTATTGACTTGCTGGCACTGAGTACTCTACACAACAAGTTGTAATAGCCCTAGAGTCTTCGTCGTCGGTCCTACCAAAAATCAACCGACAACCGATCCCACAAGGATTGCAATGGCCCTCACTGGAAATCAGCATTCAAAGACTCGCTTTCAACCTCTGCTCCCCTCACTTGTTTGTGTAACAATACACAATCGCTTCTCAGCAAGCTAATAAAACTACGTATTCGTCAGGTTTCCACTTCTCGGGACATTGTTGTGACGGAACACGGAGATCATCGATGCTGAGATTCTTCGACCCGGTATGACTGCCCTACGAAACGATTGACCTAGCAGATGAGATGGAGTGCTCCTGTATTCTCGATCCGACTTGCATGTTGATATCATTTACGACCCGGAAACGCCAGGCGTCGATTCACTTTGGTGTCATGTGCACCTAAGACGTGGTGATGTGTGTTTACTTGTACTAGTTTACCGCCCTCCGATATCCACCTTGGAACTGGATCATTGCCTCGCTCCAGCAATGAAGCGAGTTATGGCACGACCACACAGTCATGTCCTTCTAATGGGGGAAGTTAACCTTCATTCAGTCGAATTTACAACATCGCTCAGCGAACAATCCAAGTTTGACTTGCTAGTGGTCATCGCCGATGTACCTCTGTGTAACCATATCACCTCTCCCACGCGATTCCGAAGGCGGGACACACCCTCTGTTCTGGATCTTGTGCTCACCAACGAGGAACTAGTGGTCGACACCGTGACGATGGATGCACTACTTGGCCGTAGCGATCAGGCTATGTTGCTCTTTTGTTACATCTGTTACTCGGAGTACCTCAGTGAGAACAGTGCGTTGCTCGCGGACCTAGGAGCCATAGTGGTCAAGGCGTCAACCTTTGAACACTAAGCCTCGAAGTCCACCCCAGCTCAGGCTATCTCCATCTGATGCGTCCAAATGAGGACGAAACCGGTTATGGGGTGTCAGGGTTTGGAGGAGCAACATCTAACCACCAATTCGGTTACGGTCCTTGTGATCGTAATGACCTAGGTCTACTCAGGACCGAGGTCTGAATAGAGATTGCGAGTCGCAATCCAACCACACAGCGGGTAAACCAAATGCCACCTGGAGTGCGGAAACCTGTCTTTACACATTACGACATCCTGTTCAACCTCGTTCAAGAAACTTACTTGACCTACTTAACCGAGCAGCCGTCCGATTTCATTTGGATGGTGTTTGTCACCCAATTCACCGAACCAGTGGCAAATGCTTTGGAAAGCAAGGTCTTTCGTTTGAAGGAAGTAAACTCGTTCCAGAGAGGTCGCACTAGAAAAGGCATGGCCTTAAGGGCTCCAGCCTGGCGTGTTAACAAAGTCTGTTCAAGTATCCTGACCTGGGGTGCGTACACAACTAAAACGAAACCATTGCGTTACGTTGATCCGCGAAGACTGACTCCAGCACCAAAAGAACTTGGCTGCGAAATTCGGTACAAATCCCAAATTGCTGTATAGGCACGTCATCAAACTCCGCAGAGTGTGACACGAGATCCCGGTTTTAGGTGCCACAGATGGTATGGCGCGAACTGAACAAGATGTGGTCAAAGTGCTTCGCCCACACATTACAGAGTCGATCAACGTTTCACTCGCATTTGATCTAGATCCTATCTCCACCATGGTTAAAGCGCATATCCTCCACGGCACCCAATGTGGTGAAAAGGCTAATGTCATTGCGCGTGCACAGCTCACCTGGCGTGGACGACCTCTGACAGAAGACATAGTGGACAGCCGCCAGGAACATTGCCGAATGACCAACTCGGCTCTTTCAGCGATGTCTGGATAAAATGCAGGTTCCCACAATGTGGAAACATGGACTAGCTACTCCTGTTTACAAAGGTGGTAATCGTTCGGAGCCCTCGAACTACCGCCCAATCACTCTCCTCCCAGTGTTAGACAAAGTAATGACAGGTATACTTGCAGAGGCACTTCTGGGATACCTTGAGAGTAACAACATCCTAGTGTTACAGCAGAACGGTTTCCGTCGAAATAGGTCTTGCACTACAAACTTGCTTCTAGCCCGAGCAAGCTGAACAGTATCACTCTACGCCAGAGTGTGAGTCGACGTCGTCTGCCTGGACTTTTCAAAAGCATTCGATCGCATGGACCACCGCATTTTACTGCACAAGCTTCGAAACTATGGAATTATTGACCCGTTGCTGGGTTCATCAAGCAACTTCCTCATCCAACTTCAGCTGAATTTGAGAGTCCGTAGTTACATTTCCGACCCAATTGACGTCCAGTGTGGTGTGCGCCAAGGATCGGTATTGGAACCACGTTTATTCCTAGCATTTATTAACGATCTTGCCAGTGTTCTGCAGTCGAATGTTTTACTATTTGCAGATGATGTCAAAATTCGACATGACATCAGATCGGCGGAAGATCACATTGCACTACAGTGCGGTCTCCACAGGGCTTATGCGTGTTCATCTGATAACGTGCTGCAGTTCAAGGTGGCGAAGTGCAAAAGCATGAGAATACGCCATCAGCTTACCCATGACTTGGAGACCAGCAGTTGCAGCGTGTGTCCAAGGAATGCGACCTCGTGGTTTTGGAGCATTATGAACTTGAGTGCTCGAGACAGACAGAAAAGGCATTGGAAACAGCCAGTCAACATCTTGGACTCTTAAAGAATGTTTTGGGAAATGTCGAACCATCAATCCTTCCGCAAATGTTGAATGCTTGCTTGAGACCCCACGTGGAATATGCGATCCAGGTCTGGCGTCCCTGGCGCAAGTGCGACGTTAATGCACTTGAAACTCTCCAAACTTGTTAGAGGTTTGTTCCATCTCTCCTAGCAGCGCAGACTGCAGTCCCTGAGATTGCATATTGGTGAATATCGACGTCAGCCAGGAGGCGTCATCATGGTTTACTGAATACTGACGAAACCAATTCGCCCTTATCGCAAGCTCTTGTAGCTGAACCGAAATACCAAATTTGGGGTGTCAACAGCTCAAACTGGCTGCGCACTAATGTCGACTTGATTTTCGACAGGATGTTTTGTTCCCTCCTTGTGCACCGTGTCTGGAATGCTCTTCCGGCTGACGTTATCGTTGCTCCTTCATTAACGCTTTGCAAGAAACGCCTTCATGACATGCTTCCCAACATGCATTATTTGATATAGTCCGTTCCACTCGGAGCAGGAAATAAGGCAAACCAAACCATGTGCTTAACGGTCCTCTCCGCAACGTGCCGGTGAGGGTAAATTCAGAAGTGTCCTTGGATCTATCTAAACTGGATTACCGTGTCACATCGGTCAAATGAAGCAGCACACGAGTGATCGCTATGAATTCCCCTGTTTATTTCCCATTAAGTTACTGAACTATAACTGCGCTCTATACTATTTTGTGTGGGCATATCGAATTCCCACTAAAAACCATCGTCATGCAGTAGTGCATTGGAATCGGTAGACGCTTTTAATTACGAGTTACTTATTCGTTGATCCTTGTAGTTGTAATTTTCACTCTAACAACCCTACGGGGCTTGGCAAGCACATGCTTTTTTACCAGTGATAAATAATTGTTGTTATTGTTCATTGTCTGGGCGAAAATGTAACGACTGCCCTGGGGTGATAAAAGTAGTTGCTACGCCACCGGTTAGATCAACAAAGCGTTACACTGAAGTAAAATGTTTGCCCCGATTTCGTGGGAGTTGTTTGGCACAATTTTGTCTGCGACTTGTCGTCACTCAAATGAATGGAATTTGTATTTCGTAATACAGTTGGTGTGATGTATCATTGTGTCGTTCTTAAACAATGGGTAGCATAGCTGTAGAAGTGAGAAAGGTTGAAGGAACGCAGAGCAGGTGGCAAATTCGGGGAGAAACTCAATGGAACAATAAAATAATGGTGTATTACGGGTAAAAATGTATTGCTTAACAAGTTCCGTGGGACGGAAATTATCGCGAAAATTGAACTGCATGATAAAGTGAAAAGCGTTTTGGTGGACTCACCATAGACTTATGTAGAATAGCGGAGATGTTCGCGTATTAAACGTATAAATCCATAAATCCATTGGTTGGTAGGTTGATAAGACACCGTTTGATTGCGTTTTGTAGCCCCTGGCTAACAAGTCATAAAATGAAATAGAAATGAGACAGCGCAACATCAAGTTCTTTTTTCAAATATCGCCAGCTTTGGAGCAGAGACAACATGATTATGGAGGGCGTTTCAAGGCTGGCTCACGCGGAGGGAAAATGAATTTCTACGGCTTTCAAGCCGGCTATACAGAATTGTCAGTTTCAGAGGATGACCACTTAAGTTAGTGTCGTGGTTCAATTCCAGCAGCGGTCAGCAAACGTGGTTTGGATTCTTCAAAATCTGGAAAACCATTATGAGATCCCCCCGTAAAAGCCGATATCGACTGCTGTACATTTTTAGAGATTTCAGTCTAAGCTGATAGGGCAGATGAAATAGGCCCCTGAAGTTCTTGGTTGTTTTCGTTGAGGAGTCTCGATGGCAAAGAGATCTTGTTACTGTCACGGCTGCCACGCCTGAATAGCATATTCCACGTGCGGTCGCACCTAGGCGTTAAGCATTTGGGGAAAGATTGAGAGTTCAAACCGACCGAAGGCTCTGCGAAGAAGGCCAAAGTGTTAATTGCCGGTTCTCGACGTATTCTCTGCTTGTTTTGAACACCCGAGATCTTCCTGTACCAATACGACCAGGTCACGCTCCTGAGAGGTCTTCTCCAAGGTCTGGTCTCCAAGCCTGTAAGCGCTCACCGGCTGGTGACGCAGAGGGATTACCTTGCACTTAGCTATGTTCAACTGAAGCAGGTTTCTCATTGACCATACATAAATGTAATCTAGGTCATGTGTTGCAGTAGATCGTGATCTTCATGGTTAGTAATCGCCTGCCATACCTTGACATCATCAGTGAAAAGTAGGAAATTTGAAGAGATAACTCTTGCCAGGTCGTTGATAAATAACAGGAATAAGCGCGGTCTCAACACTGAGCCCTGTGGGACACCACATACACCTCAGTCGGGCTAGCGAGTGATCGCTAACGCGCACTAATAGCTTCCTTTGGTGAAGACAGTTGCCAGTCCAACGAAGGACAGGACCTCTGATTCAGTAGCTCTGTAGCCTGTGAAGTAGGATGCAGTGATCCAGGCGGTCGAATGCTTTGGAGAAGGCCAGATAGATGACGTCAGCTCCGACCCCACCATCGGGCACTTCCGTCCAACTACCTCGTGCAATCGGTCGGTTGGTGGTGCATGACCGGTTTTGACGGAATCCATGCTGCTCCGGTGCTAAGATTTTGCATTTTTCCAGGTAGTCCATTAGAGCCTCAGCTACACCCGCTTCCATCACCTTCGCGAGCACAGGGAGGAGAGTTACTGGGCGTTAGTTTGCAGGCTTTAAAATTTGTAGTGATAGTTGTGGTGATAATGCCACGCTTCCACATAGTGGGGACTTGCTGTTCATCAAAGCACCTATGGAAGAACTGTGACAGTGGTTCAGTTAGCTTGGTGGTCGCCGCCTTCAGTGCTTCTGGGCGGAGGTTGGCGGCTCCCGAGAGCTATGATCGTACAGTGAGAATAACTTTCTTAGCACAATCAATGGGTTGAAAATTACATGTGTGAACAATGGAGTCGGTAATGTGCATGACATTATGGGACAGGTATAGGCTGCGAGTTCGAAAATTCGGGCATATTGTAGCCCCAAGGCATTAGCTGCTTCTCCTGCGCTTTGTACGCTACCGCCTGTCGTGAAAAGTGGAGGGATGCCATGCTTCAATTTACGAAGATGGTTGGCATGCTTGTACTGCAGTTTTTTGTTTGTCAGGAATTTTTTAGCTAGGCACAGTTCCATTCCAGCCGACTGTATTGTGTGGCCAGTTTCAACTGTTGACTCCTCATATTCGTGTTGCAGCTAAATTTCAGGTGGCGGCAAGCTTGACGGGTGTTTTTCAATATCTACTACGTCAGAATGAGTTCACCCCGTAGGCGGCGATAACTTACGCTGTACCCACCTAGGGCTTTCAGTCGCAGTTGTTGTGGCAGGTGGAACAATTCCTTTACATTTTTGGTTACCCTTAGCTGTGGAGTCTTCAGTGCAACTAAATCGGGTTCGAACCAGGGTTGTCAAACCTGAATCGCATACTCTACTTGGGGCCTCACATATGCGTTGAGCATTTGACGGAGGATGGTGAAGTCGAACGCACTGAGTGAAAGCGCAACATGTCGGATAGCCGTTTTGAACTCCTTTAAGAACTACTTCAAACAGCCGAACTAGTCTTGTATTAACACCCCAAGGTCGCACTCATGTGATGCGGCCTATAAGATGTGACCTCCAAGCCTATATGTGCTAGATGGCTTCTGGCGTACATACACAGTTTTGCACTCGCCCGCGTTGGAAGAGAAGAGATTTGCCTTTGATCATTCAAAACTGGGACCCAAGCCTCGTTGCTGTAGTTCTTGATCTTCCTGACTTCCAATCGCCTGCAACAGCTTGAGGTCACTGGCAAAAAGCAGGGAATTCGACCCTATGGCACGCGCGTGGTCGTCGATGAAGATAAAGGATAGGCGCGGCCCCAACACTGATCCTTCTCGAACATCAAAGTCCACATCAATAGGCTCAGAAAATGTGCCCCAAACCCGAACTTGAAACCGTCACTAAAGAAGGAAATTTCCGATCTATTCAAGGGCATGGTTCCCAGTTCTATATGCCTGTAGTTTCTGAGAAGGATTCAGTGATCGAAACGGTCTAACACTTTAGAAAATTCGAGGTAGATGACATCAGTGCCTGTCCCGCTATTGGCTGTTTCGGTCCAACTGGCACGCGCAATCAGTAGGATGGTATATAATGACCGTTGCTGACGGATTCCTTGTTGCTTCGGCGCAACGGTTTCGGAGTTTCCTAAATAGCCCATTACCGCTACAGATGTGACCGACCCCATCACCACCTTTGAGAGCACTGAGAGGAGAATCACTGGGCGATAGTTAGCCGGTTCCGAACAGCTATCGTCCTTAAACATCGTAAGGAGACCTTGACACTTTGCTTCTACACGCTGGGAACCTGCTCCTCATCCAGGCATCTATGGAAATCTGTGCTCCGATCTACTGTGTTCGTATAGAAATTTCCTGTTGGTTCCTGTTGTGGCAATAGTTGACCTTCGTGTGCCAGTCTGTTACAATGATTCCGTTGAGCCATGTAAGCTTACCAAGGTTGCATATTTGTGAAATGGTACCTCTCGTGGCCACACGTCTTGTTCGATCGTGGGACCTTCGTTTCATACGCATTTGCTCTAGCTCACTGCACAAGTTGATGAGAACCCTGCGGTATGCACGTTCATACAAGGATGACTATCTGGCCTACTCATGAAAGGCCAGACAAAATGTCACAACATATGACAACCCGTACTTCTTTTTTGGTGCCTCATTTGGGTTATTCCTTGTTGCAGATGCAGCGGTGGTGCAAACGGTTCCCTTCACTATTGCGTCAACTATGCGTTCCGCGCTGGTGAACAAGGGTCCCTGCTCAGGCGGGTAGTCCTTGCATTAGTGATTTAGGCTGCTCACTGAGACTGGGGTTTCTAGGGTTTGCACTTTAAAGTCCCATAGTAAAATCGCGTAAGATTGCATCCGAACGTTGTTTTAAACATTAAACGGGAGGATACTCAGTCTCTAGTGTAGACACTGGAGCATGGGAAATGATTACATCCAAACTTGTGCCGCTAATAGATGGAGACAAATGGCAGCACAACGATTCCGCGATAGTGTAACGTACAGAAAATGTCCTCGTTGGATAAACAGTGTTCATTGTGACGACTTCAGTTGAGTAAGTTGAGCGCCAGAGTGATCAACGATCTAAACGTGGGCATTGGTTTCGTCATAGTGAGGCGTAGATAAGTCACCACTCAACCCTCAAGCGCTGACCATGAACTAATCAACTGCTTGTCGGAGTTGCCACCCTGAAAGCGGCACAGACTAAGGAAGGGGGTTAGTGCGTGCCCCACACGATGTGAGAATAATTCGCTGTAGCGTTGTTGGAGAGACGTGACTAGGGTATTACACAAATGACTGTGCACTCAGCTGCAAGTCTTCCCTGACGAAGTAGTGAAGCTGTTTGACGTGAAATTTGGATTGCGTGCCAAATCGTAATATGCTCCTGCATGTCATATAGTGATTGCGAGTGCATAGTTGTAATTGTGACTCCAAGACATCTTAGTCACTTATGCCACGCACGCATCAAAGACATTTGACAGTAACCACAAGAATCTGACAACGACGTGTGACACTGAGCATACCAATTGCCTCTCGCGTCCGGTTACATGAATCACATGGTGGTCCGGTGGTTCCTACAGAATTTTGTGGAGAAGTTTCTCGCCAATATAACCCAAAGTTGCTGACCGCGCACAGCTCCGCGGAACTTACGTAGAGTTCGGCGGAACTCATCTCAGAAATACTATCATCATGCGACAACTCATACTACGCAACTGACACCTGAGCACACATTGAAACCGCTGTGACTTATAAACGCAAACTGCTCTCTTCACTGACGCTGATGTATCTACCCTCTGATGTCGCAAGGAAGCAACTAAGCTCTCTTCAGGGTACCGCCGTATTTAACGATACAAGCCACAGTGACTTCAAATGAGTTTTCCTCGTAACACTACCACTACGTAGTAACTCACGTACCTTGCTGAATTCCACCTCCATCTATAGACTATGTGCTAAGCTGCTACATTTTTGAGCTATAATTATGAAGGTGGCGAAGCTTTAAGTTTCCTATGACGGGGTAAGTAAACCAAATCGGAAACATTTTAAGCAAACCAACTCTTCTTATTGGCCAGTTCTGCTTTTCTCGACCGCATTGCAGTTGTGCGAGATTGCCTATTTCGTTTCCGGTCTCAGCTCACGAGTACACATTCTGGCGGTTAGGTTATCTAGGCAGTACCGAACCGAATTCAATTGGATATTCTACGCATGGGGTTCTATCGACGAAGAGATTTCCGTCCGTTCCAAATAGGAGTCGAAATAGCGATGACGGGTTATAAGACACAAATACCATGAAATCGAATAACTATATAATCTAGCTTACGTGGTGTACATCCCAGACACGCCAGAAGCGGACAGAGGGCTGCTGGTGGACATGCAACAGCCAAGGGTTATCTTTCGCAATTCATACACAAACAAGTTAGCGCGCAAACAGTCCAAAAGAAAGTGATCTTCATTGAGCAGCGGTCTATTGAGAAGTGACCACGTCGTGAAGATAACCGTGAATCGGATAAATGTTTTACTGGAAATAACGTGAAACGTAGGTCGATGCAATCTCTGTTTATGTGCTCAATTAAGACTATGGGAACGATGCACTGTATGCCCTGTTGTTTATGCGCACTCGCCCAAATCTATGAGCTTAGCAAAGTTGGGCGCACTGGTGGAAGTACGGGAATCAGAATGAGGGGAGTCGTTGGCAGGGTACTCTAGAAAGCGAAGTTCATAAACAATTACAGAGCCTGCTGACTGAAAGGGGACTGCGACGAACTACCCCTGAAATTACACCCAAAGTCCCACTGCTCATTAGATTCGCGGATCACTGAACACCAAACAAAACCCGATGATTCATTCGTTCCAGAATGGCAAGAATGAAAAGTATATGAACAGGATACGCTGAATTCAAGTATTTTGAGTGTTCTCGTCAGCAGTTTACACACGGCCAGCCTCCACCTACGTTGACGAGGTTATTGATCGTTTCCCTTTGATCTGAATGACCTAGCACATTGATTCCCTTTGTACGCAACGCGACAATTTCACGAATGGGTGTAAACAGCTGATAAGCACACTGGAAATACCTGAATGCAGCGTATCCTATTGGAAGGCTTTTTCTACTCGTTATTTTGAAAGTTGTGAAGGGAAAATCCTGCAAGAAGATTCATTCATTGTTCCAGCGAATGATGGCCTAAAGCAGCCAAGCTCAACGTGAGCCATATGGCCCCCCTGGGGGTCATGGAGAATATCCGGGGGCCCAAGGATGAGAAAATATTGTAGGGGGAATGAGAGGGCCATAGTGGGCCATGTTGTAAAAGTGGGTTGTGATAGCAACAATAAGAAAATTCATCTTAACAAGTTTCTGATGGTTTCTCCGCGTACTAATCTCCCCTGGTCAATGCCAGTCAGTGAAATGAATTACGCGAGCGTAAGTGGCTGTTTACGCAGTTGGGAAATCCAGACCGGGCGGACTTTCTGTTGCGGAGCTGGCATAGCACCGCCAAACTTGCGCAGATTTCGCCGGGCTCATCTCAAATACACACAATCACCTTACGGCGGCTTAGAGTGCGCAGACGATAACCAATTCGTCCTCAGGACTTGATGCCTATCCACAATGAACCAACTGAGCTCTACTCAGAACACTGATACATCTACTGTGCAAGCTGCAGTGAACCCACTGAACTCAGCGCACTACGGTAGTTACCACACAAAGCCACACTGATACTAACTGTGGTTTCCTCAGGACACTACCAATGTGTGACAACTCATGCGCCGAGCAGTTCGGGTATAAGTGCGGAAACGCTACGTCCTTACGCGATTTTTGTCTCCAGTCTCGGCTTGCGTGTACGTCTTACGGCTAGATCACGTTAGTTCGCAACGTTCCGAATTCCACTGGCTACCCTGTGCGCTTGTGATACTATCTCTGAAGAAAGTTCGTTCGTTCCAACTGAGTCGGAAAAGCTAGGAAACCTTATAACGCTTTCTTAACATAGTTCAGCTGAAGTTTTCGAATTAGCGAACAGTTTGTCAAGTTTCTTCCTAAGTGGGGACATTCGGTTTCTTTAGTGAGTTTATATAAGATAATGTGTACATAAGGGCACTTCTCTTAATACTCGAAACAATCAAATGCCTTGCCAGCACGCAATGGGTGCCACGTTTGGCAATAGCAGATGTACGTTATCAGTTTCTTAGTGGACTCATACGTGCCAGTTTCTTGAACTATCCGGCATTTGCTTCCGTTTTTGTCCCTTCTGCCCTTTTATTTTACCGGTTGTCCCTTTGGGCTCCAAGTTTCCTGTAATGTATGTGCATCCAGCGAGCATTGTCATTTTTTATGATATTTTTGTTTTCTTTCCTCATTGGCCTTCGTCAACATTTTTCTTCAGCCGTTTTCATTATCCACGGCATTTTCAAAGTCATCCTTAGAAACCAACTTTGGTCTGCTGCTATCATTGTTTGTACACTTTTACATGTTAAGTTTGTAGCTACCAACAGATGCTACAAATATGCTTAACAAATGTTTTATTTTATTATCTCAGGGTCAAGCAAGGATAAATTTAGTGCCACCAATCATTCATACTACATGCTTGTTTCGTCTTGTCAAATAATCTCATTTAAAACTCATGATATAACTGCGTAAGAAAAATACAATAAAAACAGTATATATATATATATATTACCAATTAGAAATTTACAAGGACATGTTTCTGAAATGAGCTCCTCGGCAAGCAAGAAGTATCGGCGGTACTCCGTGGAATACCTGTCAGTTGGATTTATCGCATCGCCTCCAGACCCCACACTAATTTTATGTTTAGTTTGCCAAAACACTATTTCAAGTGACAGATTGCGACCAAATAAACTGAAAAGGCATTTGGTACTTGTTCATAGGACGAAAGTGGAAAGTCTGTGGATTTTTCAGAAAGGTGAAGGATAGTTTCGAAAACAGACCAACTTTAAAGACGTCAGGTTTGACAGGGCAAAACGATGGCGAATAGACTTAAGGCGTCTTGTAAAATCAACAATGGAATTGCCAAAAGTTGCAGTCTACATAGTTAGAGAAAACAGTATCTTGCCTTTATCAGTACTAATACTTTCTGACCTGATGAATATGAATCTACAAGAAGCAGTTCAAACCATTCCGGTCAGCAATTCGACTGTACCTAGGCGCATAGAGTAGATGGCTCAGGACATTGAAAGTTGCTTTACTACAGTCCAGAGCAGGTATGAAGGTACATTGCAATCAGATGCATCTACTTTACCTGCCATCGGCGCTCTTCTCGTGACAACTGTCCGATTATTCAATGATAATCAATTAGTAGAAAAGATGATGTTTGTTAAGGGAGTTAAAACTCATACCCTTCAAGATCGTCTTTTCAAGCAGTTTTATGAGGAGAACAGTGGGGATTTCCAGATTCTTCTGTTGCGTACAGTAGTTAGGTGGTTCTCTAAAGGTAACCGTCTTTGCTCTTTTTTGCACTCAGGGACAACATCTTCATCACATCATCACCACCTTCTGCAACTGGTTATAAAAGATAACTGTCAACCGCTAGGCCAGTCGTGTTTTATATGGCTGATCTTTTTGAATGACTCCCCTTATTAAATAAAATCATTCAAGGTAACTTGAGTAATCTCATCTCGAGTAAAGAAGCCGTTCTCGCTTTTCTTAATATGCTGGAAGTGTATGCCCAAAGCCTCGGACTTTCCGGAATTGTCACAGTTCCCAGTTCTCGTCACAGTCACGGAGGAGCTGAAGGATGTTGGAGCTAAAATCCAGGAAAGCCTCATACAGTTGCACAGTGACACACTGACAAGATCCAAATACACGCTATATCAAAAGGATATCTGTATAAGGCCTAATACCACTAAAAGACATCCCAAACTGTGGGAACTAGCTGAAATATATTTCCTTGTTTTTCCATTCACATACTTGATTGATTGTAGTTTCAGCAAAGTGGTTTCTCTAACAAAGGGTAGAAACAAATTGGACATCATAGCAAAAGGAGATCTTTGTCTCGCGCTATCAAGTCTGGAGCCGGATATATGCAAGTTTGCTAAAGGAAATCAGGCTCACAGCTGACATTACTATATCGACAGATATAGTGTTACGAAGTTACCCCACCAAATTCATGACATGCTTGACAAATAAAAGCCAACAATAAGTAAATACAATTTTAAATATCAATGATGACTTTTGTGTAAGTAGAGACAAGTGGCTTGATGTTGCCGCACAACGCATGTTATCTTGAGGCTGTGAAAGTTAAACACTGTAGTTTATAGTGGAAACAACAATTAGATCAAGGTTAAAAATTTAGCCGTCATAACAAAAGATACCAATATGAGCGCTGGCAATCGCATATTTACAGGTGTTACGCGTTGCGGATTGCTGAAATTCTGGTGATCAAGGGCTGGGAGCCATGAGAAATGGGAAGATTCATAAGGAGGACATGGAGGAAAAAAGGTTGAGACTGCCTGGCCTAAAGGATAAGGCGCATACCCTGTGATCCGTAGATCACTGGTTTAAATCCGCGTAGGTGCTGCCCACATCAGGGTACACCCAGTCCATACGCGACTAGTTGTGGTCGAGTGGCAGTGAAGCGGCGACACGATCTGCCGTAGCATTGTTGATGCCCGTTCTTTCTCTCACTGTCTTGCCTAACCGAGGACCATAGTTATTTATCAGGATTGGCCGCCGTTCACCATACAAAACAGCTGACTGTGAACTTGCCAAATTAGCTCCAAGTACACCAGTTGACCACCGATTGGATATCAACTTACCTTGTATGACCCAGTTTCTAATATGTCGTAGGTTGCATGTTTGTGATGGATGAGAATGCATGAAATGACCGAATTAGCTCACAAGCTGCGTTCTCCGGTTTTTCCTATACTGAATTACAAAGAGAATTCCTATGACAGGTTAGGCAAGTGAATCTTGAATAATGCGTAACTCACCGATTCGTTCCGCAGAGGCGACAAGTATATCCCGGTGTCGAGCAGCAGCAGGAGCCATGAGAGCACGGAACCGATCCAGGCGCCGCCGAAATCGATCATAATATGTTTCCAGCTCCTCTAGGCGTCTTCTGATATGGCCCTGATCGTCGTTGACCTCATTCACTGTGTCTTCCCCTATGGTCCCGGTTTGATGCTCTTCGTTCGTCACGCTCTCTGTTTGCATGAAGTAGGAGTCGTTCGGAGCTATCGTGGGAGTTCTCTGCGTGCGAAATCCGATTGGCCATATGGGTGGAATCACACGCGCTTTCGTCGGATCGATACCACAAGCCTCGGCTTGTTGGTTGAGCCGATGCAACACGTAAGCATTGCTCCCTTGTAGCATGAACACGTGATGGGGGAGTAGCAATTTATGGGAGGCTGGGCGCTTCTCATCTGCCATCGATTCTTCATCAGCTGGGTCAGCTAATCGCGCATAAGGATAAACAAAGGATGTAGCGGACTGCACAGAATAGTTCGTCAGATGAGAAAGCCAGCCCCCGTACAGGAAAGTCTTCAATAGGGCTTCAATGTAAGTCATTTGATCCTTTCGCATCGCTGTGTTTTATCTAACAATTACACACACCTATGTTAGAAAAGCGTACCCATGGCTGCAATCTTTCGCCGTAATCAGGTGGAGGTATATGTGTTGTGAACGCATTTGATACATTACACACACACACACACACACACACACACACACACACACACACACACACACACAACTAGGTGGTTCCGCCAACAGATCTAGGTAAAAGTCATCAGGATCAGCTTCCTTGAAAGATGGTGCCCAGCCACAATCCAGAGTGTTTGTAGTGAGAAAACTGTAGATTGCATCTAAAACAAATAACTCACTTCCACCCCAAAATAAGTCTTTTGGCTGAGACTGGGAGGTAAGAGTCCGAACTTAATAAACACTTAGTTATCCGATCTACTGACTTTCTCTACAGGCAGGTAACGGACGGAAGTTGAACATAAATAGTCATTCAGCGTATCAGTTACCTACAATCCGGTACTTCCAAACAAACCTATATGTCTGGTGATTAAAACAATCATGGTTATTGTGGAGCCGTAACACGTGAATAATTGTGGATAGAGTGAGAGACAACAGTGAATCTATGTGGAGCATGGATTCCAGTCGGGAGCTGTAGTTTGGTCACCAGATAGATGCTGTGGATACTACATGAAGAACAGTGGTAGCCGCAGCTGTTCGACTAAACGCTGAAGAGGAAATATGCCTGCCGGGCGATTATTTTGGTGAATTGTGTCACTCGCACTCCATCAAAGAGGACATTGAGAGCGAATGAGGAGATACTAATTTGTTCACCAGAGTAAGATAACTTGCAAGCCGTAAAATAGTTTAGTTAACTTTTCTATGAAGGCCGCTTGCTACGAAGGCCAATGACCGCGGCAGTAATAATCATAAAGTATCCGCAGCGACGAAGTTGTTTCATACTGCAAGTCCGCGTATAGTCTGAGCGATTTGCTCTCTTCATTGGATGGTGTTGGCCGTCTGGATGTGATCGTCTCCTACTCTCTATTGGAGTTCCTTGCCAGTGGAGTATCCAAGCAACCAACCAATAGTTGCATTTGCGACTATATTACTTAAGCAGTCAAAAATAGCACGTAAAATATGTAATTGATTCCGTGATCTGGCCTGGGGCACTCACGCCGGAAAAGTAGCTCAGCTTGTGCTATGGTCTTGGGAAATCCGTCCAACACGAAGCCCTGATTCTGGCATGGATGACTGAGGAGTTTCTGCACCACCAAACTGCCAAAGGGAAGCAAAGAACAATATTTGTGGTACACAAAAGAAGCCGTAGAAAGGCGACAATAAAACCTCATTTCTTTTGCTGACACAAACTAAGCTAGAAGGGTTACTTCTGTGCTGATCATTCTCGAGAACTGTTGCACAAAGCAAAATAGGTCATAATTCCAACCATGCAGACAAGCTGGGGACAGTTTTGCAACATTTGAACGGCATTTGCCCAGTATGGCTTACCGCATTAACGTTTCATCGTTCAATCGGCCGTTTTCATCTGTGTTCTCTGCAAGATTGTCCAACTGCTCTTGAGCATCACTCACTAGCAGCTCGAGTTCCTCTTCCGACTTCCAGGTGGGCGGTGGGTCCAGTGGGTAATAGTCCATGTCGGCCATGGATTCCGTGTACGTCGAACGTCGGATTGATGGCACCTCGTCTACATAACACGTGTGGAAGACAACGTTTAAAGGTTCCTTTTAAAGGTAGGCGTGATCGCGATAGAACGTTTAGATTGATGTCAGAATCATACAGTGAATATATGATATACTAGATTAGAAAAAACTGCAACACCACTGAGACCGACCTCACCTGCAGTCAGCGTGTATTTATACTCCTCGTACTCTGTGGTTTCATACGTTCCACTTGCCAAGGGGGGCGCACGTGACTTTCGCGGTTGCTGTTCCTCCGTCGGTCTTGGTTGTAATCTCGGAGCGGCGGCCGGAGCCTCTCCAGCATTTGCCTCCAAAATTTCCTCCTTTTCAACCTCATGCTCTTCCGCCGCTGACATCTCAGCAAGCTCGAGTTCACGTTGGCGGGCTGCGGCTGCAGCTTCGGCTGCTAGCTGTTCCGCTTTCCGCATCTCATGTAAACGCTCAAGCGCTCTGATTGGTTCGATCTGAAAGAAGTTGAGCGGCACGGAACAATGGAACAGTAGTATATTACGGTCAAAAAGTAATGTTTAACAAGTCCAATTGGATGGGAAATATTTAGAAAAGAGAGCATGATTATAAAATGTAAAGCCTTTTAGTAGGCTCACCAAGTTGTTCGCATTGGGACACACATAAAAGAGCTGAGGCGTTCAGCTGGTAGCAATTATACACCTGATTAGACTTTCGAAAACACGCCGTTTGGTTACGTTATGTAGCATTCTGGCTAGCAAAACTTATAAAATAAAATACCAATGGGATAACGCTACGTCAAGTCGTTTTTTAATGGCGTTAGGCTGGGGGATCAAATTCACCTGCTCAGCATCATCAATACACGTTAGCTGAGGGCGGGAAGCACACCTCAGCTAATGGGCCGCAAAAAAAAAGACAAACTACTAAAAATTACAGACTAAAAACATTCAAAAAGCTAGTAAAATGATGTTGCATATCAGAGTATGCATTTGATATGAGTTCATGATTGCAGGGGAAATCTAAAGGGGAGGAATGGATAAAGAAATTCACTACACAAATAGCCTTCGGGCGGGCCCTTCGCCTTCACAACTAGTGTGTTTAAACAAACATGTTCATCGTCATTTGGACCTCAGCCAAGCAATAGGAATGCAGAAACCGAGGCCAAATTGGAAGTAAGGACCCTCATTTCTCTGGACCAAATCATCGTTTGACCACCCGTCCTTCTGTCCCACACCCCGGGCGCGCATACAACACACGACGCGGTAGTCGGTGTGCTGCCATGCGCAACACGTGGCCCAGCCATCGGAGCCTGATGCCTGATATATTGGTGCTGAACGGTTCACTCGCTCTTCCTGTACCAAATACATGACGCTGGACAAATCCAGTGTCTACGCGGTGCTCCCACCAGACAGGAGCTAAGCTGTGAAAACAGCAATGGTCGAATGTAACTAGCCTCTTTATGTCTGTCGACTTGATGGGCCAGATTTCACAATCGTTTTGGGGGCGAGAGTGATTCCGCATTTGCGCCACAGACGGCGGAGGTTGGTAATAGCACCTAGAGCTTTAGATGTATAGGTCGTGATCTCATCTTCGATCGTACGGGAGCCTATATAGCTGCCCATATGCTTAAATTCCTGGACGACTTCTAGCCGATCACCGCCAAGGATCGGCGCAGGGGTGTGTTCCTGCCAATCTTGGAGAAGGAGTTTGCATTTCGAAGGGGCAGAACACAGCCTAAAATGATTGACAGCAAATGCTGATCGGCCCAGTGATGCTTGGCACATTTAGGCGCTGTTATAGATCAAGGCGATGTCGTCAGCATACTCCAGGTAAAGAAGTTACTCACGCGAAAGCAGCTACACGTCTTGCACGTTGCCTCCGGCAAACGCTGTTTCCATGATTTCATCAATGGCGAATGTAAAGAGGAAAGGTGAGAGCAGGTATCCTTGTGTTACGCCGCTGGAGATATTGGAGGGCGGCGACAGTTTGTCATAAATCCTCACCCTGCCCGAACTATATGCGTACAGCGCTCTGATAATGTTTACTTATTTATCGGACACATATTTTCTCTGCAGACAGTTCCAAAGGGCACATCGATCTGCTAAATCGAAGGCACCTTTGATATCTACAATCACGATAACGGTGCGCCGTCAGTACATATGGCAGCGCGTCAACGATTGAAGTATAATAAAGATATAGTCGATGTGGCCGCGATTTCGACGAAACCCGACTTGCTCCTCACGTACCTTACTTTCACAAGTACCAGTCAGTCTGTGGAGAACGACAGACGCAAGCAATGTGGAGGTAAGTGAGATCAGACTGATCCTTCCATGATTACAGCATTCCAAATGTGTGACTCTTGAAAATTGGGACTTTGACGGAGGGATTCTGGCCTGTCGGGACAGTTTCTGGCTCCCACAGCTACCCTAATAAGTTGTGTAAGGGTATGGTCCAGGGGGAAGGATGACCATTGATCGATATGGAAGCTGGTATACATCATCAAGGTCAAGGCCACAGCCTTCGGTTTGAAAAAGCGTTCGCTCCGCTCTCAGGCCAGTTTGTTCAATATTCTTGTGTCATATATTGTTATGGTTCTATATTGTTATATACTTCTATATAATAGTTGATTCTGCGTTATCCGGTGATATATGTAGATATATATTAGCCGTAATTTTCTCGTTTTTTGTCCTCCTAGCGATTTTTCGATCTTAGTGGTAACGTGCCCTTATCCTGTTAGGCCAAATTTATCTCGTTGTTTTTATTGTTATAACAGTGTCGTCCTCTAGTTCACATAGTTAATTCTAGCTAGTCATTTAGCGTTATACTTCGTAACTATCTGTAATATTTTATCATAACTTCTGTATCGCTTAATTGCACCGATTTGCTCGTATCGATCGTACTTATTTTTAAAATGGCGAAGCATTCTCCTTGTGGAATTTGCTGCAAGCTCGTCGGACATAGAGCTAATGCGATTTCATGCAGTCTCTGCAGCGCAAGGCTTCATATTTCGTGCGTTGGTCTGACTGTAGACCAATTTCGTATAATTCAGGGCATTAAGAGCGAATTTTTGAAGACCGTTTGTAAGCAATGCCAAGCTAATCTTGTGCAGAATAAAACGGACACGTCTAACAAGCGGATCAGCACAACGAAGTGCTCTAGAATGCCCAGCTCGCCTTGTGCTCCACCACAGTCAGTGAGGCAGCCAACGCCTAGTACCTCATCGCATCCATCGCGGAAACAAGGTACTAAAGTTCCATCAGACTCTCCCTCAAGACCTACTATATGTTCAGCTGACAGTAAAGTTCCAATTTGCAATAAACAAATTGAGGATAACGATTGGAGAGTACAAACATCGAAGAAACCAAGACCAATATCTAATGACCTGAGGCGCCGTAGCCACATGGTCTTTTACGCACCTGAGTCAGGTGATTCTAATCCTCAGGTGCGTTATGCACATGACGTCGAATATTTGCAATCATTGATTGACAGACTACTCGATGTAAATGAGGACGGGCTCAAAGTGCAGCAGATCGCCCGTCTAGGAAAGAGAATGGAGGGCAAAAGTCGGCCCATGAGGGTGACATTTGTCGAAGAAGCAAGTACCAAGTTACTATTGTCTCGCCTTAATAGGCTGAAGGGTCTGAAGATCCACGTGCGCGCTGACTTAGAACCGGCAGACAGAGAGAAACTCAAGTCTGCCATGATTGAACTAAAGCGGCGCACGGAGGATGGAGAAACAAACCTCCGTATTGTAAATTTTCGAGTAGTTGCCCGGGTTCCTCCACGAATACTGATCAACAGGTTTCTAATACTTCAGGCGCGCCCAGCGGGTCCTACCGCGGTCTGCGCGTAGCCTTTACTAACGTATGCAGTTTGATGAACAAGCGCGATGTGCTGTACGACTTCGTAAGCTCTCAGCGACCGGACGTATTAGGCCTTGCTGAGACATGGTTAAACTCCGAGGTAAACGCCCAAGAAGTGGAAATCACCGGCTACTCATGCTTCCGCTGTGATAGACCATCAAATGGTCGCGGTGATGTGCTACTTTACATAAAGTCTTCCTTGTGTGGGAGACTAGTGAGCGCCTACCAAAGCGCTGATGGTCTATGTGAGCAGTTATGGTGTTCGATTCACCTCAGACGCGGCGAGTTGCTCGTGGGCGTGGTATATCGCAGTCCACTGAGCCGCTGTTTGGACTGGTTGCCGCGTATTCGCAACCACATGAGTCGTCCGATGTTCCTACTCATGGGCGATTTCAACTTGCCCCGAATACAGTGGCCTGAAGCTGAACTTCTCCCCGGCCACTGTGAAGTCGAGAGGAAGTTTACGGAGTTGCTATTTGAAACTGGGGCCACACAGCACATCAACCAACCGACACGCATTACAGCGCGCGCGACTCCATCATGCTTAGACCTGCTGTTGACTAGCTGTGAGCAGCGTGTACATAACATTAAAGTCTTAGAGCCTCTGGGAGCGAGTGACCACTCAGTGATCATAGGCAGTTTAGAACTACCGCTACCGTATCCTCTCCCACTAGAGTCAGCCTTCAACTATTGGAAGGCGGACTTTAATGGCCTCATTCGAGCAGCGAGCCAGATAGACTGGTCTTTACCACAGGATTCACCTATTGAAACCTGTTGGGCTATCATTAAAGAGGGAGTGAAATCGTTGTGCGCCCGATTTGTGCCCCTCAAATTTCGGAAAGTTGGGCCAGTCAAACCACATTGGTTTGACAAAGAGTACAACAAAATGGCCCGACGGCGACGTAGACTATGGAACAAATTCGTGTTATCTGGCTCTGATGAGGACTACAATGCCTACAAGGTACAGCGAAATCGCTGCAACAAAGCGAAAACAAGAAAACGCAGAAGCTTCGAAGAGGAGCTTGCAACTGCCTCAAAAACTGCTCCCAAGAGGATCTTCGCATATGTGAAGCGGCGCCTAAGGCCTATAGCCAATATCCCAGTGTTAGAAGGCTCAGAAGGACAGCCCCTAACCTCGAGTAAAGATCGAGCGTCAGCATTAGCAACGCACTTCGCCTCCGTATTCGCAAGTGACCAGGTGCCTGTAATGAGTTCGGTGAGCACCGCTCCAAACGAACTTAACAGCCTGGACTGCAATATTGAGGATGTGCGCAAGCTTCTAGCAAATCTTGACGGGATGAAACCTGCTGGGCCAGATGGTATACACCCACTAATCCTCAAGTCATTATCGACCGTAATTGCACCTTCTGTAACTGAACTGTTTAACAGGTCACTATCCACTGGTCTACTACCGGACGACTGGAAATGCTCAGTCGTAAAGCCTATCCCGAAAGGTGGTAACCCAAGCAAAGTGGATAACTACCGGCCGATCTGCCTGACGGCAGTTTTGGCAAAGACGCTCGAGAAGATCGTGAAGAAGAGCCTTCTGCTACTTCTCGAGTCGAAAAATCTGTTAACCACCGCACAGCATGGTTTCCTGAAAGGTCGTTCGTGCATCACCAACCTACTGTTGACGAGGCACGAATGGTTACAAAGGCCAATCGGTTGACGTCATTTACATTGACTTCAGTTAGGCTTTTGACAAGGTTAACCATGCAGTGCTCCTTGACAGACTGAGGATGTGCGGTGTTGGTGGTTCGCTGCACAAATGGATCAGCAATTTCCTTATTGATCAGAAGTGGAGAGTCCAGGTGGACAACCATCTAACTGACTGGTATCCATCGAGCAGCGGCGTGCCCCAAGGCACTGTACTGGGACCGATATTGTTTCTAATCCATATAAACGATGTGCCTCAGCTACTACAATCACATTGTGCTTGGTTCGCAGATGACTTAAAAGTGTGGAGAATAATCCGCACACTCAATGATTGCGATTTACTTCAGCAAGATCTCGACCGCTTCTCGACGTGGTCTGCAGAGGTTAACCTTCCGATCCACCCTGCTAAGTCGCAATTCATGAGGTTGGGTAAGTATGATCACGGCCGAACGTACACAGTGGCTGGTCAACCGTTGCATCCCGCTCCTTTCGTGCGCGACCTCGGTGTACTCTCACGTTGCGACCTAAAGTCCATTGACAACAAAATTGGCTGTACCAAAACAGCCTTCGTATGCTTTGGGCTCTCAGGCGCAGCTTTAGCACTTGGTCCGAAGAGATTGCTTCTCGCTTCTTCGTCTCGATAATACGACCAATGCTGGAGTACGGCACTGCCGCATACTGTCCCATCACCCGGGGCGAAGTAGAAAAGCTTGAGCGGGTGCAGCATGTAGCCACTAGCCTGATTCCCAACTTACGAGGTATGCCATACGTAGACCGATGTAAGAAACTAGGGTTATACACCCTATCTTGTCGTCGGCTGAGAGTTGACCTAATCATGACGCACCGGATATTGCATCTGGGTGATTACCCCATTTTGAGACAACTACTTCATCTGCGCACACCAAGCTGCACGCGAGGACACCGGTATAAACTTATCGTCCCGGATTTGAAGCGGGTCGCCCATCAACTCTGTTTCGAACGCAGAGTGGTGAATGTCTGGAACGACCTGCCTCAGCATATAGTAGAAGCCAACACCGTGTCTAAATTCAAGATGCTACTAGACCAACAATTTGCAGAGGCAAAGTACAGAGAGCGAAACGATGAATAAAGAGTTCATGTCCGAACACGACGAATGATGCAGCTACACAGAGCAACCTCTACTCGCTGCTTCGCACCAGTTCTCAGTTCTCAATGATTTGTGTCCGTGGCTGATCTGAGGCTAGTGCGCGTGAGGCAAAGACAGATGGATTCCAGCTCCCAACTCCTATCCACCTAATGCTCTATGGTATTTGACCGCTCGTGTCCCAGCTGGGCCTGCGCTGTGAGTCAAGCATGATCATGTAAAGCGTTTATTCAAACAAATAGGAAGAATTATCTTCAGGATCATTCACCAAACCATGCCGATGCCATAGAACATATGGCATCGTCGCTGCGGTTTTACACAAGGCGTGTACAATCGAACGTGTGCTGCAGTGACACATGCATCTGTTCTCGTTTTAAATATCGGCATTTTGTGTTTTACATATGAATGCTGCCTATCCTTTCAATACTAACACGATTGCCGCCTCCGCCCTGTCAGAAGACGTCGCAGGGGAACGATGTGCACCTTCGTTGACAGCAGGAAGCTCACAGCGTGTTGTTTCATATTTGAATCGGACAGGGCCCAACCACCGCCATGTGTCTGTGTCGTTTGGTTCACAGATTTTCCACTAGTTCGCACTAACAACAAATGAGCGGAAGGAGCGTTAGTTGGCTCAGAGCTAGTTGTGGAGCATATCTGCATGATTTTCCATAGCTTTTTTCGTGTTCACGCTGAACATCGGATTCTAGTGGAGCTGTGACGATGCTGCGCACGCTCTCGCAACATCAATGAAGACATGAGAGTAGTGTGGCTGTTTGCAGTTCCACTGGCAAGCAGTAGGAGAACTAGCTATCACAAACGACTGTCACCACGACCACTTCCACAACAACAACAACAACAACAAGTACAGCTAAAACAACTAAAGTAACTACTACTGCTACTAAGCTTAATACTACCCGTTCAACGCGCTCAATCTACAGTCTCATGTACCCGCAGCCTAGATGCACCGAGCTTGTCCGATAATTTTGCGGCGCGCGTTCCAAGCTGCGTAGGGATGCGCCTCCTCGCGGTATATTCAGTCCGCGTGCGACTAAGGGCGATCGCACGGCAGCGAAGCGTCGCTACGGCGTACAGCTGACACACTATTTTTATTATTATTATTATTATTATTATTATTATTATTATTATTCACTTCCACGGCCCTTCGTGTCACTGATGGTGTATATTCATAAAAGTTACATATCATGAGTACAGTGTCAGAAACAATGAATATCCTTGAACTGTAAGTCAGGACGTAAAACCCAAAGCGGCATGGACATGTATCTGGTGCAGGGGTAACCAAACATTTTCACAGCAGCCTGGATAACTAACAACAGGGTTAACGTCGACCGCATAATCATTATGTGCCATACTTGCAAACGATAACAAAAAGCTTGAAAAAAAGGAAAGAAAACGCGAGCATCGGATTCCGCATCTTTGTTCTCAGTGCATTTAGTGAATAGTGAAGTAAAAGGGATCTGAACAAGAAAAAGATACTGAAGTACAGGTATGATAAAAAACCTACCGAAGCGCAGGAAAAACAAAAGACTATGGGTCAGTGGTGAATCCACGGATAGCTAAGGTAACACATATAGCTCACTGATCGGTAGTAAAGCAAATCACATAGGAATGTTTGCGATATATATATATATATATATATATATATATATATCAAAGAAAAGGTTCACAGTGACCTTCTCACGTACTGATCTTGATTGCAGTTCATGGGAATCGAAGGCGGTTGCTCGGAGTGCATGGCGCGATCTGATCACGAAGGCAATTGCCGACGTGCAGGAGAAACTTCATGCATGCGGAGAAGAAGCGGCAAGTGTGGAAGTGACAGGCGCCGATGGGTTGTACTCCAACGACATCGAGCACATGGTGCTGTAGCACATGCGGTCGTAAGTGCCTGAGTCAAGCAGTCCTGGTGAGCAATGAGCGAGGCCACTCGGGACCACCACCGAAGCGACGACTAGTACTGCTGAGAACGTAGTCAGAACCGGCGCAGCGTTTGTGGGTGCGCTGCATTCGATTTACTAACCGCTTGCTTAAACGCTGTGTCTCTTTATTTCTGGTGGTGGGTTTGCCATATTGTCTCATTATTGCCTACGTGAACTATCACCTAGTAACTTGCACGCGTTGCTCAAGTTAAGTGTAGTTAATTCTGACAATAATTTCACGTTTGTGGTATTTTGGAAAAGTATATTTTCTGACGTCTTGAAACCATAGCGTATATTTTTGCAACCAGTTTATACGCCCATTTAGTAAAGAGCAAAGTCGGCATATCTGTATGCATTACTGGATTTATTTCATTTGATATTGTCGTTTCAAGTGATTGGCTGTTGCTTGATATCCCCGGTGTGGCTGCGCTTGATGTGCATGTTGACAAGGTACCTACCTGTCTATTACCCACTACATCGTTCATACTGGCTCCAGGAGATAGTTGGTCGTTGCTGGAAGGGACTGGGTGCACCGTCCTTGTGGTCATGCTAGGCTCGAAGAGTGGTTCCATGCACTTAGTGTGGAGCGGACTACAGTCCAGCCACCGCCTGGTGTGCGCTTGATTCCCAAATACAGCGTGCTTGTGTTTGCCTGTGAAGGAGTGTGGGCCGGCTCCGTTGATGAAACGTGGCTCCCATCCACATGACTCACGGTGAGTATGTGGTTGGAGCTGTGGGTGGTGCAGCGCAAGGCACCCATGGTCTCTCTGTCGGCGCAGGTGTCCTTTGGCTGGCCACAGTGACATGCAAATCCGAAACCGGATGCCACCAACCAAATATCAAAGAGCGGCAGTCTGCTCGGGAGGATTGAGTAAAGTGTTTCCGCCGAAGTCAAGTCAATAAACAGGGCCGGATAACGGTACAAATTACACTTTATTAGCGACACCAAAATGTGCGAACCTGAAGCATCTGTGCTTCTAGTACAATATCATGAGAACAACTTGCAATTCATTCCAAATGATCAGCAAGTGTGACTTTAAAATGACCAATGTACATACTATTGGCGTCTCAGTACTCGGCCTATTTTATATGACACAGCATCAAGGGGACTGACCAACGGAAAACTGTGACACAGTGGTATTAGATAAACGGTAACATAGTAGGGTGCACTGATGTAAGAGTTTTATGTAGAATCACTCACACCAAGGCTTGTATGGTGAGGTCATTGATGGTAATAAAGTATGGTGTTACGTGTGCGTTGGTTGCTGCCAGTATTTAGATCACAGACAATGCGACGTCCAGCCTCAAATGTAGATTTTATAACTTCTCGTGTTCCATACGCTTTAGCAAGCAAACTCGGGTGATGTTGTCGGACCGGGTGAACTTAACCAATGGGTGGGATCCGACCTGCCCCTGGTTTAGTGGGATGACCAACACTCACAAGGCATCTTACATTTTACTTGCGACGACACTAGTCGCAGCTATGTACCTCGGACTCTGGTTCCTCTGGTTCCTCTGGTATCCCACCGGTATGATTGTAGTTGGGTGGACAGCTTGCGCCATGTCAGAGGAATGCTTGATAGCATGCTCGTTCCCATCCGATATGTCCAGTTGTGTCATACTACTTATCTGCGGCTAAGTACTACTTACTCCCGGCGAACCACGGTAGAGGGTGTCGACCAACGTTTGATTTACGCTCACTTACGGCAATCTATTAGAATGACAGCTGGGAATGCTGACAGTAGTACTATGCCATTGAGGTGATATAATTAAGGTCGTTGTTCAGATGTAGCGGACTTATCATGAGTCTTGAATGACAGAATGGGCATGGGTCTTGGATTTCCAATATCCGATTAAAATTATTATCCTTCTAGCCAAGTTGAATACTTAATGTATCCGACAAGGTTATGTCCTCGTTAGATGTGGAATCGCTGTTTACCAATGTTCCCCCGAACCAAACTGTTGATAACATTTGTGAATTAGCAGAACCTTTGCGGTGCCTCCTACCGATGACAGTTGAGCTACTAAGAGACTTGTTGTTCTTGTTGTTGTGTACGGAGGTCAACTTTCACTTCAGAAACACACTGTATTTTGAGATTGATGAAGTAGCGATGAGCAGTCTATTGGGCCCGGTACTTAATGAGTTCTCTATGTTAATGGTAGAGCGAAGTATGTCCGGAGAAATATCTCGACTGCCATACTACAGTGCTACGTGGATGATATTTGGATAATTTGTTCATCGGAGCATCAGATGGAGCAGTTGGTAACGCAAATAGATTCTGCGCATTATAACTTGCGGGTCTCCTGTGAAGTAGAGAAGTAAAATTGCCTTCCGCACTTGCATATCCTCATCAGCCGCCGCGAAAACGGGCAGATTAAGAGGTCTGTCTAGAGGAAATCAACATGGTCCGGGTAGTATCTACATTTCACTAGCTTCACACCAATGCGATATAAGCGGACGCTCGTGAGAACCCTGATTAGCCGTCCCAGACGAATGCGCTCCGCTGATTGCCTGCCTGAGGAACTGCAGTTGATTACCAACACGCTCATTGAAAACGATTACCCCCGAAGGTTCATCGAGAAACATACTCAAGTGCCACCAAGCGACCTAGTGCACACGGTACCTAAGGAGCCTGCAATCATTGAACTGCCATTCAAAGGTTACGTCTCCTCCTTGAGGACCACAAGGCGTCTGATCTGTGCCGCCAAGCTCGTTATCCTTAAAAAAATCCAGAAATTGCCACTTCCTTCTGTAAAGGAGGCTCAGCCCATCGGGGCCAAATCGCATAGCGTTTACCAATTCACTTGTGATTACAGCGCTAGTTACATAGGCAGGACCGATAGAACATGGAGTTCCCAAATGAAGGAGCATGTACCTAAGTGGGTTCAACGTTCGACCCCGCAGGAAACTTGCCAGAGTCAAGCTGCTTGTCTGCGTAAGCCACCAGTCTCTTCGATCGGCCGACACTTATTGACCACTGAGTCACCGAGTCGAGGTCACTGCGGCGTTCACAAACCTATTACAGCACACCAATTCTCGTCCCTTCCTCTTCGCAGATGCCATTGCCATTAACCAGATTAAGCCGCTGCTTTGTGTTCAGAAACAATTATCGGTCAGCATTAGACTGCCCTGGTGACAGGGGTGATAACCCTGTCTCGCTGAGGCTGATTGCATTCTTGATGCTTCTTCACCGCAGTTGGGCTAAACCAACTTACACTTGAAATAGGTCTTCTTAAGCTGCATAAATTTCATTCCACTTTAATTGGTTTGTTCTGTCTACCTGAATAATCTGCTATTAACTGGCCACCCTAATTACGCTTATCATCGATAACTTTGTTGCGCTTGTGGCATTTGTAACTTGTGGACATCTTTTACTTATCGCGGATTCGTTGCTAATCAAATTACTTCATCTGCTAATTTAGCGAAGAATTTATGTCACCGTATCTGTATGCATTACTTGATTATTTTAATCCATCTTGTTGTTTCAAGTGATTGCTTGTTGCGTGATATCCGCGGTGTGGCTGCGCTTGATGTGCAAGTTGACAATGTGCCTACCTGTCTATTACCCACTACCTCGTCCGTACTGGTTCCAGGAGACAGTTAGTGGTTGTGGCCGTGCTAGGCTCGAAGAGTGGTTCCATGCACTTAGTGTGGAAGGGACTACGGTCCAGCCACCGCCTGGTGTGCGTTTGATTCCCAAATACAGCGTGCTTGTGTTTGCCTGTGAAGGAGCGTGGACCGGCTCCGTTGATGAAACGCGGCTCCCATCCACATGCCTCACGGTCTTCTTCTTTCAAGTTTACACTGGACATGGGGTATGTGGATGGAGCTGTGGGTGGTGCAGCGCAAGCCATCCATGGTCCCTCTGTCGGCGCAGGTGTCCTGTGGCTGGCCACAGTGACATGCAAATCCGAAACCGAATGCCGCCAACCATGTTTGGTCGCACCCTTCACTGAATAAATGTTATTGCGAATTATTGTTAAAGGCCTGGATGAAACACTAGGAAATGCGTGCATTTACTATTCTTCGTCTTCTTTCTGCGCTTTTTAACTTGTGTATGTTAGATTTGCAGAATAGGACGCTTAGATTCGGACATATGCTTAACGAGCAAGACGGTGAGGCATATAGTATAGCATTTGACACAGATGATCAGATTAAACCTTTTAATCGCTGCACGTGGTCAGAAACCTCGACAACTTACATACGGCCAAACATTCAGATTACACAGGGTACTGCAAAATTTTGGATTACACAAGGATCTCGAAGATTATTCGTAACTGTTCACCTACCGATGTGTTTTACCGTGGTTAGAACAGAAAGCTGGACGACTAATGGCCATGAGGCTTGAAGCTAAACAGGAATGCGGTGACCAGCTAAGAGACATCCTCTGCAAAGTCGTAATGACTGGGTGTCACCGCTCACTCGTCCAACGGTTGGAAGGATTAAACCCAATCAGCCATCTGTCGTAGCTGAGGTTCACTCAGGCCTCTATACCATTTCCAAACTGATTGCATGCTTAACGCACTCGCTTGCAGCCGTAGTATAGCAGTTTTCACCAGTAGTGCAGCAACTCGTACATTTGGCAAGAGTTTAACGAATAGACATGGAGCCAAAGCAAATCATGGAAATCATAGGAATAATAGAGCTTTGACCACATCGGCATCAAGGCGCATTAGCTGAAGGTGAACAACACACTTCAGCTATTGTGCCGCAAGAAGAACGGAACCAATTCCTTTTATTTTGCTACACGCCATTTTTTGTCGTTTTTAATTGTTGAGCATTAGACATCTGAATCAGATCCGTTAACCACGAAATTTCCATCCACAGCGTCCTGAGTGGTCAACCGCAATCAGGCCATAGCATTCGGAGAATATGCAGGCATGGCTAGTTAACCGTGACGCAGCTGGGGCATATAGCTATTGCGCTTCGGAGGGGAGGGTAGCAAAAATGGGCAAAACTTAGGCTAGACCCACGCAACGTGTGGGCAAACTGAAATCATCGACGGTTAGTGTCTTGCTACACGGACCTCAGCCATCCGCTCGTCTGGGTGCGCACCACCATTAGACAATAAGAGAAGTGGAAGAAGGTGCTTGTTCACGAACTGGTTCCAAACCCCAAAACCCAGGATGTGAAGATGAAACGAAGTCAGCACAGTTCCGGAGAACGCAGACGTAGCAGTGAACATGTCTGGAACATGGGGTCACGCGTACTGCATTCAGGCAGCCAGTTGTGAATGTAGTCAAAACGGTGTTACATTGAAGGCTTGAGGGAGCAAACGAGATGTCTGTTTGAATCGGGGAGACACGTGAGATATGGGGGGCAGAGCGAACAAACTTGACTTGGTATTTAACATGTGAACTTCCCCCAGGTAAGCTCCACCGGTACTAAAGGGCGCCACGTATTTCCCGTTCTCGGTGATACGCTAGCTGTTACTTGAAGCCATGTTAATCTGTTGTTTTACAAATTGCCCATTGTTGTTACAGATGTGCACTGGAAGCGCGCATATAGCTCAGGTGTGTACTCCGCCATAATTCTCAGCCGATTTGAAGACAGTACCATTACGTGATTTACAGGTGGTTTTGAATAGACCACTGCGGTAAATGTTACGCAAGCCCTTCCAAACGATCTGTTTGCTTACAGGATTTTTTTATTTTGAGTGCTATAGTTCGTAACCTTAAGTTTACGCTACTCACGATAGAACGAAGAGGAACGCGCAGCCATTATCCGGCTGATGTGAAGGCCTCTATACTTTAGACAAATGAGGAAGGCAAGAAGTGGAGAAACATTGCAGCAGTGTTACACGTACAAGTAAAGATCTGTAGCGGCTGGCTTAGAAAATTAAAGTTGAATGAGCTCAAAATAAATCATGGTGTGGTGCATCGAAGATCACTGTCAGAGTGCCACGTTGATTGCCTGGTTGAATGGTTGGAATAGGAGCCAACCGTGACCCTAGAAATTCTGCAGTTAAGACTGAAAGGGGATTTTGATGTGGATGTGGGCGTCAGTACCATCGCTCGCTACCTAGGCGGTCGGCTCATGACCACCAAGAGGTTATGCATAATTCTGAAAACCATGAAGGCGATAAAGAACAAGAGGCAAAGAAACGTGTACGTCTTGAAGCTGATGAGCTTGGAGGCTGAAGGACGGCCAACTGTGTGGATGGATGAAATGAAACTTAATCTGTTCTGCGCCGGCACAAGGGGACCTTCGGTACGTGGCAGCCGTGCGTAGTGTACGATAGCGAAGAGTCGGGGACAAAATCCGCACTTTATCAGCGCAGTGACTGCGGACGGATTGCTTGGATATTCCGTCATGAGGGGTATAGTGGTTGCGGCTAGTGTTTGATACCAATGGTATAAATTTGGCTGATAGCTGTCTCATGATTTGTGGTACCGCACAATGTGACACAGATGTGGAGCGCATTTTCCAAAAGGACCCTTGCACCACAGGAAGACTGCTTCGCCTTGCACCGTATTCTCCACAACTGAATCCAACCGAAGGTATTTGAAGTAATATTAAGACTCAGGTTAAACCAACCATGAAGCGGAGATATTCCGCAATGCTCAGAGGATATCTAGCTGGCCTGCTGAACAAGACTGAATGGGGGATGCAGTTCTTGGAGAAGGTTGTGGCAGAAACACGCTCCTGCTTAACGCTGGACCATTGCCAACAAATGGTGCAGCATGTACGAAACGAGTATGCTCGCGTATTACACTTAATCTTTGTGTAATCAGTTTAACACCACTGATATATCTACTGATAACTTACACTGGTTTTTCTCAAAAGTATTGCGGGGCCACCCCAAGTGGGGTAAACGATGATTTTAAGTTTATATTGCCTACGGTGTTTCCCCCGGAGATGGAGATAATCGTGCAAACTCTGATGACAGTTTACAGAAATTGAGTATTGTCTGCATGAATTCGAATTTATTTACCCACTTGGTCTCGGTTCGGCAAGTCATGTAAATTAGCAGCTTGGAATGTCCAGCATTACGGCTAAGTGTGTTCCCTTCAAAAGTGCCAGCGCCAAATCACTTTTAGTGTGACCTACCAAAAAGGCATCCGCGAAACGTCACATACAGACGTATTGAACGTCAGTACGTCCGCTAAATACCTAAACTGCCGACTAATGACCGTGGGTAAGCCAAAGGAGATCCCGGAATGAATGCATGTGTGCATTCGTGCAACCCGTAATTATATATATATATATATATATATATATATATATATATATATATATATATATATATATATAGTTTGCAAAGGTCTACGAATAGTCATAAAGTTATCAGAAACCATGTGACTCAAAAGAAGGAACAGAAATAGTAAAAGAAAACACAACACAACAATGTCCATGGTTTCGTCCGAAGGCGAGCTACTACCTGGTTGCCCAAGCCGAAGTAGGGTGTTGACTTAGGGGACACCACCCCGAGCATTTGGCTGAATAGCCTGCCCACAAGGAAGCGGAGAGAATTCAGGGAATCGCGCCCATTGGGAGCCGGTGACTGATTGCTCAGTTCCTACGCCTACGTTTGTTACTTTGTCAAACAGGGGCCCAATGCTCCCCAGAATTACAGCATAACGTTGCTGGAATACAATGCTTTGCCAGGATGAAGCAATGGGCAGGGACTTTACTTAGTAGCGAGTCAAGTCCGCGACGTCACAGCGTTGTTAAACGGACATATGTGGCTTTTTATAGGGAAAACGCTCGTCAGGCGAAAACCCACCACGTCCTGGAACAGTGCCACAGAACCATTTGCTGGAACGAGAAAATCCCGAACCACCCAGATGGCACCACGAGGAGGTTGTTCGGCAAGCCATTTGTGTACATCAGTCTGAGTGTTACGTGTGTGACACCATAGTCTGGTTGAGTTTGCAAGCCTACCCGTGTCACCCTTATCCGTGCGGCTTAATTCGGTCACCGATATGAGATCGCACAATAGCATGGCACGATGGTTTGTGTGCGTCATTTACCCAGTGTGTCATGCTGGACGGGGTTTCATACGTATCGTTACAGCCATTCATATAAGATAAACCAGCGGTTATGGGTTACATAATCTCAGAGTGGGCGACCGAATGTATTCCTGGTCAGCATGATGATTGCGAATAGAGTGCTGGGGCATTACGCCTTGATGGCGGTTACAAAAGCCATGGATGTCTGCAGTCACCAGTGTGAGAAAGCACCACACCAAATGTGAAACGGATCAGAGAATGGCAGCCGTTTTTATTTACTGACCTGTTCGCAATTGCAGGGGTAACATTTCAATTGACTGGCGGTATGTATAATGTGGACAGGTTCAGCGCCTACTGAAGGTTAAACACTATGCTAGTTAGTAAGCAATAAGTACATAAGTACACAGGCACACTGGGAAAGGTACTGGAGTGCCGTCTGTTTCTGAGTTTCATTAACGATCTGGTGAGATTTATTATCTCACACTGTAAACTTTACGCCGACACCATCAAATTTTAGCAGCCGATCAGGCTCCAACGATCTCTACAAGGTTCATGAATGGTCGGTCCACAATCTCCTAACGTTCAACGTGACGAAATGTCGAGTACTCCATCTATGAAACCAAATTCTTCGTGACTATAATCAGGGCGACCATGAAATGCAGCACTGTTGCTGAAAAAGGATCTCAGTGTACTAACCCAAGAAAACCTCAGTTGCTAGGGGAAATCTGCGCTTGCATCAAAAAAGGGCATCCGAAAATAGGAGCTATTAAAAAGAGCTTTCGGTCACTGACCAACCTATTTTCCCACACCTGGTTTCTGCGTACATAATCCCGCACATGGGATATCCAATTCAAGTATTGTCTTGGGAATCCCCCAACGTGAGGCACCGGAAAGGAACAGTGACAGAGTAGTTTGGTAGTTTTCAGTGGACGCTATCAGGGTTTGCATGGTGATCTCATCTGGGTTAACCAAATTTTAAGCAACGCTACTCAGTGGTGCAACCAGCTGCTAAAACGTAGCCAGTACATAAACTGAGAAGCCACCGTCACAGACTGGTATTACTATACAGCGAGCTAGAGTGTAGATGGAAGTTCTTCTCGCTACCTCTTTGCCACATATGGATTTCACTACCTGAACCGGCTATTTTAGCCAATACATTAAACGTGTTCAAAGATCATGTCGAAAATGCGCTCAGCGTGTTACACCAAAGTCGAATCAACCGACAACCGTTTCTTTGGAAAATCAAAAGTGGTGATATTTTAAGGTGCATAAAACACCTGTGAACCATTCATCAGACGGACAGGTTTTCTCTGCGAGTTCACTGTTTAGGTTGTTCTCTATGGTTGTTCTTTCTTTCTTTTGAAAAAACCAACGCGCCAAACTGTGGGACATGTTAAGCCCGATCCTTTTATTCGCAATGTACCACTAACCATTGAGCGTACTCCTAATTCAGCGATACAAGCTGTTTGAAAACTAATCTTTCTTTTCCACGAAACAGCGCAAATACGCCAGCTGTTTCCGTGTGTGCATCCTTGTGGAATTAAGAGGAGAGTAAAACAGCTGCCGGGCTAACATCACATTTGAAAGCAGTTTGCAAGCCTGCAAGTAAACATCTATAAGATGTCCTATCCAGCCTTAAACTTGGTGCATATGTCATTCCACCCGGGAACTGTACTGTTTATCAAGATCAGATTTGACTTTTGTGATTCATATGGGGTCAAATTGTTGGAGCATGATTAACTTCCGCCATACAAAAATACATAACTGAGGAACTGCCCCCAATGTCAGATTTAACTGGCTAAAGTAGAACGTTGGGTTGAGCATATTGGAAACATTCCGCTGTGCTGGATATCGTTCCCTTCCGCACGTGATTGACTGCTTTAATATGAGATTAAACGGTAGCTTGCACTGTGCCACTAGACAAGAGAGAGTTCGGTCAAAATAGCCTGAGCTGTCATCAAAATGAGGTTACGGAACTGCACCATTGCAGAGCGCATTTCGGAATATTGTTCGCTCTGGCCACCGTGTCTCACGTGTCACCCCGACTCAAACAGACATCTCGCTTGCTCGCCCAAGCCCTCAGTGTAAGACCGTTTTGACTACATTCACAACCGGCTGCCTGAAGACAGTGGCCCTGACCCCATGTCCTGGACTTGTTCACTGCTACGTCTGCGTTCTCCGGAACTGTGCTGACTTCGTTTCATCTTCACATCCTGAGCTTTGGTGTTTGGAACCAGTTCGTGAACAAGAAACTTCTTCCACTCCCCTCATTGTCTAGTGGTGGTGCGCACTTAGACGAGCGGATGGCTGAGGTCCGTGTAGCAAGACATCAATCGTCGATGATTTCAGTTTGCCTACATGTTGCGTGAGTCTAGCCTAAGTGTTGCCCATTTTTGCTACCCTCCCCTCCAAAGCGCAATAGCTATATGCCCCAGCTACGTCTCGGTTAACTATCCATGCCTGCATATTCTCCGAATGCTATGTGCTGATTGCGGTTGACTACTCAGGGTGTAATGGATGGAAATTTCATGACCGAAGGATGATAGGATCTGCCCCGAGGATGCAAGCCGCTGCACTACGGACGCAAGTAAATGCCTTAAGGATGCAATTAATTGAAATAGTATGGTGCGAAGCAAAAGGAGAAAGCAATTTACGCCCCATTGACCATTGGCGTGCCGCACACAGCCTCTGCGGCGTCATACCTAACTCACTTGACTTACGACCTGGCACGGTGGTGATTAGTCAGTGCTAACATAAGCAACAGGCGCAGAGTTTGGCTGAACCGCGCAATACAATGTCATCCATCCACCAGTCGGTAAACAAACGATGTGATGTGCCAACGTCTCTCAGTGAAAGAACTGAAGTCCTACACTCGAAGCTACGTATGAAATGGTCCTTAAATTCATCCATGTGGATGGAGCTCACTGAGCTTCCGCTCAGCGAATGGTGCCCACACTCTTAACATTAACGTGTTGCTTAGATCATTAAAATCCTCAGCTTAACAAGTTGGATTTATCGCGCCTTGGTAGCTGTCATGATCTAGGTTCATGGGCGACGGCTCGCTGGCTCAGCTGTGATATGACAAGTGTCTGGAACACAAGGATTACCGCTTCATTAGTATATACGGTACAGCTAAGGTTGAAAGGGCTTTGGAAGGTATCAGTTCTCAAGTGTAACGCAGTAGCATTAACATGTGTGTGATAGTGTGATAGCGTGATAGTGATAGTGGGCATTCGTTAACATGGGAAGTAGAGTAAGACGGAAATACTGTATGCGAGAGAGCAACTTAAAACGTTGCTGCCATGAACTACAAATCGACAAAGTGCAAATTCGCAATCTGTCATCTTTCTTTATCTACATGTCAGTGCATGGATATATCCAAATTGCTCATTTATTGTTCGTCTGTGCACAACACGTGTGGTTAACTGAAACACTGCTTATAGGCACCGTGCAGCTGTAGCAGAATCTATCAATCAGCCCCAGATCTTACTGACGTTATACATCTCTAGTAATTTTTTGAGGCGCTCACTAATCCTCGTTTAAATAACGCTATGCGAAGCCGGACGTTGTAAAAGGATACCGTTTTGCTTTCTTTGATCGCAAGCAAACGAGTAATATAATACAAAGTCACTGAAGGAAAGAATCACTAGTTTTAATGCTGACGGAAAGTTAGCGAAGACATTCAGCATCATAACTTACAGCATAACCACAGGTGATGAAGCAAGTGTCACGATTCCCACGGAAGCAGGAGGAAAGGAAAGTTATCACCAGTATGCCGGCACTCATTATTGACGCTTCACTGCCGTGCAACTACCACTAGTCACACCTGGGCTGAGGATACTGCGAAGGTCTCCTGGTTCTTACCCAGGCTCAAACTCGAGCCCTCCCAAGGCAGGTTTGTGATCCTTAAAGCTACGGGTCGGAAACATGTGTATCAGTCAGCTGTTTTTGTACATCAAGGCAAGGACGACCGCGATTTATTGTCACAGCCTCAGCGAGCTTAAGCAGTTTGGCATTTAACCTGCGGTAGGTGACCTTAAGCGCCACGTTCGGGTCAACTTGACCTGTAATTAGTAGGTGCTTAGCAATCGATGAGGCTGGCATTTTGCGGCTTGACGCCTGTCGTCGTGTTTGACATGCCGTTGTGGCAGCAAGCCATTTTTGATTATGCTCTACGGTTCTACTAAGCAGACACCGAGGTAACTGCTTCGACAGCTATAGACAAACTGGTAGAAACAATGTGTTGCGGCAGAGATCGGTTCGATAAGCTTGACCGGAAGCGTTGGTAACTTCTTGGTAGTCCAAAGAGGGCGCCGTCTGGCAACGATTAATGTTCGTTGCATTTCAGTGGCTACACGCCACTCTATTTGCTGTACCACGACATTTCCTTGAGATGGCAAGTGGAGACAGGCGGGCAATTTTGGCACGGTAAGGAGCTTTGGTTTGTTCTGTTTCCTCGGGCGGCTGTGGAACATAACATAGGAGTCCGGATGGCCGTTGATGTAGATTCTTTGTTTGCATACTTGTACCAACGGGACAGACAGGCTTCGAGGTTTGTCGACACATGCCTGTGACATGTCATTCTTTCGTTTGTGCTGAATCCCATTCTGACCAAAACGATTTTATCGTTAGTTGTGTGATGATCGTTGAAATCTTGTATTCCTACATTTTAGCAGGTCGGATTCATTCCTGCTCCTATTAGCACCATAGCACATTAAACACTTCAATGTCTACATGCCATCTGCCGATGATTATTTCTCCGCTGACCTTCAAGTATTCACTGACTGGGTCATTAGAACTCACTACTGAGCAACGTCTACAACTCTGGTCACAAGTCGCCGCTGTAAATTTGAGATTGTTGTCAAAGAGCCATGCTTTTCAATCCCCGCCACATCGAGTTTCGCTTGCTTTGTTCTTGTGGGAGACTAGGGCTTTGGAATACCCTGTTTCATCCAATGTCATCGAAAACTACCTAGGAAAACATCCTAAAGTCGGTGGTAATACTTCTAGTGATGTGACATTCAGCTGTGACTGGAATGTTCACAAATAGTGTGCAGGTTGGAAAATCCGAAAAGTCACGTTTCTGTGGGTGCAAGTTTATCACTTTCATGATGTCGATTACGCTAAACAAATAAACTATACATCGTATGTGTGTTGTCATGGTGTGTTAGAACTTAATTCGCCAGGATTCCACATGGCTATAGTGCAAATTGATACTTTGTGAGATCATGTGAAGGCTGGACAGATAGTGCTCATGAATCTCAACGTCATTTATACCCTACACGAATTGCAAACGCTAGTTCTCCTGGTCTTCCTGAATATGTGCGCCGAACAACAGGCAGTGTTCGTCCGCTGCGTTAGATTCGGCGCACTTCTCTCCTGTCTGGAGTCGTGCTAAACAACGATCATGTTAAGATGCATCAATTCTGCGTTGTCCATCCGATCAGCTCAATTCTGACCAAGCTACGAGGGAGGCGCTTGGTTGGATCTGTGTTAACTGGCCCAGCGTCGGATCGATACTCCCAAAGTACTAGTTACCATTACACTTAAACGTGGCTTGAGTCCGAAGTAGATGCTAGGCCCAGCTGCACCACTTATTTTATTACTGGAGATCAATACTGAATACGGCGTGCGCCGATGGGTTTGTGTGGGCTACACACAGCCCAAGCTACTTATGGTTCGTAATGAGTCTGAATACCGGTAGCTCGAGTTGGCGTTTGAATTCAAGATTGGTTTTCCTTGTGGGCATAACTGGTCCTTTGTGGTCGATGTGACAGATGTAGACAATTCTGGAAACCAGTTTCATCAGTTCCGCATGACTTAATACTAACAACGTGGCATTGACTCAAAATTGGTAAACTGGGAGAAGAAATTCATTATCGCGGTTACTTACCAGATTTCGGTAGACTTCGAAAATAACCGCTTTCAAGTGAATATGGTGCAGACGGTATGTTTTGCATAATTCTTTCGATAGTCCGGTTTTGCCAACACCCGGTGGACCGAGCACACAGAGTCGGAGTGGCTGTGAATCAAACAGAAATTGTTGACGGATGTTAGCATAGTGTCTCACCTCGATTCGCATGACTCAGTAGGACTGAAGCGAGAAGAATGTGAATTGTTCAGGTTACAGATAGTATTTCACTTTTCCTCAAAGACCGACTTCTTAACACCGTCGTGATATGCAGTACAACTCCCTCCTCATCCATAGTGTGCTCACTGTATGCTTCCTCGACCTTCGCTTCTTATCACTGTATTTCCTGGGAATACGTTCTATTTTAAAGCAAACCTTATCACCCGCTACGGTGTACGGAAGTTGTGGGACATCTAGCGGCGTTATCAATGAGAGCACCACTGGCTTATTCACAGTCGGGGATAGACGTGTATCGCATTGGAGCCACATTCAAATAGTCGCATTTGGGTAGATCTCATGTATCCAGGAACACAGAGAATGACCGACTCTTCTCCCAAGGTCTCGGCGGTAGCGCACCACCCATCTGTCCACTGAGTGATTAAACCCTACGACACCACTGTTCCGAAACAGTGAGAGTTACTTGGGAGTGGTTGCTTTTAGAATCGACCCAACCCCACATATTTTACCATTCTATCATGTAGGGTATCCTCTAGAGTTGTGTAAAATCCCACGTAGCAGTGTGCACAGGATGTGCCAACCGGCATGTTCCATATTCCGATTGAGCTTTTCGCTATTTGTAAAATGGAAACTACCCGAATCTTATTGGCTCTGCACAGGTTAACGTCGGTGATTGCTCTGGCATTTTCTATTACCGCAAGCTAGTTGGTGACCGGCGGGGAAATCTTGCTTATTGTTGCGAATCTTAGCAACAGAAACGTGCATGGCAGTGGATGTAAAAAAGCATTCTATCACTTGTTATTTGATCACTCATGTCGCCATTTCCATTCATCCGCGGACGCACTACGTAAGTTACTAGATACTAGGTGCATGATAATGGATGTGAATCTCAGATTATCACAGGAAGATAGAATTGCTGACGAGAGCCACTATAACAAAAATGCAAATTACGCTTTCGGAATGGTATTAATAGCATTACTAAACCCAAATGTGATGAAACGACCCGCTTCTATTGAACTCCTTCCACTAGTCATTCAAGAGTCCGTAACTACCCCGGGCTAGTCTGTAGTGCTATCATATCACTGCTGTCTCAACGTGAGACGTTGTGTCGCTGCGTTCTACGCACATTGCGCTAGATCATGGGTTGCCTCACATGGTTACTTTGACACAGCAGCTGCGCCTACTCCATCGCTTGGCTGATCTTGTCTACTATTAGGTCCGCTTCCAGGATCGAACCAACTGTTCGACTAAGTTGGATGACTGAGTACTTCGGCTTACTTTAGATCATCTGAGTAGACTATCTGACTGAGCATAGACACCGTTCCTTCCGTGTCGTGTTTGTCCTTTTGAGGTAACTGTTGTGCGAATGGATTGCGACATGTGATCTCAATCTAAATCGCCATTCATTTCAAAGGGTACCTTGGCCAATCTGTTCACCGAAATTAAATCCGAGGCAGATAGATGTTATGTGTGTGCAGCCTGAAACAATGCAATCCACGAGTTCTTTTCGTACCTATTCACACGCGTCAGGTGGAGAGGCAGTAGTGTGACTCTAACCGGGGAAATTTCCGGTTTTATCCGAAATCTCTGTCTCTAAGCTACCGAGTTGCGATGGACAACGCTTATCACAACGGCAAATGCTTGCGTGGGATCCATCTGAAGTACTCGTTGTGTGGAGATGAATTGCAACGCGCAACCCAACTCACTTTGAAATGAATCTAGGTCAATTTAGCTGCACAACAGCAGCCGAAACATGTACCATAAAACTTGAATTGGTCATCCGTTGTCCTAACCCAGTGGCGTTCCACCTCCACCTAATGCGTCCATAGTCTAAGTGACAGACTAAGGAATCCGAAAAGACGAAAAACTAATGCATTGTTATTGATGCCTCAAGGTGACCGAATTTTGCGGTCGATTTCACATAGACGGATAGTACTCATCTTGGTACAGCCAACTCTGTGCTGAGCCACAAAGAACAATGAAGCAGATCACGAGGACCTGCGTACCCACAACAGTTTTACTGAATATAAGGAGGAGAAGGTGAGGAGAAGGACTCGGGAACAATGCGAAACGAGAAGCAGCGTCCGAGGTAAGGAAACAATCGTTGGGTAGATGTTTGAGTGGCTGGAAAAAGGCCAATTAGAAAAGGCATCTTGAGCTCATGGTTGAGGCACCCGGCAGCAGCCCATGTCATCCACGTAGTCTGTTTCGAGTCCGCTTCCACAGGCCAAATAAAACCAGCTCGTTGGAAATACGGGTGTGGGGAAAGCTCCGTGAACTGTGTTCACCCGCGGCTTCGCATATGCTGGTTGTTTTCGATCAATTGACTGATATAGCCACACCAAGACACCGACACCGACGACATCAACCTTTTAAGATGGAATTCAGTCGCAAAGAGGATCAAATCGAGACGTAAATCACAAGTACCTCACTGAATAGGTCACTGGTTAGTGATTTTCTTGGTCGTGGGCTTGCGTAGATGGTAGATATTATCCGATCACAACAGTGCACCTGATGACCTGTTTCACGTTTGTTTACAGCTAAAGCAAGAGCGAAACATTTTGCGGTTCGGAACACCTTTTAATATGATCTATTAAGCAACCGATCTTGGGAACCCGTGCTAGGAATTGGTTAAACGTACAATGTATAGGTCCCACACAGTCCAAGTGGACCAACGGACCTGAATCTACTTTAAACTTGCTGTGCAAACTGAAACTACACGTCGTGATCCATACACACAAGGAGCACTACAAAAGCTCACAATGAACGAACCTTGTGCTCACATTTAGTGTACACAACCCTCTGTATGTTTTCTGCTGTCAACGAGGGTACGCATGTCACTTTCCAGCGGTTGGCGAATCGGAAACAAAACTCGGCCGTATGACAGGAGAAAGAATTCCCTAGCATGCACTGCACAACCAAGCAATCAACTCGTCAAGGTTTGGTGCTAAACATTTACGCACTGCAGTTACACATTCTTACAAAGAGTTCGGATGATCAGACCTGCCAGCGCAGGTGTAAAATTGTACATAAAGTCTGATTGGCACTTCTCGTTACGAACGACCTGACGCAACTCTGCTAGTCAAAGTTTTATGCTAAAAAATAGTATTGGTTCTCAAAACCTTATTTCGCTGGTAAATTTACAGTGGATGGCAAATACCGTTCTCCAACAATTTGGCGCTTCTTAGAACCACAGGCAGTGGATTGGGTTTGTGGAATTCGTGCGTTTTACTCACCATCAAACCGTTAGCTTCCACAAATTCGGACGTCACACGGGAAATATTTTCCACTAGACCGTTCTCGCAAACCCAACGGACTTGCATTTCTTCTTTAATCGTGACTGCGTCGATTCTCAGGTCCATGGTGAGTTGATCCAATGTGCGTTGCTGTAAAGAGAGAAAGGGAAAAGGTAAGGCATACCCTCAACTACGGGGATAACAGCTGATACCCGAAGGGCAGCGTTACAACAGTGGCGACGAAGTCTCCAATCGAACCCAGAAATGGCGGTCAGCTTCGAACAAGTACATGCACTTTTTCAACTGCAGCAGACGCAGTTCGAAAAGTCACAGAGGCAGTTGATCGAATTGTTATCACGAAGGTTAAACATTCAAGTAGAATGGGAACCGGAACTGAAACTGACAACGCAGGAAATTTGCATCCGAATGCCAGAGGCTGCACAGCTTTACTCGTTGCACAAATGCGGTTGCAACATCGGAATCCAGCGAAGAGCAACACTTATGCCACACTGCCACTTCCAAAGTTGATGGGTCCATCAGACGGAATTATGCGATGGTGGAAATCACTGGAAGTCAGATTACGCAAATGAAAAGACGCCACGAAACAATCTTCCAAACTGGTCCAGAATGCTGCAGATTGACCAGTGCTGCCCTGAATCCCAAGCTAGTCACTGAACCAGTGGCTAAAGCACAGCGTTTTGCGCCAAGCAGGAAAGAAAAGCATTGCAGTTATCATTTGGGGGAACTTCGGACAGACAGGGTCCGTTGTTTCAAAATTGGGGACATGGTGCAAGCGCGACACTTCCGAGGACCGAGGAGTTGGTCGACAGGAAGGGTGATCCGCAGTGATGGTAGAATCATCTATGAGCTAATGGCAGGAAGGGAGAAATGGGTCAAGCACGCCAGTCCGCTGAAACCGAATTACGGCAAGTCTCAAAATCCTCTAGAACCGCGATACTTACCGTGGGACATTTTGCTAGATATGTTTGACATGGAAGACGAGGCTGGGCTGCTATGTGGATCACGCCAGAAGCTGTAAGCCCCATATGACGAACAATGCAGGCCAACCCGAAAGCGGAGACCACAATCATGCCTACAAGTTGACCGCAAGAAAAAAACCTATGAAAAAAGTCGAGTTCGTACGATATGCATGCAAACTCAATTCGTAAGGGGAGATACTCGGAGGCCGCAACCTCATAACGTGACATGTTTTCGAGACGTCTGTCATCATTACAAGGGTTGCCACCTGGCCGGTGGTAGCACGGCTAAATCGCGCGGGAACCTGATGAAATTAGCTCGTCAGCATGGCACAGGTTGCTACGCAACGGCGTGAGTGAGCGCGACTCCAACTGGCCAGTGCGGTCCGCTAGCAGGTATAGAATATGTTCAAGCAACTGGCGTGAGTCAGCTAAGAACGTTCAGCCGGAGCTAATAGCAGGTGACATAAAAATAACCATGTTCTGTTACAAATGTACTTCGGTCTAGCAATCCCTGGTGTTTTTCTTTGGTCCCGGCTGGCTTGACGTCGCAGAGAGCAGAGGTGAAGGCAGCGTTAGAAAAACAACGCATGGGGCGAGGATGTCGTAAGTTTAGGACGATTAGTGGGAAGAACGTCCACATGAAGACAGTGGGCATACGAATGAACGTAACTCAGTTCCCCGGTAAATAGTTTGCTACAGAATTTTGCTTATGAAACATGCCAAGTAGTTATTACACGATACCAAGGCCTTCGAATACGGAAAGGCAGCTGGCTAACACACATCAGGATAATAGAGACCGGTAGCTAACATATGTGCTCTTTAGCCACCTGATCATCATAGTTGTACCGGATGGACCCGTCTCAGTCCTTAAGGCCCTCCGAAACTAGTTTCCGGGATACTAGTTCTCAAATGACCTCTCTGTGCTGACGTTAAATCCCGTATTTCTTTGATGCCGTTAGATGGTCGTTGCACTTCGCCAAATTTGTTATCTGATTGACATAACTCACGGGTGATTACGAAGTTCTCTGGTGTGAATAGCTTGCCGATAAGCGCTATATTGTCGTACATCAAACACCAAAACGTGATCCAGACATCAAAATGGGAACGGCTGCAATACCATGCGTTCTTTGAGAGGAGCCCTGGGGAGTGGGCTAAGAGGATTACTTGATGATCGTAAGAAATTTAGATTTTCTCAGAGTTCTCGCTGATGTTCTTGGAAAAGTGAACATACGAAGTTGGATGCGTTGTTGAAATGGTTGCGACTTTATATTGACAACTGATGCGCTGGGATTACCAGGTATTACCTGACACCTACCACTAGCACAACGACCTTACATCTCGCAAATTAACATACTAATGTCGATGTATGAGTAAAGTCAAAGGTGGTCCCTGCAACTTTTATTCGCACAACAGATACTGAGCAAGTCATTGGGAAGGCTGCAATTTCTCCAACTAAATGATAATCCTTACTTGCACAGTGTGGTAAAGGCAAAAGCCAAACGAGTCTTCCAGATTCAGGTAATAAATGTAGTTTTTCTCTTCTGTAATCAGTAAGCAGACCAAACTGCTTATAATGCCATAAGTTAATTGGCGGTTTAAGTTTGGTAAGCTCGTCGCTTGGTGAGGGGGCTACCCTGTCCTATGCACGGTAGCAACGTGTAAGTCAGTGCATAGTGAGCGGCGCTATATCACATCTAGTAACTTATTCACGATGGTCGTTGCCGTCTCCCGTAGCTCAGTGGTCTCAACCAAGGACTAGCAACAGTTGAGCTGCGGGTTCGAGCCCTACCAGGGGTCAGATGGAATGCACACTGCTGATGATTCCCGAAAGGATGAAACGCGCGTACAGTGGTTTTCCGGGCGTGTGACGGCTGTCTGAGTGAGTCTAGATGTGACGAATTTCTACCTATACCATTCAACTCCCCTACAACTCTTCTGTAAGCGTCATTTTGCCGGATCTTCACCAATTTTGATTGAGAAAACGAAACGACGAGGGATGACCTTGCTTGCTACCATCCACCTCGCCAACGTATTCACCCGCGCAGAGCGTGGGGCTTTGGACGGAAGCCAAACGATGGGGACTCGCCCCAACGGTAGGCGATGCGGTCACAGCATCTGTCATGGAGTTTGCACATGCCAGTGGACGCGCTACATTCGAGGCAGTGCCTAGGGATTCGTGATGGAATCGGCCAATAAGTACACCCCGGGCTGGGAGGAATTATTGCAGACACTAAAGTACAGCGAATGTAGCAGCGAAACGGCTGGGTTAGTGCTGTCTCCAGCCAAAGCGTCCAACCACAACGTGCATGCTGACATAAACACACAACGGTTACTTGCACACTGCACAGAAATGCGCGCACACGTAACGGTTAGATGCATTTCCACTGGTTCCTTCGCCTCATCTGACATGTCAAACGGAGGGTCCCTTGAGAACCGGGAGAGTCACATTGGTTGTAATGAGGGGTAGGCATGACAACTGATATATGTAAACATATATTCATTATTTTATTTACTCAAATGTTAATCATCCGCATACTCCCCGTCCAATTTGCGCATTTTTATTTCGTTCCTTTTCTGTGTTAGTTGGTTGAGATAGTCTAAAATGCATTTATGCTTTACCTAGATTACTTTTCCACCAGATCTGAACTAACACACATATTTTGAATTACCAAGTTCTGTCTTTCTATCTCACATTTATCGTCCAGTTTGGGTGTACTTCTTATTTCATATTCTGCGTTTGCTGTTTGACATCCCCGGTGTGGTTGCGCTTTATGCGAATACCGACAATCTACTTACCTGGCTAAAAGTTGCCATCTCGATTATACTGGCTCCAGGAGAAAGTTGATTATTGCTTGGGGAGACAGGGTGCATGGTCCTTGTAGCCATGCTAGGCCCGAAAACTGGTTCCATACAACCAGTGTATGCATTATTCCCAAATTTGATGGACAGGAATGTTGCTGCTGTGAATGTTGTAGGAGTGTGGGCCGGTTTCGTTGATGAAACGTGGCTCCCATCCACACACCTGCCGGTCTGATTCCTTCCGGTTTACACTGGATTTAGGATGTGTGGATGGAGCACCATGTGGTGCTGCGAAAGCCACCCATGGTCCGTCTGTGGTTGTAGCATCGAGGCTACAGTGAACTACAAGTTCACAACCCAATGCCACCTACCAAATTTAATATATCTATTTAGTTACATATACTTGTAACTCTAATTGACCAATATACAGCTCATAGAGAGTGGGATCACTGAAATGTCTCCTTCTTATACATCCCACAAGGCAACCTCCGATTTTAATCTCCAACACATACTACTGACAACTACTATGAGACTTAATAACTCACCGGCACTTCCTCTGCTCGTACCAATTCCGCTGTTGGTAAGTAGAGTGTCGTTCCCCTCGATAGTTGAGTGGAGATGGCCTGTTTTGAAAGATAGTGGAATTGGGTGAATAGAAGCAACTGAGTTCATCTACTGAAAGTATGTAGTAAAACAAATAGCACTTTTCGCCACCGCAATCCCGTTGTGCTGTTGTACTATCTGGATACTCCGGCATAGAAATGCACCTGTCAATCTTATTGGCTTCATCTAGTAAACCAGCCAAGTTCTATGGATACAATAAAGCAAATGTGGATTAAACGGATACATCGATTACAGTTCCAGTAAAGCCGGCCTACCTATTGGTCGTAGGTGCGAGACACTGCCAGTACAAACCTTCAAGCTAATTGTTGCTGAATTGTACGAGAGCATAGCTATATCCAAGACACAAGGAACAGCAGGTTTAGTTTGGGATGAAGAAGGCAAGTACAACAAAGATTGCGAAGGTAATGTTAAATAATGCTATCATTCATAATGTATATACTCGATTACACAGGACACGCCAGATCAGGCACGATCGGACCATACAAGCTGATTCTCATCTCATGCCGTCGCACAGAGACTGGACCTTAACATGGTGCAAGGGTTTGAGTACCTAATTGGCCAATTGAGCTATACTGGGTGGTGGCTTCAGGCCCCTTGAGTGCTAGTCCTACCAGCCTGGTCAATGGTGAGAGGTCAAAAAACTCAGTGTCCTGGTCCTCCAGGTTGGGGGTCTGAAACAGGATGGCGTCCATGTCTGTAAAAGTAAATCGTTGCCACCTTCCCTCTGCTTTTCGGACAGCTTTTTGAGCCAAAGGCTTTGGATGAGGATCCTAATCGTCCTTCTGTGTAGGTCTGGGTGCCCTGGCAGTATCTCAGCCCACATACAACCATGATATTTTCTTCAAACATAAACTTCATTCTTCATCGGCCGTCACGCAGATTATCAAGGGTCGCCTTGTCTGCTGCATACAGCAGGGCGGATAAGCGAAGACATGCTACGGCTGGCGCCTCCCTTCTTTCTTTTCCACCTTTTTCTCTTAATTCCATCCCGACCCCCCATTATTAACCTTCATTCCATAATTCCCAGCTTAATTGACAGTAACCGAAGTGCCACTGGAGTAGAACCATCTGTAGTCACCTTCCCACAACACCCATCGGACGCTTGTCGGCAACAGCCACTTATAATGCCACGCTGTCCAGTTTCCATGGCGGCCTTCCACGTTCGCACTCTAAGACAATTAGGTCAACAGGCTGCGTTGGCACGCACCTTGAGCACACTGGGTAATGATGTGTGCTGTGTGTCCGAAACTAGGATCAATGACTGTAACGGGGTTATTGAATTAACTGCACCTGGCTTATCCTCTCGTTATTGGTTGCACGCATCCGGAGACGCCGATGCTGCACTCATGGGTCAAGCCGGTGTAGGTATCATCCTAAGCTCCAAGGCTGAACCATCGTTGGTTGATTGGATTCCGGTGAACAGCCATTTATGTGCAGCCCGTTTGAAGACATCAGTTAAGGCTGACTCACGAAGTAGTAAAAAACGCTGTTTGTTTGTGCTTTCCGCTTATGCTCCCACCGACTGCAGTTCAAATGCTGTTAAGGACATATTCTATCACGAACTGAATGCGCTACTCCGCAGTGCTACTAGTTCAGATATTATAGTACTTGCAGTGGATATGAACGCACAAGTAGGGCGTCTGACCTCTTCAGAAGGTCAGCTGGTAATTATGGGTCTAATTCCGAACGGACTGAAAGTGGCGAGCGTCTGCTGCAACTGTGCGCGGAGCACCAGTTGTTTCTTAGTAGCACTGCTTTTAGAAACAGTGGGCACCGAAGTGCCACTTGGCGTCCCCCTGTGGCTGGCCATCGATGGACCCAAAATGACCACATGTCAGTAAGTCACAGGGGGCGCGCTTCCATCCTGGATTACCGCTCGTACTTGAGTACCTGTGTCGACTCTGATCATGCCCTGGTAAGCTGTCGTTTCTCCATGAACTTAAACTGGAAGCGCACCAAGCGTTTCCTCTAATTGGCAACTGAGAAATTGTCACCGCTCTCTGTCAGGCAAGCCTATCAAGAGGCACTGCGTACCGAACTTTCGCTGTCTTGTCCTAATGACACTGAGCTTCAGTGGAATAAGATCTCGGCCGCCATGCACGACGCAGGAGCATCTGTTTGTGGCACTATCCATCGTCACCGCACCAGTCACTGGATATCCGAGAGGTCGGTGAACCTGTTGGAATCTCGGCTGGCTCTGAACACATCGTGACCAGACGGGCTATTAGGTGTGAACTAAAGCAGAGCCTACGTGCTGACAAGGAAGCCTGGTGGACCAGTCGGGCTCAAGAAATGGAGGAGGCAGCAGCAGTAGGCAATTATCGCAAGCTCTTTCAGCTAATCCGCTCCACTGGTCCCAGTAAACCAGGCGTCAGTGAGACAATCAAAGACAGCGCGGGTGCACTGGTACACAATAAGGAAGGCCGGTATGGCTCGTTGGGCGGAACACTTTCGAAAAAAGTTCAGCTGGCCCACGGACCTCTTCCTACTCAAATGATGCAGGACGAGCCATGGACGCTTAGTTTAGAGCCTCCGCCGGAGGCCGAGGTCCGAAACGCGATTACAGCCCTCAATCATTTTCGTGACGCTGGCCCGGATTCCTTCCAACCTGCAGTATTTAAGGATGGCGATGAGGTCCTCTGCAAAGCACTGGCCCCCCTATTCCAACGTATCTGGAAGGAAGAGAGTGTCCCAGCCAATGGGAGCGAATCGATTATAGTAGCAATATACAAGAAGAGCAGTCGCACAGACTGTTCTAACCACAGCGGTAGTAGCCTAATGCCGGTTGTGACAAAAGTGCTTGCCTCCATTCTCGTTCATCGTCTCACTGCGGAACGGGAATCTTGGATTAGGGAAGAGCTAGCCGGTTTCCGCCCAGGGCGTGCCTGTATAGACCATATGTTCATTTTGCGACAGGAGGTAGAGCAGCGCCACGCATACCACATACCGACAGTAGTTGTGTTCCTCGATTTTAAGGGTGCATTCGATTCAATCGTTCGATGCATTCTGTTCGAAATATTTGCGCGGAAAGGTGTTCCCACGAAAAATTTGAACACCCTTCGTGCTCTATACTCGAACACTACAGGCCGCGTCAGGGTCTACGGTGTCCTGTCGGATAGCTTTCCGACCACAGGTGGCGTTCGTCAGGGTTGTCCGATGTCCCCATTTTTGTTCAATTTCGTCGTGAATTCTGTAACGGAGTTTTCGCTTGCTGAATCACACGATGTAGACGTTGAGGTCCTGCCTGGTGGAAGGCTAGTTGAGCTTGATTATGCGGACGATATCATCCTGCTTTTCGACGGTGCTGTGGCGGCACAACCAGCCCTGAATAGTCAGACTAGAATGGTCCCATTATTTGGTATGCACTTCGCACCTTCAAAGTGTGAATTGTTGCTGCAGGACCACCAGCCACTTGATGACTGCTTGACACTTGCTAACTAGGAACTCGAGGTGGTTGATCAATTCACTTATCTTGGCAGTTGCATCAGCAACGATGGGCGCATAGAAACTGAATTCAGTTCACGCAATACAAAAGGCCAGAACTGCCTTTTTAAAACCCGCGGTATCCTTGGTAACATGAGGAAGTTTCCCTCCGTCTGAAAGGCCGTGTATACAAGGCCACAGTCAGGACCATCCTGTTCTATAGTAGGGAAACTTGGTCGCTTCGGTCTGAAGATCTGAGGAGCCTTTAAGTTTTTGGTCATCGTTATCTGCGAAGCGTTGCTGGTGTCGGATGGCATCACCTTGTCCGCAACGATGATGCGCGCAGGCGAGCACTAGGAAGTGATAATCATGCTAGCTACCTAGAACAACAGATAGCACTGAATAAGTTGCGTTGGCTCGCGCACGTGCTATGCATGCCTGGTCACCCGCTTACCTAGGAGGGGTTAATTAGTCTGCCAGGTGTAGGATGGCGCAAGGCTCGAGCTGGACGGAACTTGACTTGGCAACGGGAAATGAAGTCACTGACAAACAAACTGGGTGCCGTTGGTCCGTCTCGCCTTCCGGGCTGGAGTCCACATGGCTCGCCTTGTGCTTGGCTCGGGAATTTACAGGACATGCCTCGCAACCGACACCAGTGGCGCGTCTGTTGCCGTCTCCTAGTCGGATTGCCTGTTTAAAGTGTGTTTGGTGCTGAGTTATCTGCGGGGTAATGGCTGATTATGACGCGTGGCAGTGAAAGCCGCAAGGAAGCTGTCTAGCCGATGGCGCCTTATCTTTGCACGATAGCCAGCTGTTTGTGATGATATGTTGTCTACACAGGATGTAGGCGCCTTGTCTCTGTATGTTTGTTAAAAGCATTAAGGTTTTCAGGTAAGTCTCCCTTCTCTCCCTCTTATTATTCTTTATTCCATAGGTTATCATGTTGTATGGCAGCGAAGCATCAGTTTAAATAGCTGACGTACTGCTGTTGTTGATTGATTGAGACCATTTCATGTGACACAGAAAAAGAGCAATAGTGACAAGGATGTCCTCAGGAGTTAGATAACGCCAAGAAGTTTCAAAACATGGTAGCTTGCTCATTGACTTTAGTTCGCTCAAACGTATTTAAGCTTCTTTACAGCTATTATCCGGTGCAAAATGGAAATGTTTGGCCCAAGATCCTCAACATTGGCATCCAAAACAATGGGTGATTCTATCGCGGGGAGAACGAAAGATGCCCATTTTATTTAGTCAAATAATCGATATGATGTGCGACGAATTCGATGCGATCAGCACAGTTGGCCGGACTGGACTTGCCTATATAAGTGAAGATGGCATGCACTCTACGGATTTCCCTGGAGGACGAACCTCGCCTCTAGTTTTACGGGCCAATTTGATTAGTGGGGCAAAAATCCCTTCTTGTTTGGCAAGCACAGACTAACTACATCCCCTGAGATGTTAAAGTTATTCATTCAGTCGTCTCTTACACAGTTTCTCCCAACAGTACATTTCTACTGTCCCACGCAGGTAGACCACTGGTACTCTGTAGTGCCCTGGTTCTTGTACAAAGACGGATGTTCAGCATCATAAGAATTGTACATAACACAAAGAGCGTCAAGGGCCTACGCAATCTGTCCCACCATCATAGGCTGAAGTCAATGGGTTTTCAATGGCTGCTACCAAAGGCTGCGCGGCGATCTCACATTAGTCCATCATATGTTGGTTGGACCAAACTACGTATACCGTCACTTGCTAACAAGCAACTATAACACTAAGCTCAGAGGGAATCCTCTGAAATTAAGTCTACAGTATAGCCGCCTGGAAAGTCAGCGGAATTAATTTTCTCTTCGGGTTTGTCAATCCTGGAACTCCCTCCCAAACTTAGTTGTTTCCTCCTCACCATGCATATTTTCAAAAAACGACTAAACCTTGACCATGGCCCTCACCACTTCGTTGTCTAAACTGTGGTGCTTTGGAATACATTAATTGTCCCTTCAAACCGCATTAGCATGTCACATAAACCTGAGGAGCCCGTACAGATGTGAGTATTTGCGTTTTTACTTTTCTCACGGACTACATCAACTATAAGTGATCCCATGTTGCCTAGTCGTTCGCGTTCGATTCCCACTTACACTACTGTTGTTCAGCAGTGTATCTGCTAGATATCCGCTCAAACAGACAACCAACCAATCTTTTGATCTTGTAGCTTTACACTAATCATCCTGCGGGACTTGACGAGAAACTGCATTTTTACCCGGCAAAAGTCAGCGTTCTTTGTTCACCGTTATCTCCCATCAAATTCATGAACATTTTTAGTAGCTCAAACTAATTAACAATAGCACCTGTTTTGGACCGAAGACTGTCTATTACAATCAACAAATTTGTTAAAAACATTTTCCGTCGCCAGAACGCATAGGTGGAAGCTCTCTGTTTAGACCACTGTAACCACTTGTTCCTATACCTTTCGTCCATCACAACAGGTAGGGCATGTCAAGGTTATTCTGCGTAACCCCTAACCTACTGGTATCGTTTGTTCTTAGTGGGAAAAGTAGCCACAAGAATTTAATTTGTATACCTGCGCCTTCAAGTACCTACATATAAAATGCCTGATTTAATTAAGGATCTAGTCGAAGTAGCACAATCTATTTGTCTGCTGAGTTCGACTTTAATACTAGGCCTGTGCTTCAGTTGGTCGTGAGGGTGTAGGCAACTCCGAACCATAGTTTGATGGACCATTGCTGGTTGACCTCGTGAACTCTGGTAACCCTGAGGTACTACACAGGCGTTGTTGACACACCCGAATCCAGATATGACAGGGGGTGCAAATTCAAGTATTGTATTCGTCGGTGAGGAGGACTGTATATCGTATTGTAACTGCAGTCGCTATCATCCCGTTAGCTAGTACCTGCCGTGCAGGCTGCGATGGAGTCTGCAAACCTTCAACTATGATTTACTCCGGAACCCCTTGGGTTATCTATACTCACTACGTAAGTACTGAAGCTGCAGTAGGAAAGATGTGCTTATTACTCCAGATATGTATTGGCTGGTGACTGTCTGAGGAGCGCAGATTGGGGTTCCGATAGGTAAGACGGGATGAAATGTTATATCTACAGCAATTTTAACGCTCCAAAAACCTAGCAAGGCAAATGCCTGTGGATGAAAAAATTTCTTGTCTACGGAAAACTCTAGGCATTGGAGTTCACAACGCATAAAAGAACATATATCTAACGCGGTGAATTTAGTATTCTAGGTGGGTAGAAATTATCAACTTTTACTGTGGAGCGGAAGAATGTTATCCGGGATAATTTTATCGGGATGTCAATGGGGAAGCTTGATGGTGGATAGACACTGGAACGTTCGTGCAGCTTTTAACCAGTTAACACTTCAACTATGGGAATCACACTGGTTCCCATGCACTTTGGCGTTGATGACAGTCTGCTCTACTTTGGGTACTAAGCCAGCTTCCCTCAATCCTCTGAGATATGGATGGAGTGTCTCTGACCAAACCTCCACGATTGGCATAAGCGCCTATAACATTTACCCTATATGGCAGCCGTGATATAACCCAACAAGAAGTATGCGTGAAAGCCTGGTAAAACGGTGTACTTTTCACAGACCTGTGCGTCGGCCCCAGCACTACCCAAGACCTGTTGTTTGACCCCACTGTTCTTCACCTGCGGTTGATCCGGACGTAAGGAATAAAAGGCCCCCATCACTCCACTGATACTGCAAACCAATTTTTAATACGGCAGATTAAGCACTTCGCCGGTGCACCGTACAAAAGTCTTTTTTAAAGTAGGTGTACGCAAGGTGTCTCCAAAAACCGCTTCAAATTTCCATGCCATCCGGTGCTTCACATTTCCTCTCTACCAGTACAGTCTCGCGTGGGCTCAACACGTTAGCACTGACACATTCAAAGGAGACAAATTCTCATCCAAAAAGCACTGATTAATCCCACCGCACTATGAAGCAGGTAGTTTCCTCTTTTTACCATTATAGCTTATACAAGTTCCGACCTGTTGTATAGTCCTACCCCGCTATCCTGAAAAGCTTGCTGAATCGTTGCTCAGAATCGCCCACTCAGAATCGTTAAGCATAAGGTAACTGCCAAATCTACACCTAGATGGTACCTGAGGGCTTGACTGAATTGTTGAACAATCGGGTACGCGCTACAGTCCAAGATTACGTGCCATTACCCGAGTATCTCTTACCAGCGGATGTTGAGCTGGTTGTACCTAAACTGATAGTAGTAATGTGGTGGCCGGATAACGGCAGAGCCAGATTGGAACACACCGCATTTGCAGCGCTAATGATTCTCCTGACATGGGCCTTGATATTGTCACAAGACCAAAACCCAAGCAGTTAGAAACAGGCACTGATCACAGAGATTCAGACCTACGATTTTTAGTTCCCAACGTGATTCCTCTCATTCCCCTCTCAGTTAGAAAACTTTAATTGAAACCGCGTTCTTCAAACGACTTGCTGCGTAACAATGGAATAAGCAGATACGAAGCTGTGCGTCTTGTGTTGAATCAGGCCTTTTCGCGTGTGCCAAAGCAAACTGATAGTATACGTAACTATGCCATCACCGTTAAACCATTTTTTCGTATTTGGGGCCTCGGAAGCCCACTCTTCAAGCGCAGCTGCACAGTAAATGCGTCAAAAAGTATCTCGCGTAAAAACGATTTGATTTGTTATGATACCCCGAGAGCTGGATTGATGTCAGTGACGCCTATACATTTGCGTCTAGTCGGTTTGCCCAAGTGGGTGGCCAAGCCCTCAGCACTACATTCTGTGATTTGTAGTTTGCCCACATAAACCCAAACTCCAAGAAATTTGACTGGCTTGCTAGCACCGATACTCGTGTGTCTGAACGAAGCGTGCGCATGTGCTCAAGCAAGCATGCCATCTATATCATTTTACACGCACGTTAGCGCATTGTATCAAGCTTTTAGAGTGGCACATATTCGAAATCGCGTGCAGTGCTTTCAAGTTTTGGCATCGTTGATACTCTCATTAGTCATGGGACGTTGTCCAATGGGACACCGGTTGAAAGCCCACAGCATAAGCGACAGACAGTCCAATGAAAGTGGTCGAGCACCACCTTTTGTTCTGTCTTAATGACTATCTGAAGTAAACCTCGCTAAGTTGAAAGCATTGCACGTGATTTCGAAAATGTGCCACGCTAAAAGCTTGGTAGAATGCGCCAACATGCGTGTAAAGTTGTGTAGTGTCACGCACTAAAGCCATCACGTGTTGAACCCAAAAGGGTAACTGATGATCAACGTCCCACGTGAACAATTGCAGAGGCTTCAAAGTTCTGAACTTTTTAGCCGGTCAACGCTCAACACTTGACGATACAGCAATGGCAGCTCTGTAGATTGTTCATGGTTACCTTTGAATTATTTACGAACTAACTGCGCACGTGTATGTTACATAACATCTTATATATCGGTGGCGGCAGAGCCTATGGTGCGCTCAGTCTGGTGGTGGCTAGATCCTGACAGATGGTCTACCCACTGCTGCTACTGTTGTGCCATTTGCTCATGTCCTGGGCGCCGCCTCGTGGCGACCGCTGGGTGGGATTTGGGTTTCGCCCTTCTCCCTGCTAAGATCCAGGACACCAATCCGCATGAGTCAGTGAACTGACCATGTGCTAGACCCGCTGCCTTTCGGGTGTTCATTTAGTCGAAGGCTTTGGCTGAGGACCCGAGTCGTTCTCCTGTCAGGATTGGGCTCCCTGGCAGTGCATCCTCTTCGGAGGTTAGCAAGTGGTCCATGACCCACTTCCCGTAAAACCTAGCCATGGGAGAAAACAGGTTTACGGGTTATAAGCTCACAGCTCGATTGGCGTAGAGTACGAGTGCCACGCATTATCTCTGACGGTGGGAGGACACCTCCGGGTGTTCAATGGGTTGCTACTGCCCGCCTCAAGCCAGGCAGCTTCTGGTCAAAGTGGTCCAAACCCGCCAAAAACCCTCCTGCGCCTGGCCGTTTTCGCCGGTGCGTACTCAATTACGGTCGCAAAACATATGATAATTGTTCCACAACTTCAAAGGCTACGTGTGACGGCCGTCAAGCAGATCCCAATCTGTCTCTGCAATCACATTCCCGAGCTGGATCTGCTCTCCACTGCCTTGTGGGTCAGGCTGTTGAGCCAAAGGCTCCGGGCGGAGTTCCTCAAGCAAACCTCCGAAGCACAACGACCACCTCGCGTGCGATTGCGCACCAATGCAATCGTATGTCTGCGCGTAAAGCACTCAGCATCGGTTGCTGGAATGTGCGCACACTACTGGACCGGACCTCCAGCGAGCACCCGGAGCGACGCACTGCACTGGTCGCGATGGAGCTGGCGCGCTACCACATCGATATTGCGGCGCTCAGTGAAACCCGGCTCGCTGAGCAAGGTAAGTTACATGACGCAGGTGCTGGCTACACATTCTTCTGGGTGGGGAACGCCGCCTCAGCACCACGTGAACATGGGGTCGGATTTGCAATATTCGATCGCCTAAATGGCCAGCTGGTAGGTGAACCAACAGGCATCAGCGCGCCACTGATGACCGTTCGCCTTCGACTCGGAAGAGGTAAGTTTGCTACTTTTATAAGCACGTACGGTCCGACCATGTGTTATCCTGATGACACGCGTGATCAGTTCTACACTGAGCTATCCTCTGTGATACGGTCTGTGTCGAGGAGCGACCGACTATTTCTGCTGGGTGATTTCAACGCGCGTTGGGCGTGATGCATCGGTGTGGACAGATGTTATCGGTTCGCATGGCATTGTTTCAGCGAATGCGAACTGTGACAGTCTGCTCTCACTGTGTGCCACGCACGGCCTGACAATCACGAACACTCGGTTTGCACTGAGTGCGAGTGATATGGCAACCTGGACGCACCCACGGAGTGGTCACGCTCACCTGCTCGACTATGTCATCGTACGTCAGCGTGATATGCGTGAAGTGCGCATGACACGTGTACTGCGTGGAGCTGAGTGTGGCACTGATCACAAATTGGTTCGGACCAAACTGTACATATATTGTCGTAAATCTATGTATTGCACTCCCGCCGTGAATCGACACAAATTTAACATTCTCTCCCTCGGTACTGTGGCGAAACGTACTGGGCTGGAGAAGGCGATGGCTGCACGCCTGTGTGGTGATGTGGACTGCATAGCCACAGTAGGCGACTTGTGGCACCACATTCGCGACAAGGTGACAGCTGCTGCCGAGGAGACCATCGGGCGCGCAAACTGTAAACGGCCTGATTGGTTTGATGAAAACAATGTGACGATTGGCGCATTGGTGTCAGAGAAGAATGCAGCATTTGCTGCACATGCTGCAGACCCCAGTGACTTGGGGAAGAGTAGTCAGTTTCGCAAACTTCGACGGCGACTGACCCGAGAGCTCCGTCGCATTAAAAATGCATGGTGGACGGAGAAGGCGAAGCAGATGGAATGCTACGCCGAACGCCGCCAACACAAGGAATTCTTTGACTCCTTGAAGACGGTGTATGGACCGAGATTGGAGCCGCTGAGGACACTGATCGATGGTAGTTCAGGCCCTACCTGCACACAGACTGCAGACATAATGCAGATCTGGCGGAAACACTTTGACTGTCTCTTGAACAACCGTTCAGAGATCGACTGGCCTACATTGAATGGCCTGAAGCAGCACGATGTGAAGGCGGATCTGGCGGATACGCCGACACTGGATGAGACGCAGAGAGCACTTGCTCAGCTGCGAAACGGCAAATGTGCCGGAGGTGACGGGATCCCACCTGAAGTATTGAAACACGGTGGACCCGCGTTGTTGACTGCGCTGCACCACTTGGTGCAACGCGTGTGGATTGAGGAGGAGGTGCCCGCTGAGCTGAAGGATGCCCTTGTGCTACCACTGTACAAAGGCAAAGGTAGCAAGCAATGTTGCACGAATTATCGTGGCATCAACTTGCTGAATTGTGTGGGCAAGGTGATTGCCCGAATCCTGCTCAATCGCCTCGTGAGTCAGGTTTTGGAACCTAACGTGGCGGAAGAGCAATGTGGATTCCGTTCGGGTCGCAGCACTATAGATATGGTGTTTGCGGCTCGTCAGTTGCAAAAGAAGGGCAGAGAACGACACCAGCCATTGTACTCGTTTTTTGTTGATTTCACCAAAGCATTTGATACGGTGAACCACGAGGCACTGTGGCTGGTGTTGGGTAAGTTTGGTTGCCCGCGTAAGTACGTAAGTTTAATTGAATGTCTGCACAGTGGTATGCGAGCGAGGGTGCAGCTGAGTGGAGAGACCTCTGATGACTTTACAGTTGTCTCTGGTGTGAAGCAAGGCTGTGTGTTATCTCCTGCCCTGTTTAATATCTATCTTCATGCAATGTTGTCTTGTGCTTTTGGTGCCGCTTGTGCTTACGGTGTTCGTGTGGAGGACCGTTTGGATGGTGGGTTGCTGAACATCTGTCGTTTCGGTGCGAGAACTCTAGTCTGTGAGACAACTATCCGTATGTTGCTGTTTGCTGACGACTGTGCGTTGTTTTCACACAACGCGGATGAGTTGCAGCACATGACTAGTGCTCTGGCTTCGACAGCGGCCAAATTCGGGCTCACCATCAACACAAGCAAAACTATTTGTCTCTTTCAGCCTTCACCGGAGGTGCAATCTTCAATATTGCCGCGAATCAGCATTGGTGCTGAAGTATTGGAAACCACCTCCCGCTTTTGCTACCTTGGGAGTGTGATGTCGACTGATCAGCAGCTACACGTTGAGTTGCGTATTCGCGTGTCGAAGGCAGCGGCGGCATTCGGGAAGCTAATACCGAGTGTGGAACAACCATCAGCTTAGCATTGGCACGAAGCTGATGGTGTACAAATCCATGGTGCGGTCCGTTCTTCCATACGGCAGTGAAACGTGAACGAGGTACCGTCGGGATGTGCGATATCTCGAGCGGTTCCATCAGCAGTGTCTGCGACGAATTTTACGCATCGGTTGGGGCGCCCGTGTTGCAGACACGGAAGTTTTGCTCCGAAGTGGGATGTATGCAGTGGACGGCATACTTTTACTGCGACACCTGAGATGGCTCAGTCATGTGAGCCGTATGGATTACGCGCTTGATATGCATGTTGACAAGGTGCCTACCTGTCTATTACCCACTACCTCGTCCATACTGGCTCCAGGAGACAGTTGGTCGTTGCTGGAGGAGACGGGGTGCACGGTCCTTGTGGTCGTGCTAGGCTCGAAGAGTGGTTCCATGCACTCAGTGTGGAGCGGACTACGGTCCAGCCACCGCCTTGTGTGCGCTTGATTCCCCAAATACAGCGTGCTTGTGTTTGCCTGTGAAGGAGTGTGGGCCGGCTCCGTTGATGAAACGTGGCTCCCATCCACATGCCTCCCGGTCTTATTCCTTCGGGTTTACACTGGATATGGGATGTGTGGTTGGAGCTGTGGGTGGTGCAGCACAAGCCACTCATGGTCCCTCTGTAGGCGCAGGCGTCCTGTGGCTGGCCACAGTGACAGGCAAATCCGAAACCGGATGGCGCCAACCGTGCACGTATGGGATGCGCCCTTTGCTGAGGCTGATGTTGCCTTCACGATGCTTCTTAACCGTAGTTGGGCTAATCCAAGTTACAATTAGACTAGATATTTTTAAACCGGATATATTTCATTCCACTCTTATTTGCTTTGTTCTGCCTACTTGAATAACCTTCTGTCAACTGGCCACGTTGCTTACGCTGTTTGGGGTTATCTTCGTTAACGTTATTGTGTGTGTAGTATTTTTTGAGTTACTTGTGGAAATTTTGTACTTATCGCGGATTCGTTGATAACAAACCTAATTCATATGCTAATTTAGCGAATAGTTATGTCGGCAAAATCTTATTCTTTAACAAATATATTTTAGTTGATAATGTCATTTCAAGTGATTGGCTGTTGATTGACATCCCCGGTGTGGCTGTGCTTGATTTGCTTGTTGACAAGGTGCCTACCTGTCTATTACCTATGAATGGTCGACCCAGAACCTGCTTCAGTTCAACGCCACACATTGCAAGTTGCTGTGTACGCCACAAAGCCACTTGAGAATACAGACTGGGGATCAAATATTGCAGCGCACTTCAACGGAATGCGATCTAGGAGTGATAGTGCAGGAAGATCTGGGCTGTTCATACGCCATCCACGCCTGCAGCCATGGCAAAAGCAAGACCTTACCGCTCTTAACTGCCACAACGAAGGGCGACCAAGAAGTAAGGACTGTTTTCGGGTATACAGTGGACAATATCGACGCCTGCGTGGCGACTTGATAATGACTTATATGATCCTGAGGAATCCAAATCATTCTTGTCGTCACCTACTAAAGATGAATAGCAATACCACGCTCAGAGGACACCGGCTAAAGCTGACCACACAATACAGCCGGTTGGAATGCCGCCGGAATTCCTTTTCCCTTCGTGTATGCGAACACTGGAACGCTCTTCCCACATATGTTGTTTCTTCCCCCAAGCTAACGGTATTCGAAGCGTCTGAAGCGGATACCGAAACAACTCTTATACGGTCAAGTGAGTATTGGAAAGCGGCATGCTGGGAAACCAAAGTTACGTTACCAGGACATGATTAAAGTGAGCCTCACACGTTCTAATCTTGATTGCAGATTATGGGAATCGAAGGCGGTTGATCGGAGTGCATGGCGCGATCTGATCACGAAGGCAGTTGCTGAGGTGCAGGAGAAAGCCCTCATGCATGCAGAGAAGAAGCGGCAAGTGCGGAAGCGGCAAGCACCGATGAGCTGTTCTCCATCGACATCAAGCGCATTGTGCTGTAGAACATGTGGTCGCGAGTGCCTTAGTCAGGCAGGCTTAGTGAGTCATGAGGGAGGCCACTCGGGACTACTACCGAAGCGACGACGGGTCCTGCAGAGAACGTAGGCAGCACCGGCGCAGCGTTTGTAGGTACGCTGAATTCGATTTACTAACCGCGTGCTTGCATGCTAAGTCTCTTTATTTTAGGTGGTGGGTTTTCAATTTTGCCTAAATGCTTTTCTTACTTATATAAATGTCTACCTGTACTCTATTCCATTAACTTGCACACCTCGATTAAGCCAATTGTATTCGATTTCCATAGCACTTTTGTGTTCGTGGCATTCCGTAAAGTATACTTCCTGACCTCGTGCACTTATCTAGGATTCGTTTGTAAACAACTTATTTTATATGCTCATTAACTTAAGGTTTATGTCACCGTTTCCTTATGCATTAATCGAGCTAATTTCTTTGTCTCTCTCTCTCTCTCAAGTGATTGGCTGCTGTTTGATATCCCCGGTGTGGTCGCGCTTGATGTGCATGTTGACAAGGTGCCTACCTGTCTATTACCCACTACCTCGTCCATACTGGCTCCAGGAGATAGTTGGTCGTTGCTGGAGGGGAGGGGGTGCACGGTCCTTGTGGCGGTGTTAGGCTTGAAGAGTTGTTCCATGCACTCAGTGTGGAGCGGACTACGGTCCAGCCACCGCCTTGTGTGCATTTGATTCCCCAAATACAGCCTGCTTGTGCTTGCTTGTGAAGGAGTATGGGCCGGCTCCGTTGATGAAACGTGGCTCCCATGCACATGCCTCCCGGTCTTGTTCCTTCGGGTTTACACTGGATATGGGTTGTGTGGTTAGAGCTGTGGGTGGTGCAGCGCAAGTCATCCATGGTCCCTCTGTAGGCGCAGGCGTCCTGTGGCTTGCCACAGTGACAGGCAAATCCGAAACCGGATGCCGCCAACCATATATACATATATATATATATATCGGTAGAATTTTCGTCCACTAATTTCATTCGTTTTCCTCGCTTTTCCCGCAGGTCTCTTGGATGGGTTACCACGTGTATAAGTCCATTGTTTTAAATATATGCACTTATGCGCTACACTGAGCTTTCATGTCAAGTTGTACTGTTGTCAGGGCTGGAAAGAACCATACTTTTAGCGCTCCAGTACGGTAATCTTATTGGCAACAATGAGTTGTTGTCCATGGGAGGAAGTCACATTTCCCCACTACAGTAGCGTCACCCACTACCTCTCGTTGACTATGTCTAACTATCCGTTAACTTCATCGCTCAGTAATATGTTCGAATGACTTCGAGAGATGTGGAGCTTATAGGTATTTTTGCTATACAAATAGTGCAACATTTCGACGCAAGAGCTTCTGTTCCTACTCGTCATTATGTTTCTTAATAGCGAAGGGGACAGCACTAGTTCACCATGCCGACAATGCAAGAAGTAGGTGTCGTACCTTATCGTTTCTTCCAGGTAGTACATGATTCACTGACATAAATGTGATAGTTCAGACATAGCCGCTCATGATGCGTACGTTGACAAGTTTCTTACCTGTTCGACATCGCTATCCCGCTGATTGAATCCATGAACCACCAAATCTATTGCTAGCAAAAACAAAACGCACAAGTCTCGTGGGAGCTCTACGCTCATAGATTGGTTCCAACATAGGACGGACTACGGCCAACTCCTTAAAGTATGTGCGTCCAGCATGCATTTTTCCCATAATTTTACTTCTACGGAGAAGTCTGAAGAAACAATCGTGACCCTAACCTTTATACTTCTCTGTCATGTTGCTTCAGGTTTGCACTGGATATCTGGTGTATTGATGAACCTGTATTTGGCGCAGTACAAGCTTTGTCGATGGTCTTTCCCTAAATGCGGACTTATAGTTACTGTACACAGTCACTCTAGCTAAAGATTTATTCTTGTATCGCATCAACAACTAATTCACTGGACCATATACCTGATAAACAGCAAGTGCCCATGAACAACTGGTGCATTTTGAGGATAAAGACTTACTTGGGTTGGAGAATTTCGGGGCTCCTCTCTCCTTACACTGCACTCCATGATCGACCGGTTTCGTCCTGATTTGGACGATAGTGTGAGCTGAGATGGGAGCCCAACACAGTAGTGGACGGCTTACGTCTTGGTCATGAGGCTAAAGTTCCGCGACCAGCGCTTAACACGGTGGATGGAAGTTCAAGACCACACAATGGACTCAAATGTGTGGTGAATTTTCAGCCAATCTTTAATACCTATCTGCATTCACCAAAGCTAAAAGCTACAGGCTACGACACTGTCCCTAATAATGAAGAGTTTCGCAATGCTATAAAAATGTACTGCTGCCAAACTAGCGCGGGTCAATTATCTCCAACTTCTAAGGATGTACCTGGGTGAATACCGTACATTTGGACAGGGCACACGCTTGTTTCTGTAAGTTTCTTTCCTCCATTGTTAGTTGAGCATTATTGTGATGACCCATCTGCAAAGCTGTCATTCAAGCCAATAAAGAAAGGAAGCTCAGGTGCAGGATGAGCAGGATATTATAAAGAAAATTTATGGAGTTACCTGGACAATTTCTGCCAACGTGTTGGCGCTGTCATCTTTGGCCACAATGTATCGCTGTCGCGGTGGATTATCGAGGATATTCTGAACAATGCTGGAGATAAAAAATAATGATTGCCTATGTGAATGTGTTGTTAATTAGCACCCACTCGACCAAGTACTCTGTCATCGGAAGTGCAAACGATCTTGGAGCTTGTCTCCAAAGGCCATGGTTCGCTGCATTTAAAAGAATATAGTCATATAAAAGAGTAATACACGCTGGAACCCCTGTCTACCTGACCACCAACATACAAGTTGAGTAAAGGCAGGTGGGCAGCACCACCTGTGGTTAGGTATATTGTAGGAAGTATCTACTCTTGTGCTACAAGTCTAAAGCTGAACTCAAGTGCTGGGATTCTCTGGTCAGATTGAGAGCGCGATAGGCGGTCAATCGAAAGGAGAAGCAACGACACGTGAAAGAATATGTGAGATTCAAGGCAGCATCATCTGTAGGAATGAATGATCAACTACGAAAAAAGTATAGTGTCTAAAACGTTATATTTCTTCACTACTTGTCGAGGAGAACTCATAACTACCACACGCGTTCAGATGTCGCAGTCGAACAACGGGACATTACGTAAAGAGGCTAGCCCTTAACATGTATCGTAGGATGGTCAGGAAGATAATAGAAAGAATCATCAAAGTACGTGTCAACAAAATTGAGTGCGCACCGGGAAATTCATAAAGAGATGTGCACATGCTAATAAGTAGTAATCCAACTCGCGCGTCGAGGATTGTTGCCGTAATTAATCGAAAGTTCATCGCAGCAGCTTCCAGAGCAGGTAGTCATCTACAAGCACCAGACTAAGTGCACCCCAGAGATAGACTGGGAGCAATGGTCAATGATCAATGGAATATGGCGGATAAAACAGCCGAAGCTTGACATGTCCCGCCCGGTGATCGATTTGGGGGTAAGCAAAATAAAGGCAAAAATGGCAATAGGAAATAGTGAACAACTATGAATTGCGAACTTTCCGATTACAGCGTTCCCGTCCGCTTTATATACTATTCAAGATTATCGTTTGTGATCTCCGTTCAAAAATGAAGGTGGGTTGGTTTGTTTTTGTTTTCTGCTGTTTGTTTGGGTGGTCTGGATTGCGTGATATGGCGGAGTGTGACCAGTGCATTCTCGAAACGCGCTTTGAACACGGCTAACATAGGGGCTGAAATAATAGCTTCTGAGAGGGTATTCCACCTGTGGCAAACACGCAGCGAGAAGAAGTTTCTTCCACACTCCGACCGACTGTATTGTTCTGACAACTTGAGATGATTAGCTCTCAGCTGCCTGTTGTGACTCAGCATCAATAGGTGCTGGCAGGGGTAATAAGTGTTGTTTAATATTTGGTGAACCGTGATTAGATCGCCACGCAAACGGCGATAACTTCCGCCGTAAATGCCAAGCACTCTGAAGCGCTGTTCGTATGACAGGAAGCGCAGCCCCTTGACAAATTTGGTCGCCCGACGTTGTGGAAGCTCCAAGACCGTGTGATCCCGCTTTAACCATGGGTGCCATGCGTGAATTCAACATGTGATCGCATATAATCGGGAAGCATTTGACGGAAAATCGACGGTTGGAATTGCCCGAACGCTCATCGTAAAAGCCCCACGATTTGAATCCCTTTCTTCGATGCCTTTTTGCACTGCTCCGAGCAGGTGAGCTCTTCCTGGACCAACACACCATGATCCTTTTTGAGGGAACAGTATTGCAGATCCTGATCCCCCAGCTTATAAGTGTGAACTATTCGGGGTCTTAAATGGAGCGCTCGACATTTAGCCACATTGAAGGAAAAGCGATTTTTGACCGACCATCCATAAATCTTGTCAAGATCGATTTGAAGTTGGATGCGGTCTTCTGGAGCTCTGAGCACTGGCAAAAGTTTGATGTCATCGGCATAGAGTAAACAGTTTGACACAATTCGGCTCACTATATCATTTATGAAGACCAAGTATAGACTGGGCCCCGATACCGAACCCTGTGGCACTCCGCATTCGACGTGAATTGTGTCTGACATGGATTCATATACTCTTACTTCCAAACACCTATGCGAGAGGAAATTGAAGATCCATTCGAGGAGAAGGTCCCTAATGCCACATCCTTAAAGTTTGGCGAGAAGGATACGATGGGCCAACCGGTCGAATACCTTGGAGAAATCCAAGTAAGCCACATCAACTCCTACACCATCGTTCACAGTTTCGGTCCAGCTGTCTTGTGCTAACAATAGGTTGGTTGTGCAAAAACCGATTCTGGCGGAAGCCTTGTTGCTGCTGAGCATTGTAACAAAAGCCGTACGGATAAGACATGAGTGCGTCGGCAATGATACCCTGCATAACTTTTGAAAGAACTGGCAGTAGAGTCACCGGTCGATAATTAGCTGGATCGGAAAGACTACGCCCTTTGTAAATGGGGGTCATTATTTCGTGTTTTTACATCGCAGGAACGTGCCGCTCGTCAAGACAGCGCTGGAACAGCCGCGCCAAAGGTTCAGCCAGAATAGTAACCACCACAGCAAGCGTCTTTGCGCAGATATTGTCAATTCTTGGACTGGCGTGCAGGCGCATGGATAGCAGCTTTCTCATCACGATGTCTGCGGTAAGATTTTTATTAGTCAGTCCTGGTGTGGGTACCATAAATTCGAAAGATTCAGGAGACCATGAGATTCAATGAAACGTTGGTGCATATTGTTGTTGCAGAACCTTCGACGCTGTTTTAGCAGTCCGCGTTAGACCATCCGCTGTTTGAAGAGGAGAAAATCCACTTTTCACCTTGCGGAGGCTGTTCATATGTGTGTGCAGAAGCTTAGAATTCGCAGTTAATCGCTCAGCTAAGGTACGTTGATAAGCCACTTTGTCCTCGCGCACTAATTGAGTACTGTGGTTACAGTGGACAAAATAGGCCTTCCAGGTACTCGGACTGGGGTCTGTTTTGTGGGTACACCACGCCGCGTTACGCATCACCATACCTTTACGTGTTCTACTCCGTATAAATGACGCTATCTTTCTCGAACTGATAGTCTTGGTTTCCGATACTTCACTAACCAGGGCGTTAAACTTAATAACGTAACGTCCCCAGGCAATATCGAGTGCGTTCTCGGTTAGGAAACTCCAGTCGGTCGCCTCAACAAGTCGGGTTAAGGTGTCGTAACCGGTTAAGTTTCGCGTTGTTTGAGTTCGGTCCTCGGGATATTCCGCATAGTAAGTGTACATGAAATGGCAAGTCGCATGACCACTGCGGTCTAGAGGAGTAGCGATTATCACCATCTCGATCCTCGGTTCTTCATTAGTGGATATTCGGTCTAATATGGATATCCTGTTATTTCCCCTGAATCTGGTGGGCGAAGGGACATGGCCATAAAATGAAAAATCCGAGACAAGATCTTGCAGATCTGCTTTGAATTGATCTACTGGTGTGGCCTGGGATTCTAGAGCATGTAAGTTGAAATCTCCGGTGACTAGAACGTGACTGTACTTTCTGTTTATCCCTTGACTCAATGCAGCCGCCAAGTTGTAGTTCATCTCAGGTGTAGACGATGGTGCTCGGCAAACAAAAACCACTAGGCCAAGATCGTTCCCACTCAGCCGGAAGCTGCACCAAATGGAGTCAGATACATGGGTTTCCGAATCACGCATGGCTACGCACTGAAGGTTGTGTTACGAAATTAGTGGGCTATACCACCACCTTTGCTGGCTCGATCATTCTGAACAACAGACATACCTGTTAGCGCGATTTCGGCATCCGTTATCACACAGCACAACCACGTTTCCGTGATAGCGATGATGTCCCAAGCTGTTGACGCGTGTCGATGTCATAATGCAGTCAATTTGCTGACTCGACCTTGGGCATTTATGTACATGCATGAGAGCTTCCCGGAGACTACAAGTGTTTTGGGTGGAATGGATGAAGTAAGTGCGTTTACGCCGACCGATGTAAGGTCGGCGGCTAATCGTTTTTCGGATGGGTTGCAGACTCTCGAGAGGGATTTCGTATATATTCAAGTGTCAGATGCCGCGGATCCGGGTGTCCGCTCATGCACTGCTGTGTCCCTTCGGATGTTATAGCTACTCTTGAAACCGTCACCGAGTCTGGTCTTACAGTTGGTGTTTTCATTGAAAATTGCGCTTCCCAGCATTCTGCATGCCGTCAGTCGCGAAGGCATCAAGACAAAAGCCTTCCATGGTCGCCTAAACTAAAGTCCTTTTAAGCAGCAAAATACGAAAGTACACAGTCCTAAGAGGTTGGACTATGTACGTTCACAAAACCCTCTATTAAGAAAGTCGGCTAACACAATTGCTAACTGCGGTTATTTCATGGAGACCTAGTTGACACACCAATAGCAGTTGATGAAACGAATCCTTTGGAACCACAATTTCCCTTACATACACGTTAACAGCCTTCGTAACGTGCAGCGCGGAATCACAGCACTCACTACGGTCGGCTTGTATACATATATGGAGGGAGAAGCAGTCGGTACCTCACGGACATAGACCTCATTTAATTTCCAAAGAATAAAACGCTCGAAAGCTATTACTGCTTCCATCTGTTTTATTCAGCGTTTCAATCACTGCAAAACCGGTGCTGTAAACACTGCTATCCTTTCGTACACACAGGTCTGCTGGAGCGAATAATATATACCCAAAGGGACTGAAGGTAGCAGCCATGCACCTAGCCGAACCGTTTGCTGGATTCCCAGTGAACGGTCTAACTAGTACGGATGTGCAGATCCGGCACTAGCGCCTTTTTATGGGTTGTAACTCCCTGGGGTGCCAGGGAGGAGTAGTATCTCTGGTAGGGGATCTGTCTCACCCTCCGGGGTAGTCCACCTATCTTTTGTCTGCACCTATCACCCAGCTCTTACCTGTGGTTCCAAGAAGCTGCTTGTGCGCGGCAGCGGCCACACCCCGGTCAGCCGTCAGGCAGGCGGGCTAAACCAGGAGGGTAGCCGGGTATACTATTCCGGTGACTTCGTACTCGCATGCGACATTAGTCCTGACAACTGGATGGACGATACCGACCCTTGCTCCAACGACCAGAAGTTAAGACACTTTCCTAGATCCGTGCTGTGTTGCAGACAGCACTTGGCTGTATAAAGTCTAAAGGGGAACCCTCGAAGAAAGGCCGGAATAGGTTGGGACCTCATACGCACCCATAATCCCCACGAAACTTCATGACATGTCCGTTACTCGCGATCCTACTCATACTACAGCGTTCCCGGTAGACGACATGCTCTAAGCTAATCCAGTGGCCAGAGTGACAAGTAAGCTAGCTGAGCCCCTCAATCCCCGGAAGCCACTATGCATTGGATGCTGAAATATTAGAACCCAGTTGCATGTCGGCAGCCGCCATCGCAATGAGTCTGGACCCTACCATGGTGCGATGGTTTGTGTGCCTCAGTGATCCATTGAGCTATGCTGGGTGGTGATTTTGCACCTTCAGAGTCACTCATACCAGATGGGTCAATGGTTAGAGGCCAGACAAACTCAGCCTTCTCGTCCTCCAGGTTAAGGGTTGGAATGAGGGTGGCAACTTATTCCTTAAAACGGACTCCTTGTAGCCCAATGCCAAACCCACTGCCTTGTGGTCAGGTTTTTGAATCAAAGGCTTTGGTTGAGAACCCTAATGGTTCTCCTGTCTAAGCCTGGGCAACCTGACAGTATCCTTCCCACGAAATACCATGAATCTTACCTCAAACAAATTGCTGATGCGCTGGCCACCGCAGAGGATAACCAACGGTGCCCTATCTGCTGCATCGAGCAGGGTGGATAGGGGTTTGGATGTTACTGCTCAAGCCTTCCCGTCTTCTTATTCCCCATCTTACGCTTTTTCACTCTTACCGTCCCCTTCCAACCTCACTTATCTCCACACAGTTTTCAACCGCCCGATTCTTGGCCCTCCCCCAACATGCTTTGCTAGGCATTTATCTTCTAATTTCAACTCACATGTGAACGCAGAGTGTCACTCCTCTCCTGTCGACAAGCCCATGTCCAACCAAGTGGTCCATTCCAGTTCATCGGCTTCCATTTGGAGCCCTCAATCCTCCTTCAGATTGGCATGCCTCAATGTACGCACACTGCTACAAATCGGTCAACAGGCAGCATGTGCCCGAACATTGGAGACCCTCTCGATCGATATCTGCTGTTTATCAGAGACCCGCCTGCAAAACTCGAGCTCTGTGTTCACTCTGCGATCCCCTTCAGGTGACGCAAGCAGTAGTTTCTCAGTGCGCCTATCCGGTGACGATGCAGCTTCGAGCACCGGTCAAGCTGTTGTTGACATTGCCCTGAGTCCCCGGGCTGAAGCTGCTCTGGTTGATTGGATTCCAATCAATAGCCGGATGTGCGCGGTCCGATTGGCTGGCTCGTTTAAAGCTTCGAAGTCGCGCGGGACTAATAGATGTCTATTCATCATCGCTGCCTACGCGCCCACACTGTAGGGATGATTCGGTAAAGAACGACTTCTAACGCCAACTGACCCAGCTCCTTCGCCACAGAAGAAGCAGGGACACAGTTGTGCTGGCTGGGATCTGAACGCACAAGTTGGAAAGTTGTTCACTGATGAAATGCATTTGGGCGGTCAGCATGGTGTAGGCTCCCGTAATGATAACGGTGAGCGGTTACTTCATTTGTTTGAAGATGCCCGCTTATTTCTTGCGAGCACTAATTTCCGACACAGCACCCGCCGGAGGGTGACTTGGTGCCCACCAGCTATGGACGCAAGTCGATCACATTGCGATAAGTTACCGATGAAGAGGCTGTGTCCAGAACTGTCGCGCGATTTGGAGCACATGTGTGGACACCGATCATGCACTTGTATGTGCTGACATGCGGACGCACTTTTGCGGACACCCACGACGACGTTGTGAGCGGATTGACACCAGCCAACTGACAAAGCCAGCTGTTCTGAATGCGTATCGAAGTATGCTGGCATACGAGTTGAGTAGTCGCTCACTGGAGACAATTGATGGTCACTGGTCACATGTTCGCCAGACCTTACTAGCAGCAAGAAAATCCTCATGTGGTATGTCTAATAGCCAACATGGACATTGGGTCTCTTCTCGGTCTCTGGAACTTATCGATGCTCGCCGGCATATCCCGGCTGGAAGCAAGCACAATGAAACTCGCAAAGAGCTCATGGCAAAACTCTGTGCTAGCCTGAAGAGAGACCGCGAATCTTGGTGGTCTGTTCGTGCGTCAGAGATGGAAGTGGCCGCTGCCCTGGGCAACCATCGTAAGTTATTCCGTCTAATACGGGAAACGGGCAGCAGGAGACCTGGTGTTAGTGAAACAATTTGTGATGAGAGTGGACAGCCTATCCACAATTTGTCAAAACGTTTGGAGCGTTGGGCTGAGCATTTTGAAAAGCAATTTAATCGGCTAGAATTGTTCAATTCGCCGGTCACTGATCGCCATGCTGCGTGGGCTGTCCCTTTGGATCCACCCTCTCGCTCAGAAGTCGAACGTGCGATCGGACTGTTGAAGTTTAACAAAGCGGCGGGACCAGATGATCTTCCTCCAGACCTCTTCAAATTCGGAGGCTCTGCTCTTGTTGATGCTTTACATGAATTAATAGTGAAACTTTGGGAGCAGGAGACTGTCCCAACCGACTGGAGCCGCTCCGTTATTGTTCCCATCTTCAAAGGCGGCTCGCATTCGGAATGCGGCATCCATAGAGGAATCAGTCTGATCTCCATCGCCTCCAAATTACTCGCCTCCATAATGCTTCACAGACTGACTGGCGCTCGTGAAAGCCAGATTCGTGAGGAGCAAGCCAGGTTTCGTCGTGGTTGCACCGACCACATCTTCACTTTGCGTCAGTTGTTGGAGCACCGTCACACATATTGGCGACCCACCGTAGTCGTGTTCCTCAACATCAAAGGTGTCTTCTATTCAGTTGACCGATGTGCTCTTTGGAATCGTTTACTCAGGAAATGTGTGCCCGAGAAATATGTAAATATTATCCAAGCATTATATGCGCGTAGCACGGGCAGAGTGAGGGCTTACGGCAAGCTGTCGCCACCCTTCAATATCTCCAGCGGTGTGAGACAAGGATGCCCGCTGTCACCTTTCCTTTTCAACTTCGCTATTGATGAAGTTATGGAGTTCGCATTTACAGGACATGACTTGGAAGGTGTGGAGCTACTCCCAGGAGAACGACTTCTTGACTTGGAGTATGCAGACGACATTGCCCTCATCTGTGACAGCTCCCAGACGTGCCAAGCCGAGCTGGACAGATTAGCACTGGCTGTCAGCCGCTTCGGGATTTGCTTTGCACCATCGAAGTGCAAAGCGTTCCTCCAAGATTGGCAGGGATCGCCTCTGCGCTGACCCTTGGTGGGGATCAGCTAGAAGTCGTTCAGAAATTCAATTACCTGGGAAGTTGTATCAGCGCCCTTGGGACCGAAGACGAGATCACGAACCGTATAGCGAAAGCTCGAAGTGCTTTTGCTAATCTTCGCCACCTATGACAGGGGCGCGACATCACTCTCGCCCTGAAGGGTAAAGTGTACAATGCGGTGGTACGTTCAACCCTACTGTACGGTTGCCAAACCTGGCCCCTAAGATCGGCGGACATGAAGAGGCTAGTTACGTTTGACCACCGGTGCCTTCGTAATTTAGCTCACATCTGGTGGGAACACCGCGTGAGCAACAAGCGTGTCCGACGCCTTGTTTATAGCACAGGAAAAGGAACTGAACCGCTCAGCACCGCTATTTCCCGCACGAGGCTCCGATGGCTCGGCCACGTGTTACGCATGCCAGCCCACCGACTCCATCGACGTGCGTTGTTTGCTCACCGGGGATGTGGGTGGAAGAAGAGGAGAGGTGACCAAGCGATGACTAGGTCCAGGGGAATGAAGGCCCTCACTTCTGAGCTGGCCTCGGTTGGAGCGTCACGGCTCCCTGGTTGGGGTCCAAAAGACGGTTAACACGTTTGGCTGGATACACTTGCTGACATGGCAAGGAGCCGACCTCAGTGGCGTTTGTGCTGTGAGTTTCTTTGTCCCTCCCCATCCCTTTTAGCCTCCCCCTCCATCTACGATCTCATTCGTAGGGTAAAACAACAATTTTTTTCCTTTTGCCTAGTAGCTGGCTGGTGGCTTACCGGAACGATGCCTATCCGTTGCTGGTAGCTCAGCTGGTATGCAACTGTTGTATCTATTTTTCATTTGTGTATTGTACTATATGTATGTATGTATGTCTTGCGCTTGATGTGTATGTTGACAAGGTGCCTACCTGTCTATTACCCACTACATCGTTCATACTGGCTCCAGGAGACAGTTGGTCGTTGCTGGAGGGGACGGGGTGCACGGTTCTTGTGGCCGTGCTAGGCTCAAAGAGCGGTTCCATGCACTCAGTGTGGAGCGGACTACGGTCCAGCCACCGCCTTGTGTGCGGTTGATTCCCCAAATACAGCGTGCTTGTGTTTGCCTGTGAAGGAGTGTGGGCCGGCTCCGTTGATGAAACGTGGTTCCCATCCGCATGCCTCCCGGTCTTATTCCTTCGGGTTTACACTGGATACGGGGTGTGTGGTTGGAGCTGTGGGTGGTGCAGCGCAAGTCATCCATGGTCCCTCTGTAGGCGCAGGCGTCCTGTGGCTTGCCACAGTGACAGGCAAATCCGAAACCGGATGCCGCCAACCTTGTCTTTCCTTCTTGTATTGCGGCACAATAGCGGAGGTGCTTTCCCACCTATAGCTAACGTGTATAATGATGATGATGATGATGTCGGCAGCCAAGAGTTGACGATGCGCACACCACATGACTACCAGATCGACATAGCATGCCTATCAGAACCTCGAATACCCGGCTATGGCTCTCGACAAATAAAAGTCCCTGGTATAGACACTTCCTATTGGCTTTATCACAGTGGGTCGGAAGAGAATTCTGGCAACCAAGGGGTCGCCATGGCTCTCAGTTGCCAGACACACTACGCTCTCCTTTCATTGAAGCCAGTATCAGCTAGAATAGTATTTGCACGCTTCAAAGGTCACCCAGTGAATCGGACCATAAGCTCTCTCTGCGCACGAACCCTATCCTCAGCGGAAAGTGACAAAGACGAATTGTACGATACTCTACAGACAGCGGTGAACCATGTTCTAAAAGGCGACATCCTCATGATTGCTGGGGGCTAGAATGTACGAATCGGTCCTAGGAACGATCAAACCCTTTACATATCCGGGTGATCCGCCCTTGGAGAGCGTTGTGAAAATGGAAACCGCTTGCTCAGCTTCGCTGACCTTAACCGGTTGTGCGTAACCAATACTCGCTTCCAGCATCCCAGGAAGCATCTTCTGGGGTGGCACTCCAACGATGGTCGTACACCCAGCCAGATAGATTTTCTCTTAATCCGCTCCGGGTGAATGTCCTCCATCGATGACTGTCGAGCGTACAGAGAGGCTGAAACAGGCAACAAAAGGGGTTCGGATCAAGTACTCCTGCGCGCCAGATTCAGACTCCGCTCGATAACGCACCGAAAGACCCTTCCACTAAAGCGTATCAACACTGCCCCACTGGAAAATACTGACTATTGCCGACCGCTTGGGATAGCAATATAAGTAGCAATTTCTGCCAGTGCACCACGCCTCGTAATTGCAGAAGGTGAATCTGTAGACGCTCGTTGGCCTCGGCTAAAATCGTCAGTTCAACGCGCCGTCTTATCTACCCTGGGCTCTAGCTCTAAGTCTGTGATGGACTGGATCACTGAAGATACCATCCGCTTGTCCGCTAAAACGAGGGAAGCAGTGTCACGAATTCCCCAGACTACGGTCGCTTGAGACGTGAGGCAACCCGCTCAGCACGGAATGACTGCAACCGCTGCTGATCTGACATCGCAGGCAACATGGAAGCTGCATCAAATTCTGACAATTTGGGTCATCTCTTCCTTCTCGTCCGTTTAGATTCCAGCAAGCGCCATTCATCACAGCCGATATTGCACAATTCTGAAGGCCAAATCATCCGCGATACGAAAGGAAAACTTTCCAGATGAGTAGAATATTTTAGCAACCTTCTAAACCGCCCACTACACACCCCCGCATAAATTTCAGCATTAACCCAGCCAGAATATGACGCGAATTGCTCGCCGCCATCTCCCACAGAAATTGCATACATCGTTCGTCACCCGAAGCCAAAGAAAGTTCTGGGAGCGGACGGGATTCCAGCAGAAATCTACAAACCTTGTCTATCAGCTCTCCTTGACTATTTGTACGAGTTCTTCTGCTCAATAAGGGAGACCGAAATCTGTCCTTTTTCGTGGAGTACCTCAGTACTACTGACATACCCCAAGAATAGTGACCGAACTGTGTGCATAATTATAGTGGGCTTAACCTAATCGATGTGGCTGCCAAAACCTTCGCACGAATTTTTCTTTCCCGGTTTGCCAATAAGAGGAATCTGCGAACTAGCCAAAACCAAGTTGGCTTTCATCCAGGCAGAGGCTGCACTGACCAAATCTTCACTCTACGTCGTGTACTCGAACACCGCTACCAGTTCAAACAGCCCACGTTTATGTGCCTCTTTGATTTTCGAGGTGCCTTTTACTCAGTTGACCGCGAAGCACTCAGAAAAATTCTACTTGCCGATGGCGTGTCGGTTAGACTCGTTAACTTGATCAGATCATATTACCGTGGCACGAAGGCCTAGATTCGGGTCTATGGAGAAGAAACAGAGGAACTCAATCTCAATACTGGATTCCGGCAGTGTTTCTCTCTTTCTCCAGTGCTGTTCAATTTCGTAGTAGACTGGGTTATGCACTGTGCGCTTGAGGGCAATCGTTGTTGTCAGGCTAGTCCTGACTTCTGGCTGTCAGATCTGCAATTTGCCGATGAGATCGCTATCCTTACGGAAGATGTTATGTCACTACAGTCACTGCTTCAGCTTCTATGATCAGCCTGGAAATTAACATCAGCAAGAGGAAATACTTCTCATCGTTAGTCACCCAGTCCGTCCCGTCACTCTCCTTACATGGACAACTCACCGAGTCTCTTGCGGAGTTCAAGTACCTTGGACCCAATATACCTCCTAATGGTCAGGCTACATCCGAAATCCGGAATCGTACTGACAGTGATAGAACAGCCTTTTTAAAACTAAGAAACACATTGTGGCGAAGGACGGAAATTAGTCTGAAAACGAACATTCGATTATTCTCAGCAACCCTTTGTGCCATTTGACTATAGGGTTGCGAAACATGACCGCTGCGAACCGAAGACACACGGAAGCTGGAAGTCTTCGTCCATTGGTGTTTCACCAATGACGAAATCCGCAAGCGCTGTTACGGTCTTCCGAAGTTCACAACGCTCCTCTAACAATACTGACTTCTGTGGTTCGGTCACGTCTTCAGCAGACCAGACAATGACTTCACTAGAGCCTTGGTTTCACCCTCATTTTACTGGGGTTGGTGTCATTGCCGCGGTGGACAGTTGAAAAGGTGGCTTACTGCAGTGAAAACGGATGTCGATCTTCGGGGACTCCATGTTGTACATTGTGCTCGTTACTGGAGGAATCATTGGATCAGTGTCTGCGTGGAGCTTGCCGCCGACCGCCGCGTCTGGGAAGCTGCAATTCGTGGCATTCAGGAAGCTGGCTCATCTTGTCGCAGAAGCTAGCCGAAGTAAAGTAAAGTAGGTTAAGTAAGTTGCTGCACACCATTGCGCTTGCCTTCATTCGACTCAGCTTTAACAGCTCTACAAGGTGCGCAGTTTGCTCTCCGATTATTCTTATCGCCCCAATGTTTGCATTTGTGAAGAATTTGTCGCTGAAATCCACATGAGAAACATCTCGGTTTTCAAGAATATCCTGGAGTTTTTGCGCTTGTTCGAAAGCCCACTCTGAAAGCAATTTTGCTCACTGGAAATCATGCTTCTTCAATAACATTTGCTGTCGCTGTCACCTCTTTTGCCGTGCGTTGCTCCCTGCCCAGCATTTAATCGGAGCCGATCGATATCCCAGTCACCAGCCATCGTGTATGAACTTTTCAGCCAATGCGCCTGCATAACCCAGCACACTGACCGCGCAGTCCCACCGACCGCTCATTTGACCTGCGTAACCACAATGCTCTTCTAAGTGATGTGTGCCGCTATCAAAGCCGAAAAAATTACAGAAGGTACGCCAACTCATTAGGTCAGCTGACGACAGCACGCCGCATCGTAGAAAGCAAACCAATGCGAATTCTAAAGGGCTCCAGGCGAAGGGTATCTACGGATTGCAGGAGTCTCATGGCTTGGCTAAATGGGACTTAGCCTGCTCGCATTGTTTCAAATGGTATCAATTTAATTGTGTACATTTACTTAACCACAAGTACCAGAATGGAACTGCTCCCTAGACGTACTTTGGTTCTGTACGGAGTGCTCGACCGGCCCATTCGTTAAGTGTATGCTTATCCTAGCCCAGAAGTGCAATCGGCTAATGGCAGAAGCCGAGCAGCGGATGAACGATAGGGTTACTTCATTGGAAACGAGTAGGTACCGGGGAAATGTAGTGGGTTCTACGCAGCGGAATGCTGCATGATTCACTTGCCCCGACTCGCAATCAGCCAGGTCCCCATTGCCGTTGTCTTCTCCAAATTTGGCAGAACACCGGGCAAAAATTGACCGTAGCTACGCGAGTTAAGCAGTATAAAAACAAAAATGAGGCACCATCTGAAGCGCCTGGCTAATCAAATTGCACCAGACCTGACATCTGTCATTAACAAGGATTAAGCAGTCAACCACCAGACTCTTGTACATGCAGCTTAAAAGTCTCTTGTTTGGCAAAAGTCCCTCGGGAGCTCAGTTGCATATGTAGAGATTGCTACACAGGCCAGCTGGGCGGCCACACTTGCGGTGTATTTTTTCGCAAACACCGCTAACATGAATAGCGAGACAGATAGTATACAATAACCAGTTGGCAGCAGATCAGGACAAACGATTATCCGACCTTATAGCTTAACGAAAATGGGATCTATCTGTAGTGCCCTGACTATCGTGTGCTCAAATTTCCCCGAACCTAGCGTCATCACCTTGCAAGGGTAACTTGTCGGACGACCAAGACCAATGGAACTCATTCTGCGTTCTGATGAGAGTTAAAGAGAAACCCGTGAAGTTGATGCGGGCTGCTCGTTATCCGAACTCTGCACACTGAGGAGTATGCTGACTTGTTCGAGTAACAATAGAATCCTCTACTGAAAAGGTTTTACTCTCTGAAAGTGCGCTACAACACGGATCCAGTGCGATACACACCTATCTTGATGTCATTTGGTACCTACGACAATAGAATGAAACATATTAGAAGCAGCTAGCAAACAAACTCGCTTAAACACAAGCTTTATCCATAGCGTGCCAGTGCTTTCTTCCAAAGAGACTCAAAAGGCTGGAAATAATAATTTAACACTGGCGGTTCATTCGTGAAACACTTGCGTCGGATAATCTTGTGGCGCTGTCGCTCAAAAGGCTCCCCTTCCCACTAAATTATAGTGGTTGCAGCCCAAGCACCCTAAAACTTATGGTTTAGTCGGGGGCAAAAACCAACGGATGTTTTGAATCACTGGAGGAGCAATCAAGAAACCCTTTTTTCTGAACTTCTGGTAAAGATCGCAGAAGCTTTGCAAAGCCCAGATATTATCTGCAACAGACAGCACCTGAAACAGCAAACGTATCGACGTGGATAGAGAAGCCTCACTTGACTGCTCCTTTACTCGACTCTGGTGCAGGTCCAAATGAGGACTGTGAGGCACCTTGGCCGTATCAAGTTACAGACGAGGTATCAGTATTCCATCAAAAAAGAGTAACTGCCGACCACCCATCGGTCGACGTGCTCCGCACTTGACCCACTCAGCCCTCTGTGGGCTCCATGATACCAAGAAACTAGCGCGCTTCTTTACGAATGCACAGGTATTTTTCAACAAACTGACTAAACTGAAAGGTCGCCAAGCTTCCGCCTCAAATAATAGTATTGGTATTACTGAGGCGTGGTTACACACTGGAAGAACGGACTTTGAATTTTCGCTACCGGGCATGTCGCTCATCCGGGACGATAGACGCTCAAACGAAGTGGGGTTATTCTGTATTCCTGAAGCGACTTACAATGCGAGGACATGGAGGATTCGGGCTCGCAGTTCTCCTATTCTCTTTGGTGTCGTTTGCAGTTAAAAAGCAGAGGAACTTGACTTCTTGCCCTGTTGTACCGCCTCCTACCTATACATCCGAAACGGATTGCCATGGTGCAAGTGCTTTAAGAGGCGCCATAACAGGAAGGTACACTCATATCCCCATGATGGATGATTTCAATATGCACTTGTTAGAAACCACTGCCACGATCGGGGAACAATTCAAAGCCGGTCTGCTGGAACTGGTAACCGGTGTTCCGCTCCACAATTCCATCACTCTGCCCAATCGCTATGGAACAGGTAACAAACCATTTGTACTGAATACTGTGCTTAACAACGAGGAGCAAATGATTGACGTGTTGGTTGTAGACTGCCCGTTGGTTCGAATTGATCATGCAGTCATTAGTTTCAAATTCGTCGGGTAATATCGGATTTAGAGCTACGAGACTATGCGAACCGTTTTACGCCACGATCGATAAACCCAGCTCGTCAGCTCCACAGCCTAGTGCGATAGGATTTTGCAAGCAAGCCGCTAGCTTGCCACAACCGAACAGAACATTTGCTTGGACGCCTGCGCATATTTCGTCTACGCACTGGTTGGTTCGCCGAAGCGGGTTTATCTAACTGCTTCAAGGGAAGAATCTCATGAGTGCAGCAGCCTCGTTAGTTATAAAAGTCGCTTTAGTTATTTATATCGAGGATCCTACATGTTTGTCAGGCTGTCATTTTCGCTGAGCTTGCTTTATCGAATAAACCGTTTGTCACTGAAGGACCGAGTTCTACGACATGGTGTCAGAGAAAACCAAGCCAAGATCACCCAATGGTGTTCAGTTGTTGATTGGAGCGCAACCAGCTGTACAACCACATGCCCCAGTAAACATGGAAGAAGGGAATTTGGCCAATAATTGCAGAATCTGGAAAAGCAAGTAGGTCTATTTCTGTGTACTGGTGCGGCCGGAAGAGCAACCGATGGCGTATCGATTGGTGATGTTTAGACATGCAATCGGAGATGAAGCACGCCGCATCTTGAAAACGATGTAGTACGAAAAGGACGAAGACACAGCTGATATAATACTTGTCGTCAGAAAATTCGGTGATTTCTGCGAAGGCCAGACCAACGAGATGTATCAGCCGTATCACTTTTTACTCGAAACCGACGCCCAAACAAAACTATCGAGAACCTTATTACGGAGCTGAAGATGCTGGCTCGTTCCCGTAAGATTTGAAATTGTATGGCTTAAAGTCTTATCCGAGATAGAATCGTGCTGGGGATCAATGCTGAAAACATCATTCAGCGGCTGTTGCGGCAACCGCAGTTATGGCTCAGACAATGTGTTGATTTATGCCACAGTGAACCATCAGTTGCACACCACATCCAGCAAATGCGGTTGCCGAATGAAGCAAAGCTATGTGCCGTTTCCAGTTTACCTGACAAAACTGCGAATCTGGTTATCAAGACACCCGAAACTTGCAAATCCTGCGCCTCGAAACACCCGAAGGATCGCGATCAATGTCCGGCCTGGGGCCGAATTTGCGCCAGATGCCGCAGACGGAATCATTTCGCTCGATGTGGTCTTCTAAGGTGAATGCACACAGTCCGACTGTGAACAGTCAATCAGCAACGTGTCTCGGACAGGACTAAAGAAGTGCGTCTATGCAAGCTTATTGGTTGGTGACGAGATTGTGCGTTTCCAGTTGGACTCAGGTGGTACCATAAATATAATTCCGCCGAATCGGTACCCAAGAAGTCGTGTGCGACTGATCAGTAGTCCTGCGCATGTGTAACGGTTCCAAGCTCCAGTCGAAAGGTTTAACCACAATCAAAGTGATCAATCCCAAAGATGGCTATTCAGATCAGTTGAATTCTGTGGCCGTGGAGGAAGAGCTCACGCCGACTCTTGGCATTGATTCCAACCAATGTCTTGGCTTTCTTCATTTTAACCATGACCACTTTGTACATGTATGTGAAGTGAAGACATATGTTAGTGAACAGTATCCTCCCGTGTTTAACTCAGGATTGGGGAGCTTTGAAGGTTCCGTTCATTTGTCAAAAGGACCGATTGCGCTGCCAGCTAGAAGGGTTCCATTTGCATTACCTGATAAGTTCGTCTCCTAATTAAGCAACTTGCTGCAATTGGGCATAATCGCTAAGCTCGACGAGCCGACAGATTAGGTTAGCCAAGTCGCTACTGTTACGAAGATGAACGGTCAGTTGCGACTGCGCGTAGACCTTAAGCCATTGAAGGAAGCTTTGTTTAGAGAATACTATACACTGCCGATGTCGGAAGATGTCCTGACGCGTTTGGCTAAGGCAAAGTACTTCATCAAGGTTGATCTCTCATTGGCGTTCTGGCACGTGGTCCTAGATGAGGAATCCAGTTTCCTGACGACGTTCGCCACACCATTCGGGCGTTTCCGCTGGCTACGCTTGTCGTTTGGTTTGAACGTTTCGAGCCAGATTTTTCAAAAGCGGTTATTGCAAGCTGTTTACGACCTAGACGGTGCAACGTGTGGTGCAGGCGATGTACTGATTTACGGCTCAACCGAACAGGAACATGATGCCAATCTGAACCAGTTTTTGCAGCGATGCGTGTAAAAGTACATTACGTCCAAACGCGAGAAAGCTGAGCTCCAGAATTCGGAAGTGATTTTTCTCGGGCATGTCCTGACATCCGAGGAGACAAAGATCGATCCCGGAAAATCAAGGCAATGCAGGAGATTCCACAACCTAAGGACGTCAAGGATGTTAGTGGTTTAAATGGCATGGTGAATTATTTGAACCTTTTCTTACCAAGACTTGCCTAACTCACGACTCCCATCCGGAGACCGACTCACAAAGGCGTAACGTGGAGTTGGGGAGAAGAGCAGGATGCAGCCTTTACAACCATCAGGCGTCTTATTAGCTGTTCACCAGTACTTAGTTACTGCGATCCAGCTCTACCTTTGGAGGTGCAGTATGACAGCAGTCAAAGCGGAATAGGTGCTGTTCTCCTGCATGATGATAAACCCTTGGATTTCTGTAGTCGGGCGCTCATGGTGACGGAACAGCGCTATGCGCAGGTCGAAAAGGAGATGCTCGCTGTTGTCTACACTTTGGAGTGATTCAATAACTACACGTTTGGAAGGAGGACTACAATGTATACTGACCACAAACCGCGCATGTCAATAGCTAGTAAACCATTATACAGTGTTCCTCGACGTCTTCAACGGATGGTTATCCGGCTCCAAAAATACGACATGAATCTGGTGTACGCTCCAAGGACGCAAAGCTTCATCGCGGGCGCTCTGTCGAGAACTTATCTTCCGATAGTCGAACATCAACAGGAAAAACTTGAGGCAGTCAATTTCATGCAGCATCTGGCGGTAACGGCAGACCGCCAGAAAGAGGTAAAGCGTCATACGGAAGCACACATAACGTGCGTGGTGTTGCGCGAAGTGATTTTGACGGGATAGGCAGATACAAAGCATAAACTTCCGGAGGAATTAACGCCGGTCTTCAACTTGCAAGATGAATTAACGGTGTATGATGGATTGCTTTGTAAAGGAAAGCGCATTTTGATTCCACCGCCGCTTCGCAAAGTAACGCTAGCACACGCTCATCGAGCTCATTTGGGTGTCAACTACAGTATTAGTAGAGCACGCAAACTGTGGTTCTGGCCCGGGATGACAAGTCAAATCCGAGACTATGTAGCAAGCTGTTCAGTCTGCCGGTCCCACTACGCTCGCCAAGCCAAGGAAACAATGATGCTGCGTGGGATTCTAGATCGACCATGGCAGAAAGTAGCGGTGGATTGGTTCTGTGACAACGAGCAAAACTAGTTAATCACTGTGGACGAGTACAGTGACTACTTTGAGATCGATTCACTCACCGCTACCACCACGAAAGCAGTCATAGACAAGCTCAGATGTCAGTTCGCCAGACACGGAATACCGGAGGAACTGATCTCCGACAATGGCCCGCAGTTTACAAGTACTGCGTTCCGGACCTTCGCGAACAAGTGGGAATTTTCGCATTGACAAACGAGCCCATATCACAGTCAGTCGAACGTAAAAGCTGAGGCGGCTGTCAAACAAGCCAAGAGGCTGTTGTCAAAAGCCAGAGCAACTCATGAGGACGCGTATCTAATGTTGTTGGAGATTCGCAATACGCCATTACCACTGCTCAGTCTAGTGCGACGTTTGTAGAGCAGAAGGACAAGAACCCTAATGCCTGCGCCTTCTGAGCTCCCTGTCTCGTTATTGCATGAGCAACTGCAAAAGTGGCTTAAGAAAACAGATGGCAGATCAGAAATGGTATTACAACCGCGAGACCAGGGCGCTACTGGAGCTATCGATAAATGATGAAGTGTGGATCCAACCAATACCGGGTGTCAGTGAACGATGAAAGCAAGGTGTGGTGAACGCGAAGGTTGGACATCATCATCATCCTCATTATACACGTCAGCTAGAGGTGGGAAACACCTCAGCTACTGTGCCGCAATACATAAAATGAAAAAGGAAAATAAATACAAAAGTTGCATGCCAGCTGAGCTACCAGCAACGGATAGGCATCGTTCCGGTAAGCTACCAGCCGGCTACTAGGCAAAAAGAAAATTTTTAATGTTTTATGCTAAGAAATGAGATCGTAGGTGGAGGCGGAGGCTAAAAGGGATGGAGAGGGACAAAGAAACTCACAGCACGAACGCCACTGAGGTCGGCTCCTTGTCATGTCAGCAAGTGTATCCAGCCAAACGTGTTCACCGTCTTTTGGACCCCAACCAGGGAGCCGTGATGCTCCAACCGAGGCCAGCACAGAAGCGAGGGCCTTCATTCCTCTTGACCAAGTCATCGCTTGACCACCCCTCCTCTTCTTTCACCCACATCCCCGGTGAGAAAATAACGCACGTTTTGAAAGTCGATGGGCCAGCATGCGCAACACGTGGCGCAGCCATCGGAGCCTGGTGAGTGAAATGACGGTACTGAGCGGTTCAGTTCCTTTTCCTGTGCCGTAAACAAGGCGTCGAACACGCTCGTTACTCGACGGTTACTCGAGAGTCGGACAAAGAGCCTATGAAACCAGTGCTGGAGGGAAGGTAGTCAGAAGGAACCGAGCGCAACTGAGGCGACACCGTGAACAGGAATGTGAAGTTGTAGCAAAGCACTTGACGCCTTACGGAGAGGTCACAACGACAGAGGCAGCAAAGACGACGTGGAGCGGAAGAGCGTACGGAGTCGTCTGTGACACCGATACAGTTGATCCTGAAAAAGGGAAGGATTTGATAGGTTTGTGCAAGCAAGCCGCTAGCTTGCCACAACCGAACAGAGCATTTGATTGGACGCCTGCGCATATTTCGTCTACCCGCTGAATAGTTCGCCGGAGCGGGTTTATTCAACTGCTTTGAAAAAGAATTTCATGAGTGCAGCAGCGTTGTTAGTTATGGAAATGGCTTAGTTACTGATATCGAGGTTCCTACATGTTGTTGGCCCAGCAAGAACGGCTATGGAATCGGCGAACGTGCTGCGGATGCAACACGCCCCCACGTTTCAGAGTGTTTTGTCATCAAGTAATTTTTCAGCTTTTGTCATCCCGCCGCTAGGACTCACTCACATCGCTTTTACCGCTGAAACTGTATTGCAGAAGCTGAGGTTCTCCCGCATCCATAACACTCCAGGTGTCGATACCATTCGTCCAAATGCACTGGGTGCAGTATAAAGACAAGTAGTAGAAACTTTAGCTCGGATTTTTTCAGCGTTGCTTAGACCAGTATCAGGTCCGTGCTATGTAGAAACCTCGTATAATTATACCCATACATTTATTCACAAGTCTGTAAACAGACAAATGTGCCATCCAAACCATGGTGGTAGGAAAAAGAGAATATAATGCTTAAGGAAGAGAGAGAGAGAGAGAGAGAGTAAAACGTTAGAAAAAGGTGCTTTTTCAGTTCCAGACACGCCGTTTTGAAATTTTTTGTTTTCATGTTTTGTTCAACAATTACAAGTACAGGATGAAGAGATGGTAGAACAGCATTGACGCCAATGACTCCTATTGCGGGCCATATCCTCCAAGACTTTCAACCATTGGAAATCCGCTTCACGTGGTCCCCAGCCTGGGAGACGCATGAATCCAACTGACGCCAGACACGAAGCTAGAATCTTCATACTCCTTTTCCAGGTCAGCGGTTGTCCGCCGCGGCTCTTTTTCCATTCACGTCCAGGAAATGCAAACAATGCGCGACGCGGAAGGCGGTGGGCCGACATGCGCAGTACGTGACCGAGCTAACGCAATTGGTGCTGGACGTTTACGCTCGGGAGACCAGAACTGTCCGTTCCCATGATTCTGCTTCTAACTTCCGCGTTGCTCACATGGTGCTGCCACTATACGCGAACAATCGAACGCAAGCAGCGGTTGTCGAAAGTAGACAGTCGTCTCAAATCTTCCGATCGAACAGGCCAGGTCTCGCAGCCGTGCAGTAGGACGGCACGGACTGTGGCATTGTACACTCGGCCAAGGGGCTTGAAACTGACATCGCGACGATGCCGCAAGTGTCTCCGGTTAATAAATGCAAGACGAGCTTTGGCAATTCGTTGTGAAATTTCATCGCCCATACCGCCACCAGCCATAATGCAACTCCCGACTTAATTAAAGCTGTTAACGAGCTCCAGGCTGACACCCGAAATGGTGAGCGTAGGCACAGAAGCCTGCCAATCCTGGAGCAAAGCTTTACACTTAGATAGAGCAAAATACAGACCGTAGTTAGATGCCTCTAGTGCTAAGCGGTTCAGAATGTTTTGAACAACCTGCGAGTCGTCCTACAACAGAGCGATGTCATAAGCATAGTCCAGGTCCACGACTCAGCTCTCGGGTAGAAGCTCAACGCCGCAGCTCTGGGCTCCTTCCGGTGCGCGATATAGGACATCTTCGATGGCAAAGTTGAACAGAAACGGCGAGATAAGACAACCTTGGCACACTCTACTGGTAACGGGAAACGAAGAAGAAAGCATTCCATAAGCTCCAACTTTGCCAGAGGTCTGACTATACAGCTCTTTCAAGAGTGTGACAAACGTGTCCGGAACGACGTTCTGTGGCAGACAGTTCCACCGTTACGACCTATCTACTGAATCAAAAGCGGCTCGGATATAAAAAACACCATCATTGTTGGTTTTCGGTGGACATGATGATATTCGAGAATTTGACGCAACGCGAAAATTTGGTCAAGGAAACCACAGTCAGAACGAAAGCCAGCCTGTTCCTCACGACACAAACTCTCGCGGGTAACTGAGAGTCCACGCAGCCTTGTATAATATCTCCGATTCACAAAGGGGAAAACTTAAATGAGCCCTCCAAGTACTGCGCAGTATCTCTTCTCCCTGTATTCTCCAAGGTCATGGAATCCACGGTTGCCGATACAATAGTGTGTTATCTGGAAAACTTTAACATCATTAAGCCCGAGCTGCACGGCTTTCGTCGACAGTCAGCGTGCACAACGAACTTACTCATGGCAGTCGGACTGAGTCAGCTGATGTTAGAGAAGACGTTGATGTGCTCTACCTGGTTTTGCCGAAGGCGTTCGCTCGTCTGGACCATCGGATACGGCTTCCCAAGCTCCGGCATTGCGGGAGCGGTGACCTCTTCTAAGCTGGATCTCCAACTTTCACCTTCAACAGCAATTACTTGTCAGAGTTCGGAGCTCTTTAACTGATTCAACACAAGTGGAGTGTCATGTGCCACAAGGCTCAGTTCTAGGTGCACATTTGTTTTTGGTGTTTATTGATGACTTCGCAAAGGCAATCGCTTCAAACTTCCTACTGTTTACAGAAGAGTAGTAGGGGGAGTTGAATGGTATAGGTAGAATTTCGTCACATCTAGGCTCACTCAGACAGCCGCCACAAGCCCGGAAAAGCACTGTACGCGCGTTTCATCCTTTCGGGAATCATCAGCAGTGCGCATTCCATCGGACCCTTGGTAGGGCTCGAAACCGCAACTCGACTGTTGCCAGTCCGTGGTTGAGACCACTGAGCCACGATGGTCGTTGCCGTCCCCCGTAGCTCAGTGGTCTCAACCACGGACTGGCAACAGTCGAGTTGCGGTTTCGAGCCCTACCAAGGGTCCGATGGAATGCGCACTGCTGATGATTCCCGAAAGGATGAAACGCGCGTACAGTGCTTTTCCGGGCTTGTGGCGGCTGTCTGAGTGAGCCTAGATGTGACGAAATTCTACCTATACCATTCAACTCCCCCTACTACCCTTCTGTAATCAGTACACAGAACAAACTGCTTATAATGCCATAAGATAATTGGCGGCTTAAGTTTGTTAAGCTCGTCGCTTGGTGAGGGGGCTACCCTGTCCTCTGCACGGCAGTAACGTGTAAGTCAGTGGATAGTGAGCGGCGCTATATCACATCTAGTAACTTATTCACGATGGTCGTTGCCGTCCCCCGTAGCTCAGTGGTCTCAACCACGGACTGGCAACAGTCGAGTTGCGGTTTCGAGCCCTACCAAGGGTCCGATGGAATGCGCACTGCTGATGATTCCCGAAAGGATGAAACGCGCGTACAGTGCTTTTTCGGGCTTGTGGCGGCTGTCTGAGTGAGCCTAGATGTGACGAAATTCTACCTATTTCTACTGTTTGCCTATAACATCAATAACTGGCGCAGGATACAGGCGAATGCCGACCACCATCCTCTCCGGAGTGACCTAGAAAAGGTACATCATTGGTTTATCTAGTATTTAATGTAGCACAACGTGAGTAAATGCAAGCTACTTTCCATACCACACCAGATCAACTGCTCACACAGGCTCCGAACGAAGTAATGCATCGACCATCCATCGAATGTGATCTGGGTGTACTGGTTCAAGATGGCTAAGTTAGTTCCAGACGATCCGCAAAGGCCCCAAAGGCTGGAAATGAACACGCCGATCTGTTGCGACAGGCGTTCGGACAAATAGACCTCTCTACTTTTTAACAGATGCTCATTGCATATGTTTGCCTTCATCCATGGCTGATACACGACCTTAATGCGGTGCAACGACCCCAACACCAGGCATCCAAATACATCATTGGAATGCGCCATCTCCCATAGGAGCGAAGGCTGGAACGATGGGGTGAATTCAGCGGACGAGATCGCTAATTAAGTGGCGAGATATTAATGGCTTACTTGATTCTTCACGACACATATCATGTATGCCGCTGCTTACTGCAACTCAGCAACAATCTATATCGGAAATGTCACGCTTTGAAACTTCCAGAACATTATAAAGCGGTAGGAGTGCCGCGGAAATTTCTTTTCCAGTCGTGTGTGTCATCAGTGGTGGAATGTTCACACTGAATCGTTTGTCTTTGCACCTTCACTAACCATATTGAAAACACGGTTGGATGACGCTCTCATCCACTTACATTTCGTTACAATACTTTGTCTCCATCCTGCTCCTGCAATATATATAGGATTTATTTACTGTTGTTTATGGGTGCTGTAAAATTCCACGGATTGCAGGATTACAGCGGAACAAACGATAAGTCCAACCTCGCAAACGTAAAGTCCCGACTGTTTTATTATTAGTGTTTCAATAACCTCAACAAACTTCCCAACGGGACATTTACAGTGGTGCTTTAAAACCCGTATAAATTCTCTGTTCATTGGTCAGCACCGCCTAAGGAAACATACTTCCTTTAAACAGGAAAAGTCGTATCATCACTCCTAATAACAAGGAAAGAATTCGAACTGAGCCAGCCACTTGGTGACGGGTAAGACGCCTGCTTGTGCTCGCCCACATCGTAGAAGCAATCCTTGCAGACACATTTAAAACTACGGTATCATTGTACCGTAGCAACACGTTTTGCGTCGGCATCGATGGTGTTCCACTAATCTGCTGTTTGCACGCAACAAATAGACTGGTTCAGTTGACGACGGGACACTATATATTTCCAGTAAAAGTGCAGAAATTTTCTCGTGCGATTACAAGATCGCGGGTGTAAATGCTGCAGCATATCTGCGAAGTATTTGTTGTATGCATAACGAACGAGCGTAGTGCATCCAAGCATTTTTGAGTTATGGAACAGAGCTCTATGCATCTATTGTACTATGAATCAGTGCCTACATGTACCCCCAGGAGAAAAAATCCAAGTGATACCACACACATCATTTCTGCGCTTCACACTCTCCGTTTGACATATTTTCTGTACCTTTATATCTCCTGGACGGAAGGTACCGTTATGCCAAGTGAGCACTTGCCTAACTACAGAGCACCTGCTGTATAGTTTAGCCATGAGTTGTTAGATGTGTTCGCTTCAGAAGCCAATTGTTGATTTCTGAATGGGAGTATGCACATTGTACGGAGACTCGTAGCGTAATGTAAGAAACTTCGTCGGTCAGCAACGGCATTTTCAGGTACTATAGTAGACTCCTGAGTATAACTACCTAAGGCAATCAGTAATCATGAGCTTCGATTTTGCAATCAACTTACACCGCTGTCTCACTTTCAAAACAGTGGCACTGTTCTGACCTATGTGATAATGTGCACCTCTGGGTGTATTAGGATTCTACTGAATTAACGAGAACTACAGCATTGTGTAAACCGTTTAGACGACGCTTGGTACACCGCTTTTTAGGGTTTGTGAAGACACGGCTCTCGCTTAAATTGAAGAAAAAGATGGAAAGTCCTCTTTCAATGCTAAGGCATATACCTAGTCATGTTCTCGATGTGCTCATAGACTAAAAAATCAGCCCAGCAAAGCGCATTCGTCCGGTTCGAATCTGGTTCAGGTCACTTTGTTAGATTCAGTTGAATTTACTTTAATGTCTGCTTTGGCCATACTTCTGCATACTGGGCTCATTTTGATTTGGGTTAATAAAAATCCCATGCTTCCGGTGGACACATCTACCTATGATGCAACTCGTGAAGACCTAGCACATGAGGCATACGATAAATGAAGATACTATGCCCGTAAAGACCTCAACGAGCTATGCTACTTATAGCAGCAATCATAAAAGTAAAGTAATTTCCTTCTCTTCGTCTACTGGTAGATTTAGGAATTTCTTCACATGTTATCTATTTTCTTAAGGAGGCTGGTTCAGCCACATATTATCTGTGGAAAATATCCACTTGCTCTAATTTCATAACTTGGAAAACACTGACATATTGTCCTGTCAATCTTTATTCGTAGGCATTTTTGGGCGAGCTCACAGCTGCTTTCCATGACATTCTGTTAACTTGCGAGTAAACACTTTGTATTTTATACACCGCTAAGTCTTCCATCAGCACGATGCAGCCCAATGCGAGAGGAGGTTATTAAATTTGATGAAGTCGGTTATGTCGTGGAACAATTTCGCTAGCGGCGTCTGATCAACCAACAAGTATTTGTTTAATGCTTCACCATCAAGCATTTACCACGTACAAGAGAATAGCTAGTATTTGGTTACTCATTTCGCGACTTCTACGCACTGACAATTGTGCTGCAAAAAGTGAAATTTACAGCTCTAGTTTCTGAAGCTTAAATGCCTGTTTGTTTCTTCGCTACACCATCGTTACAGCAAACTGCAAAGCGCCCTTTTCATCCCTTCCGTAGCTGGCTGTATAACGCTGTGACGAGAAATAAGCCAAATGCATTTGACGCTTCTCCCGGCACAGGGCTGGTCTGGGAAGCTGATCAATAGATTTCGATCCGCTCCACCAAAATTCCACAATTGCTCTTACTCCTAAGGTTTCCGATGAGATACACCGGTCTGCGGACAAACGTCCCTACAGAATACTTGATGTGATAACCAGACAAACAAACTCACTTCGCCAGGTCTAGCACGTGGATAGTGGGCAGAACGTTCTGTCCCTCATAATAGATGGGTAAAGGAGACTGCTCGGACCACGCTTGCTGCAAAATGGGATAGAGAGGAATGCAAAATGATTTGAAAGGGTGAACCAAATTTGGATGGGCTGCAGGACATAACTCATCATGGAGAGTTAGCATAACAAACAGGATAGTCTTCTAAGCTAAGTTAGGACAAATAGTGGAGACTGCCTCCTCGCGTTAGAACCGAATCCTATGGTTCGAGCCACCACCATCAATGAGGGTGAGAAAGATACCTGAGTTTATGTGCCACAATACAAAAAGTGGTAAAATACTAACAATTACACCATCGAGAGGAACCGATGGAATTCTCGCTGGTCATACCACGGTAGATCTGAAAGCATTAGGGCTCAGTGCGGTTGCCATCCGCGCTGTGTACACCAGGTGAAATAAGAAAGGTAAGGAGAAAAACAAAGCGACTGAAGACGTCTCTTTAAGTGGCAATTGAAAAATGCGTCAGCTGTACACCGTCACGTCGCTTCGCTGCTACGCAACCACCAAAAGTCGCTCGTGGGCTTATAGCGCGAGGACGCCCACCCGTACGCGGATTCGAACCGGTGACCTTATAGTTGTAAGTCATGCGTGCATACAACTGGGCCACTGGCCGACTAAGTGGTAATAGCCCGGGTAAAAATAACCGAAGGAGATATGCATGCAATCTAGTACATGTATAGAGCGGTTAGGAATGGTTGGCCATTTGTGTCTCGTTGTTTTTCCCCCTCTGATGTCTACGGATGGCGGGTTGGTGTAATCAGACCGCGTTATAACCCAAAGGACTATGGTTCAAATCTGACTTCCCAATATCCCTTGTCCGCGCCTCCTGTGGCTGCCGCGTGCTACCGAGGCTTCGGTATGGTGTACAGCCGATGGCCGAGTGATCTGCGCGCCTGGTTTGCAATCATAAGGTCACCGGTTCGAATCCGCGTATGGGGTGGGCGTCCTCGCGATATACTCAGCCCGCGCGCGACTGGTGGTGGTTGCGCGGCAGCGAAGCGCCGTTACGGCGTACAGCCGACGATTCATTGTTCATTTCCAGCGAGGAAACTATAAAACAGAATGTCTTTATGCGGGTACATCGAAAGTAAGCGGGTCAACGAGAAATTCACTTCTAGGTCAAATTCAACCTGGCATGCATGACACCAGTTCACACTTATCATGTCGCGTGTCCAAATTGTGTACAACGTTCTAGATTGGATAGTATCCCCACTTTTCCCATGATAACTTTCGTGGTAGAACGGGACTGAGTAACCACTGTCCGGGAGATTAGTTGCTAGAGGACCGACCTCTTGGCCACCGAGCACTCCATCCATTTGTTGCAGAAAAGGAATGGAGCACTGGAAAGCACAGAACTAGGCTCACTTCAGTAACAGCTCGGCCGAGTCACGCTTAGACCGTTCTAGTACATGACAACTAGACTAACGTAGTTTTGGGCGTTACTGCAAAACCAGGTCTACACAAACTTATTTCAAAAACGGATAACCCATTAACTCTTAAACAGATAACCTATTTCTTAGTTCAAGCACGTGATGAAAAAGACCATGTCGAATGTGAGCCGACGCATGTGTTCAGCAAAAGAATGTGTTGCCGGTCGTAACCCGGTGGCTTAGGGGTAACGGTCACAACTAACATCTCAATGGTCCCGGGTTCGCTGTCTGCTGTCTATATCTGATGAGATCAAAGGAGGTCGAAACGCGTCGTAGAAGTGCAGTGTTTTCGGGCGATAACACATCATTTCTAGCTACACGACACCCACTTAATAAACAACTTAAGTGTGTATTCATAGACAATGCGACGCACAGTCCAAGTAGGTGGTCAGATCAATTTATGCACTTTAAATTAATTGCTGTTTAAGTTGATTGCCAAGCTAGTTATCAGAGTGATCAATCAGTTAAGTGCTTTAGAACGACGGAGAAAATGACAGTAAAAATCATTATAGATAGAGGCAGACATTCGAATGAAGTAACACGGCCATCCGTAGAACCATTTTCTGGGGACTTGCTATTATGTGAGTTGGTTCATCGAAAGGTTCCATCAGCATTTCCACGCCACATCTAGTCGTGTGCCATACAAGTGCGCAACTGAGGTGTAAACACTACCCAATCTTCGACAAACGGAAACCTCCAGATGCTACGAGTTGATTACTTTCGACATTGGAAAAATACACTCATCACGTCAGATGCGTCGACCTGACCTACAGAAATCGCTGACTTCTCCTCTGTCCCTGTGGTCCATAACCGATTCTTGGCATTAAACGTTTCACTAACGACATCACCAGTGCGCTATCACTGGCTGTGTACAAGTAACCGAATTATTGCAGTAAACATTGTTCTCTGCTTACCAGTGGACACAATTTATAAGTATTTATTGACAGAAATATTTAGTCGCACCTGTTCAATTATAATTTTCCTCTACACCTTCGAAAGACACACTGTTCGTTTGTGTTTTCAACTACACGACTTTCAATGCATCAAAAAGCCATGATCTATTGGTGAGTAAATTTATGATCTTTGGCGGGGGAGTAGCAGCTTCCGTAATTGCCTTAGTTGCCACATCTGCATAAAACCTAGACGATTTTGGAAATAAGCAACTGTAATGATTGCAGGGCTCAATGATTCATGTAGATGAATTGTGTACATCTGTAACTGAGATGAAGTGCGATGGAACTCACTCGGAAAAAATGTTGGAAAATGTATTCACCGCAACCGTAAATCAGTCCACAAGCTATGACATAGGTGACAAATTTTCTTTTACGCTGCAATAGTTAAATAAAGTGGTCCATTAAATAAAATGGGCAGTGTAAAGTTGAAATCACATAGTAATAAAATGCTAGAAAGTTATCAGTAGAGGTAGAAACTTTTAAAATACGATATTTTAGACAATAGAAGCAGGACTTGCTTCGACAAAGTGAGTGCTCACTAATAACAAATCGCTAGTGAACGGATTGGCCACTTAGAGCCTGACAGAATGTTTACTGGTAGCTCAGCGCGATTATACTCGTTTCCAACGCGGTAATTTAGTAGAGAAGGAAGGACTGGTGGTTTTTACCAGAGGACCCTGCAAGTGGCGTACTGCTTTCGGTCTCGTGCGACGGAGAACATCAGGGGGAATTGCCTAAAGTTTCAATCCGCAAACTAACCAAAACTCATTGAATGATGTCTGCCCTCAACTAGGACGGAAATTTCCATAGACACAAAGACGGTTCGCATGCACACACTATGAGTCGTCTTTGGTCTATTGATTGAAATTTGAGGTATTTCCTACCGATGTTTACTGTTGTGTGAGAAAAACTGTGCGCAACCGCCAATGCTTCTTTCCCAGCTGAGTGCTCGAAGCACGTATACAATCAGTCACCTAAGTAATTTATTTGTTTTCTAATAGCACATTTATTGATGACCTAGTAATCTGGTTGCTAGATTCACTTTTCACGAGGGATACTCAACACGTAAGCAACTTAAATGTGGCATACAGAATCCCAGGTGCAAAACGTCTGTAAGACATTGGGCAGGTTTTCCCATTTTAATAAGCACACTCGACAACAGCATGGACCCCCTTACTACCTTAAGTAATCTAAAGGTAGCCTTAAAGACGTTATCGAATGGCTTGAATCAACGCTGTCTAATACACTGCGGAAAGGATCGTCGAAGCGAGATTAAACAAGCCAGACATGACACACGTGGAAAGACAGATTAATTATTGCGTAATCTGTTAAACTACTTATTGGCCGAAAGTAGAATGACATCTACAAGTAAGTTTGCAGACGCATTGACCGCGACGGACCTGAAACTATTTCGAAACCCACATTATTTGGTAGCAGGCAAAAAGAACGTTGGTGTGAGGGATTAAGGTCAAATCTTAATCATATCAAGTAAATAAAATACACAGAGGGTATATGGCAGTAAATTTGCTCTAGTGCCAAACCAAAGAAGTCAAATGACATCTCAGCAAACATTCCATCCTGATACAAATATTTGCAGATGATTGTTTGAAAAGTAATTCGCCCAACATTGACCGTTCCCATCTCAAGAACCATCTGGATCGGGTTCACGATTGGGCAGTAATGAACCGATTCTTTCTGAAGCCTGAAAAGTACCACCGCTGCCGCTACGCAGCAGCTTCATCAACACATCATTTGGCGCAAAACGGGACCAGTGAAAGCCTTAGGAATCGTCGTTCAAGGAAGTCTGCAATCCGACCCAATGTTCAAAAGCAGAAGACCTGGCGAGCTTGAATTTGAGACTTTGAGATGAGCTTTCGGTACCTTTGAGCGACGGTTAGTATCCCTACTGACTAATTCGTATACTCGCATCCATGTAGGATATGCGGTTCAGGCCTGGGGTTCATGGTTATAATGAGACATTCGCCTCGTGGAGCAACCACAAAGAAAGAGCCACAAAGACAACACGCGGAATGTACTTTGGTTTACTCGCTGTTTTCTCCTCAGAATACCGAGGTCTTCGCGGAGACCTCATTCCCACACACCGTATACTAACTGATTGCGATCAACCATGTCGACGCCACGACTTGTTACTAAACACTCCCGCTCATAGTAAAAATGTATTTTTACTCTCTTTGAATCTGTTTCCACTGGAACGCGTTACCAACATATGTGCTGAACGCAATAGACATTGCGACATTCGAAAAACGATTAGAATTTCATCCCAGTGATAAACGCTACATAACAGTATGAGAAAGCGCAATGTCTAGACTACTCATATTTCACGTTCCAGACAAAAGCACTTTGATTTTACTTGCATTTACCACCCTGTGAGTATTGTAGACCTATTGCTTTTATTCCCATCATCCACTATTCAACTATTCACTGAGCCCGATAGAGTGATGTCAATTAGGTAAGCTCTCGGATTTTGAGCGGTTCTCCGAGCTGAGTGATTATTGTGCAGACGTTTCGTTGCCTGACTAGGTAACATCATTTATTTCAAATCAATTTAGATAAGCTTTCATTATACAAGTATTCGGAACATGCTCTACGATCGAAATGACCCAACCGAGTTCAGCGGCATGAAATGTGTACGTCGTTAAAGTAGCGGAGCTGCAAATCCATGGGGACAAACTTCACAATATAGTTCAAGTCCCGCTACCTGTAACTGAGTCAACCGAATTACAAGGTGTCATATTCCTGCTACATTAGCCACGAGCTAACGTGTGGTCTGAGTATAGACTACAGTGAAGTAATACAGGGGCTTGTATGGTATCCACTGAAATTCAGCACGGATAGGCGCAGTCAGATAGCCAGCACATGTTCAGAGAGCACAAGAAGGCTGGTTCCTCCTTCTAGGATTCATCGGCAGTGTGCATTTCAAATGACCCCTTTGGGACCGGCGCCCGCAGGTATGCTTTTAGGAGCTTGTAGTTAAGAATATTCATTTGCGCACTGCTAGTATTTTCCGAACAGCCGAAATGACCATGCAGTGTCCCTTCAGAGTTTTATCGTGGTAGCTTTTGTAGCACCTCTACTATTCAAATATCCACCTGCTTCACCGGATGTGATGTCCGATTACCTACCGTTTATATGTGAATTGAGCGCTACACAACTCTTTGATCTCGCCTGATTAAATTCAATCACCCGTAGCTGTTCAGACGTTACATATTGGATACATTATGTTTTACTCGTATATGTTATCGCGTTTTTGTCACGCATCTTAGTTACCCCCGCCTGCGGCAAGTAACTGGGCTGTCAGGACAAATCCACCTCCACCTCCAACCCGTCATCCTAAGTATTCCTCTCATTAATATCTACCTTCTATCCTGTTAGATGTACTGCGCCTCCATAAAATTTGGGTCCTATGTGGTTAGTTTAATAAAGCACTTAGCGCGTTACCAAAACATTTATTGCGATAAGATGACATTCCCAGGTCAACAATTGTTGACACTGCACTGTCGACTAATTTCAACTACTGCATAAATGCTCGCTGACGCCAGTTACACCACTCAAAGCGCAGAATCCATGCATATCCAAGCCTTTAATCATAAAATAGTCCAACACCTTATCTGTTCACACCCTGGCATGAAGTTCTCGAACCAGCACTTAGCTAGGACATTTCCTACTAGACGGTGCACTTGTAATTATGAAACTGGCTGGTGTATTCGAGCATAATAGTTTATTCTCGATTTCATAGCCATCATATCTTAGACTGCTTCTTTTTATAGTATAGACATGTGAAAAGCTTTATTCGCCATCACTTCGGAAAATGTGTGTGCATGTGATGCAGCGAAGATTTTGCACATCCAGAGTGCACGTGCAGACTTTTGACCCAATTTGAAAAGAGGTTTTGTATCGCTCCTCAACATTCGATTCCATTTAGTGAGGCACTTATTCGTTCGTGATTCATAATGAGTGTACTGAGACTCAGTTTACTTTGCTGATATCATACTCATCAGCGCGAATGTAGTCCCTACTTTGTACACACAACAACTCATAGATCTTTTCATGGATAAATGGTCTTCAAAAATGTTACCCGAACTGACTGTGCCAAACACAGAGGCATTAGTCACATCTTTGTTGTTTCCAAGGTGCAAGCAGCTCAGCTTGGTACGCGAAAAGACAATACCTGAAGAGAAAGATGGGTTCCGCTCAAGTCGGAGTTCTATCGATCACATTTTTACACTCCGCCAAATACTCGAGCGTCGTCAAAACTTTGGCCGGCTAAGGATCATTGTATTCTTAGACATACGAGCCGCTTTTGACTCAGTTGACTGAGCTGCTCTCTGGAATTGTCTACTGAGAAGGGTAGTGCTCGAGAGGCATATCACATTACTTCAAGCCACCTACTCTCAAACGTCGGGCCGAGTGTGGGTCTACCGCAAACCTTCGCTCCCCCTTTAGTATGACCAGTGGCGTGAGACAGGGTTGCCCAGCATCCCTCTTCTCGTTTTATTTCATATCGACGGAATTCTAGAGAGCGCTCTGGAGAACTGCGAGCCCAGCAATGTCGAGCTAGTTTCTGGGGATAGCCTACGGGAATTTATGAGTATGCAGACGACATCGCCGTAATCTGCGATTCCTAAAAATGTCATTGTAGATTGGTGTCTGTCTCCCAGTTTGGAATGACCTTCGCACCATCGAAGTGAAAGGTCTTCCTGCAGGACTGGCTAGGCGCTGCTCCTACCTTTACTTTTTAGGCCATTCATTGGAAGTGGTAGACAAGTTCGTTTATCACGGAAACTGACTCAGCGCTAATGGTTTAACGGATGCGGTCTCTTTGCACGTCTCCAAAGCTCCAGTTTCTTTTGCCAATCTTCGCCATCTCTGTCGTCGAGGCGATCTAAGTCTATCACTGAAGAGCCGAGTTTACAATGCCACAGTGAAAGCGGTTCGGCTCTACGGCTGCGAGACTTGGTCTGTTCGCGCAAAGGACGTTGCGAAGCTGTCTACCTTTGATCACCGCTGCCTTCGGAGCATTGCTGGCGCACGATGGTAACATCACACTAGTAATGAAGATGATCGACAGAGGATTTTCAGATCAGACAGACTTTGCTGGCCACTGAGCAGCATAATTGCTTTGCGCAGACTTCAGTGGCCTGGGAAAGTTCTTCGCATACTTACTAACTGCTTACCCCGCCATGCCCCCATCATATGCGTAGAAGTAGGCTGGAAGCGGAAGTAAGGTGGCCAAAGTATGACTTGGGCCAGGAGCATGAAGTAGCTAACGTCAAAGTTAGCCGTTGTCAGGTACTGTCGGCTCCCTGGCTGGAGTGTGAAGGATCCGCAACAGGCATGGCTAGAAACGCTCTTGGATATAGCAAGAAACAGTGCGCAATGGCAGACTTGTTGTGA
>OX104061.1:50765877-50901361 GCA_944474145.2 Dicrocoelium dendriticum
AATCCTGGAGGCAAAGCTTTACACTTAGATAGAGCAAAATACAGACCGTAGTTAGATGCCTCTAGTGCTAAGCGGTTCAGAATGTTTTTGAACAACCTGCGAGTCGTCCTATAACAGAGCGATGTCATAAGCATAGTCCAGGTCCCATGGACTCAGCTCTCGGGTTAGAAGCTCAACGCCGCAGCTCTGGGCTCCTTCCGGGTGCGCGATATAGGACATCTTCGATGGCAAAGTTGAAACAGGAAACGGCGAGGAAAGGACCACCTTGGCACACTCTAATGGTAACGGGGAAACGAAAAAATAAAGCCTTCCATGAGCTCCAACTTTGCCAGAGGTCTGACTACACAGCTCTTTCAAGAGTGTGACAAAACGTGTCCGGAAACGACGTTCTGTGGCAGACGGTTCCACCGTTACGACCTATCTACTGAATCAAAAAACGGCTCGGATATCAAAAAACACCATCATTGTTGGTTTTCGGTGGACATGACGATGGTCGAGAAGTTGGCGCAACGTGAAAGTTTGGTCAATGCAACCCCAGCCAGAACGAGAACCAGCCTGTTACTCACGACACAACCGCTCGCGGGTAACTGAGAGTCCACGCAGCCTTGTATAATATCTCCGATTCACAAAAGGGAAAACTTAAATGAGTCCTCCAAGTACTGCGCAGTATCTCTTCTCCCTGTATTCTCCAAGGTCATGGAATCCACGGTTGCCGACACAATAGTGTGTTATCTGGAAAACTTTAACATCATTAAGCCCGAGCTGCACGGCTTTCGTCGACAGTCAGCGTGCACAACGAACTTACTCATGGCAGTCGGACTGAGGCAGCTGATGTTATAGAAGACGTTGATGTGATCTACCTGGTTTTTCCGAAGGCATTCGTTCGTCTTGACCATCGGACAGGGCTTCCCAAGCTCCAGCATTGCGGAAGCGGTGAACCTCTTCTAAGCTGGATCGCCAACTTTCACCTTCAACGACAATTACTTGTCAGAGTTCGAAGCTCTTTATCTGATCCAACACAAGTGGAGTGTCTCGTGCCACAAGGCTCAGTTCTAGGTGCGCGTTTGTTTTTGGTGTTTAGTAAGGACTTCGCAAAGGCAATCGCTTCAAACTTTCTACTGTTTACAGAAGAGTAGTAGGGGGAGTTGAATGGTATAGGTAGAATTTCGTCACATCTAGGCTCACTCAGACAGCCGCCACAAGCCCGGAAAAGCACTGTACGCGTGTTTCATCCTTTCGGGAATCATCAGCAGTGCGCATTCCATCGGACCCTTGGTAGGGCTCGAAACCGCAACTCGACTGTTGCCAGTCCGTGGTTGAGACCACTGAGCTACGCGCTATATCACACCTAGTAACTTATTCACGATGGTCGTTGCCGTCCCCCGTAGCTCAGTGGTCTCAACCACGGACTGGCAACAGTCGAGTTGCGGTTTCGACCCCTACCAAGGGTCCGATGGAATGCGCACTGCTGATGATTCCCGAAAGGATGAAACGCGCGTACAGTGCTTTTCCGGGCTTGTGGCGGCTGTCTGAGTGAGCCTAGATGTGACGAAATTCTACCTATACCATTCAACTCCCCCTACTACTCTTCTGTAATCAGTACACAGAACAAACTGCTTATAATGCCATAAGATAATTGGCGGCTTAAGTTTGTTAAGCTCGTCGCTTGGTGAGGGGGCTACCCTGTCCTCTGCACGGCAGTAACGTGTAAGTCAGTGGATAGTGAGCGGCGCTATATCACATCTAGTAACTTATTCACGATGGTCGTTGCCGTCCCCCGTAGCTCAGTGGTCTCAACCACGGACTGGCAACCGTCGAGTTGCGGTTTCGAGCCCTACCAAGGGTCCGATGGAATGCGCACTGCTGATGATTCCCGAAAGGATGAAACGCGCGTACAGTGCTTTTCCGGGCTTGTGGCGGCTGTCTGAGTGAGCCTAGATGTGGACGAAATTCTACCTATTTCTACTGTTTGCCTATAGCACTAATAACTGGCGCAGGATCCAGGCGAATGCCGACCACCATCCTCTCCGGAGTGACCTAGAAAAGGTACATCAGTGGTTTATCCAGCATTTAATGTAGCAAAACGTGAGTAAATGCAAGCTACTCTCCATACGACACCAGATCAACTGCTCACACAGGCTCCGAACGAAGTAATGCATCAACCGTCCATCGAATGTGATCTGGGTGTACTGGTTCAAGATGACTAAGTTAGCTCCATACGATCTGCAAAGGCCCCAAAGGCTGAAAATGAACACGCCGATCTGTTGCGACAGGCGTTCGGACAAATAAACCTCTCTACGTTTTAACAGATGCTCATTGCATATGTTTGCCTTCATCCATGGCTGATACACGACGTTAATGCGGTGCAGCGACCCCAACACCAGGCATCCAAATACATCATTGGAATGCGCCATCTCCCATAGGAGCGAAGGCTGGAACGACTGGGTGAATTCAGCGGACGAGATCGCTAATTAAGTGGCGAGATGTTAATGGCTTACTTGATTCTGAACGACTCATATCATGTATGCCGCTGCTTACTGCAACTCAGCAACAATCTATATCGGAGATGTCGCGCTTTGAAACTTGCAGAACATTATAAGCGTTAGGAGTGCCACGGAAATTTCTTTTCCAATCATGTATGTCATCAGTGGTGGAATGTTCACACTGAATCGTTTGTCTTTGCACCTTCACTAACCATATTGAAAACACGGTTGGATGACGCACTCATCCACTTACATTTCGTTACAGTACTTTGTCTCCATCCTGCTCCTGCAATATATATAGGATTTATTTACTGTTGTTTATGGGTGCTGTAAAATTCCACGGATTGCAGGATTACAGCGGAACAAACGATAAGTCCAACCTCGCAAACGTAAAGTCCCGACTGTTTTATTATTAGTGTTTCAATAACCTCAACAAACTTCCCAACGGGACATTTACAGTAGTGCTTTAAAACCCGTATAAATTCTCTGTTCATTGGTCAGCACCGCCTAAAGGAAACATACTTCCTTTAAACAGGAAACGTCGTATCATCACCCTTAATAACAAGGAAAGAATTCGAACTGAGCCAGCCACTTGGTGACGGGTAAGACGCCTGCTTGTGCTCGCCTACATCGTAGAAGCAATCCTTGCAGACACATTTAAAACTACGGTATCATTGCACCGTAGCAACACGTTTTGCGTCGGCATCGATGGTGTTCCACTAATCTGCTGTTTGCACGCAACTGATAGACTGGTTCAGTTGACGACGGGACACTGTATATTTCCAGTAAAAGTGCAGAAATTTTCTCGTGCGATTACAGGATCGCAGGTGTAAATGCTGCAGCATATCTGCGAAGTATTTGTTGTATGCATAACGAACGAGCGTAGTGCGTCCAAACATTTTTGAGTTATGGAACAGAGCTCTATGCATCTATTGTACTATGAATCAGTGCCTACATGTAACCCCAGGAGAAAAAATCCAAGTGATACCACACACATCATTTCTGTGCTTCACACTCCCCGTTTGACATATTTTCTGTACCTTTATATCTCCTGGACGGAAGGTACCGTTATGCCAAGTTAGCACTTGCCTAACTACAGAGCACCTGCTGTATAGTTCAGCCATAAGTTGTTAGATGTGTTCGCCTAAGAAGCCAATTGTTGATTTCTGAATGGGAGTATGCACATTGTACGGAGACTCGTAGCGTAATGTAAGAAACTTCGTCGGTCAGTAACGGCATTTTCAGGTACTATAGTAGACTCCTGAGTATAACTACCTAAGGCAATCAGTAATCATGAGCTTCGATTTTGCAATCAACTTACACCGCTGTCTCACTTTCAAAACAGTGGCACTGTTCTGACCTATGTGATAATGTGCACCTCTGGGTGTATTAGGATTCTACTGAATTAACGAGAACTACAGCATTGTGTAAACCGTTTAGACGACGCTTGGTACACCGCTTTTTAGGGTTTGTGAAGACACGGTTCTCGCTTAAATTGAAGAAAAAGATGGAAAGTCCTCTTTCAATGCTAAGGCATATACCTTGTCATGTTCTCGATGTGCTCATAGACTAAAAAGCAGCCCAGCAAAGCGCATTCGTCCGGTTCGAATCTGGTTCAGGTCACTTTGTTAGATTCAGTTGAATTCACTTTAATGTCTGCTTTGGCCATACTTCTGCATACTGGGCTCATTTTGATTTGGGGTAATAAAAATCCCATGCTTCCGGTGGACACATCTACCTATGATGCAACTCGTGAAGACATAGCACATGAGGCATACGATAAATGAAGATACTATGCCCGTAAAGACCTCAACGAGCTATGCTACTTATAGCAGCAATCATAAAAGTGAAGTAATTTCCTTCTCTTCGTCTACTGGTAGATTTAGGAATTGCTTCACATGTTATCTATTTTCTTAAGGAGGCTGGTTCAGCCACTTATTATGTGTGGAACATATACACTTGCTCTAATTTCATAACTTGGAAAACACTGACATATTATCCTGTCAATCTTTATTCGTAGGCGCTTTTGGGCGAGCTCACAGCTGCTTTCCATGACATTCTGTTAACTTGCGAGTAAACACTTTGTATTTTATACACCGCTAAGTCTTCCACTAGCACGATGCAGCCCAATGCGAGAGGAGGCTATTAAATTTGATGAAGTCGGTTATGTCGTGGAACACTTTCGCTAGCGACGTCTGATCAACCAACAAGTATTTGTTTAATGCTTCACCATCAAGCATTTACCACGTACAAGAGAATAGCTAGTATTTGGTTACTCATTTCGCGACTTCTACGCACTGACAATTGTGCTGCAAAAAGTGAAATTTGCAGCTCTAGTTTCTGAAGCTTAAATGCTTGTTTGTTTCTTCGCTACACCATCGTTACAGCAAACTGCAAAGCGCCCTTTTCATCCCTTCTGTAGCTGGCTGTATAACGCTGTGACGAGAAATAAGCCAAATGCATTTGACGCTTCTCACGGCACAGGGCTGGTCTGGGAAGCTGATCAATAGATTTCGCTCCGCTCCACCAAAACTTCACAATTTCTCTTACTCCTAAGGTTTCCGATGAGATACACCGGTCTGCGGACAAACGTCCCTACAGAATACTTGATGTGATAACCAGACAAACAAACTCACTTCGCCAGGTCTAGCACGTGGATAGTGGGCAGAACGTTCTGTCCCTCATAATAGATGGGTAAAGGAGACTGCTCGGACCACGCTTGCTGCAAAATGGGATAGAGAGGAATGCAAAATGATTTGAAAGGGTGAAACAAATTTGGATGGCCTGCAGGACATAACTCATCATGGAGAGTTAGCATAACAAACAGGATAGTCTTCTAAGCTAAGTTAGGACAAATAGTGGAGACTGCCTCCTCGCGTTAGAACCGAATCCTATGGTTCGAGCCACCACCATCAATGAGAGTGAGAAAGATACCTGAGTTTATGTGCCACAATACAAAAAGTGGTAAAATACTAACAATTACACCATCGAGAGGAACCGATGGAATTCTCGCTGGTCATACCACGGTAGATCTGAAAGCATTAGGGCTCAGTGCGGTTGCCATCCGCGCTGTGTACACCAGGTGAAATAAGAAAGGTAAGGAGAAAAACAAAGCGACTGAAGACGTCTCTTTAAATGGCAATTAAAAAATGCGTCAGCTGGACACCGTCACGTCGCTTCGCTGCTACGCAACCACCAACAGTCGCTCGTGGGCTTATGGCGCGAGGACGCCCACCCGTACGCGGATTCGAAGCGGTGACCTTATAGTTGTAAGTCATGCGTGCATACAACTGGGCCACTGGCCGACTAAGTGGTAATAGCCCGCGTAAAAATAACCGAAGGAGATATGCATGCAATCTAGTACATGCATAGAGCGGTTAGGAATGGTTGGCCATTTGTGTCTCGTTGTTTTTCCCCCTCTGATGTCTACGGATGGCGGGTTGGTGTAATCAGACCGCGTTATAACCCAAAGGACTATGGTTCAAATCTGACTTCCCAATATCCCTTGTCCGCGCCTCCTGTGGCTGCCGCGTGCTACCGAGGCTTCGGTATGGTGTACAGCCGATGGCCGAGTGATCTGCGCGCCTGGTTTGCGATCATAAGGTCACCGGTTCGAATCCGCGTATGGGGTGGGCGTCCTCGCCATATACTCAGCCCGCGCGCGACTGGTGGTGGTTGCGCGGCAGCGAAGCGCCGTTACGGCGTACAGCCGACGATTCATTGTTCATTTCCAGCGAGGAAACTATAAAACAGAATGTCTTTATGCGGGTACATCGAAAGTAAGCGGGTCAACGAGAAATTCACTTCTAGGTCCAATTCAACCTGGCATGCATGACACCAGTTCACACTTATCATGTCGCGTGTCCAAATTGTGTACAACGTTCTAGATTGGTTAGTAACCCCACTTTTCCCATGATAACTTTCGTGGTAGAACGGGACTGAGTAACCACTGTCCGGGAGATTAGTTGCTAGAGGACCGACCTCTTGGCCACCGAGCACTCCATCCATTTGTTGCAGAAAAGGAATGGAGCACTGGAAAGCACAGAGATAGGCTCACTTCAGTAACAGCTCGGCCGAGTCACGCTTAGACCGTTCTAGTACATGACAACTAGACTAACGTAGTTTTGGGCGTTACTGCAAAACCAGGTCTACACAAACTTATTTCAAAAACGGATAACCCATTAACTCTTAAACAGATAACCTATTTCTTAGTTCAAGCACGTGATGAAAAAGACCATGTCGAATGTGAGCCGACGCATGCGTTCAGCAAAGGAATGTGTTGCCGGTCGTAACCCGGTGGCTTAGGGGTAACGGTCACAACTAACATCTCAGTGGTCCCGGGTTCGCTGTCTGCTGTCTATATCTGATGAGATCAAAGGAGGTCGAAACGCGTCGTAGAAGTGCAGTGTTTTCGGGCGATAACACATCATTTCTAGCTACACGACACCCACTTAATAAACAACTTAAGTGTGTATTCATAGACAATGCGACGCACAGTCCAAGTAGGTGGTCAGATCAATTTATGCACTTTAAATTAATTGCTGTTTAAGTTGATTGCCAAGCTAGTTATCAGAGTGATCAATCAGTTAAGTGCTTTAGAACGACGGAGAAAATGACAGTAAAAATCATTATAGATAGAGGCAGACATTCGAATGAAGTAACACGGCCATCCGTAGAACCATTTTCTGGGGACTTGCTATTATGTGAGTTGGTTCATCGAAAGGTTCCATCAGCATTTCCACGCCACATCTAGTCGTGTGCCATACAAGTGCGCAACTGAGGTGTAAACACTACCCAATCTTCGACAAACGGAAACCTCCAGATGCTACGGGTTGATTACTTTCGACATTGGAAAAATACTCTCATCACGTCAGATGCGTCGACCTGACCTACAGAAATCGCTGACTTCTCCTCTGTCCCTGTGGTCCATAACCGATTCTTGGCATTAAACATTTCACTAACGACATCACCAGTGCGCTATCACTGGCTGTGTACAAGTAACCGAATTATTGCAGTAAACATTGTTCTCTGCTTACCAGTGGACACAATTTATAAGTATTTATTGACAGAAATATTTAGTCGCACCTGTTCAAGTATAATTTTCCTCTAGACCTTCGAAAGACACACTGTTCGTTTGTGTTTTCAACTACACGACTTTCAATGCATCAAAAAGCCATGATCTATTAGTGAGTAAATTTATAATCTTTGGCGGGGGAGTAGCAGCTTCCCTAATTGCCTTAGTTGCCACATCTGCATAAAACCTAGACGATTTTGGAAATAAGCAACTGTAATGATTGCAGGGTTCAATGATTCATGTAGATGAATTGTGTACATCTGTAACTGAGATGAAGTGCGATGGAACTCACTCGGAAAAAATGTTGGAAAATGTATTCACCGCAACCGTAAATCAGTCCACAAGCTATGACATAGGTGACAAATTTTCTTTTACGCTGCAATAGTTAAATAAAGTGGTCCATTAAATAAAATGGGCAGTGTAAAGTTGAAATCACATGGTAATAAAATGCTAGAAAGTTATCAGTAGAGGTATCAACTTTTAAAATACGAGATTTTAGACAATAGAAGCAGGACTTGCTTCGACAAATTGAGTGCTCACTAATAACAAATCGCTAGTGAACGGATTGGCCACTTAGAGCCCGACAGAATGTTTACTGGTAGCTCAGCGCGATTATACTCGTTTCCAACGCGGTAATTTAGTAGAGAAGGAAGGACTGGCGGTTTTTACCAGAGGACCCTGCAAGTGGCGTACTGCTTTCAGTCTCGTGCGACGGAGAACATCAGGAGGAATTGCCTAGAGTTTCAATCCGCAAACTAACCAAAACTCATTGAATGATGTCTGCCCTCAACTAGGACGGAAATTTCCATAGACACAAAGACGGTTCGCATGCACACACTATGAGTCGTCTTTGGTCTATTGATTGAAATTTGAGGTATTTCCTACCGATGTTTGCTGTTGTGTGAGAAAAACTGTGCGCAACCGCCAATGCTTCTTTCCCAGCTGAGCGCTCGAAGCACGTATACAATCAGTCACCTAAGTAATTTATTCGTTTGCTAATAGCACATTTATTGATGCCCTAGTAATCTGGTTGTTAGATTCACTTTCCACGAGGGATACTCAACACGTAAGCAACTTAAATGTGGCACACAGAATCCCAGGTGCAAAACGTCTGTAAGACATTGGGCAGGTTTTCCCGTTTTAACAAGCACACTCGACAACAGCATGGATCCCCTTACTACCTTAAGTAATCTAAAGGTAGCCTTAAAGACGTTATCGAATGGCTTGAATCAACGCTGTCTAATACACTGCGGAAAGGATCGTCGAATCGAGATTAAACAAGCCAGACATGACACACGTGGAAAGACAGATTAATTATTGCGTAATCTGTTAAACTACTTATTGGCCGAAAGTAGAATGACATCTACAAGTACGTTTGCAGACGCATTGACCGCGACGGACCTGAAACTATTTCGAAACCCACATTATTTGGTAGCAGGCAAAAAGAACGTTGGTGTGAGGGATTAAGGTCAAATCTTAATCACATCAAGTAAATAAAATACACAGAGGGTATATGGCAGTAAATTTGCTATAGTGCCAAACCAAAGAAGTCAAATGACATCTCAGCAAACATTCCATCCTGATACAAATATTTGCAGATGGTTTGAAAAGTAATTCGCCCAAAATTGACCGTTCCCATCTCAAGAACCATCTGGACCGGGTTCACGAATGGGCAGTAATGAACCAATTCTTTCTGAAGCCTGCAAAGTACCACCGCTGCCGTTACGCAGCAGATTCATCAACACATCATTTGGCGCAAAACGGGACCAGTGAAAGCCTTAGGAATCGTCGTTCAAGGAAGTCTGCATTCCGACCCAATGTTCAAAAGCAGAAGACCTGGCGAGCTTGCATTTGAGACTTTGAGATGAGCTTTCGGTACCTTTGAGCGACGGTTAGTATCCATACTGACTAATTCGTATACTCGCATCCATGTAGGATATGCGGTTCAGGCCTGGGGTTCATGGTTTTAATGAGACATTCGCCTCGTGGAGCAACCACAAAGAAAGAGCCACAAAGACAACACGCGGAATGTACTTTGGTTTACTCGCTGTGTTCTCCTCAGAATACCGAGGTCTTCGCGGAGACCTCATTCCCACACACCGTATACTAACTGATTGCGATCAACCATGTCGACGCCACGACTTGTTACTAAACACTCGCGCTCATAGTAAAAATGTATTTTTACTCTCTTTGAATCTGTTTCCACTGGAACGCGTTACCAACATATGTGCTGAACGCAATAGACATTGCGACATTCGAAAAACGATTAGAATTTCATCCCAGTGATAAACGCTACATAACAGCATGAGAAAGCGCAATGTCTAGACTACTGCTATTTCACATTCCTGACAAAAGCACTTTGATTTTACTTGCATTTACCATCCTGTAAGTATTGTAGACCTACTGCTTTTATTCCCATCATACACTATTCAACTATTCACTGAGCCCGATAGAGTGATGTCAATTAGGTAAGCTCTCAGATTTTGAGCGGTTCTCCGAGCTGAGTGATTATTGTGCAGACGTTTCGTTGCCTGACTAGGCAACATCATTTATTTCAAATCAATTTAAATAAGCTTTTATTATACAAGTATTCGGAACGTGCTCTACAATCGAAATGACCCAACCGAGTTCAGCGGCATGAAATGTGTACGTCGTTAAAGTAGCGGAGCTGCAAATCCATGGGGACAAACTCACAATATAGTTCAAGTCCCGCTACCTGTAACTGAGTCAACCGAATTACAAGGTGTCATATTCCTGCTACATTAGCCACGAGCTAACGTGTGGTCTGAGTATAGACTACAGTGAAGTAATATAGGGGCTTGTATGGTATCCACTGAAATTCAGAACGGATAGGCGCAGTCAGATAGCCAGCACATGTTCAGAGAGCACAAGAAGGCTGGTTCCTCCTTCTAGGATTCATCGGCAGTGTGCATTTCAAATGACCCCTTTGGGACCGGCGCCCGCAGGTATGCTTTTAGGAGCTTGTAGTTAAGAGTATTCATTTGCGCACTGCTAGTATTTTCCGAACAGCCGAAATGACCGTGCAGTGTCCCTTCAGAGTTTTATCGTGGTAGCCTTTGTAGCACCTCTACTATTCAAATATCCACCTGCTTCACCGGATGTGATATCCGATTATCTACTGTTTATATGTGAATTGAGCGCTACACAACACTTTGATCTCGCCTGATTAAATTCAATCACCCGTAGCTGTTCAGACGTTATTTATTGGGTACATTATGTTTTACTCGTATATGTTATCGCGTTTGTGTCACGCATCTTAGTTACCCCCGCCTGCGGCAAGTAACTGGGCTGTCAGGACAAATCCACCTCCACCTCCAACCCGTCATCCTAAGTATTCCTTTCATTAATATCTACCTTCTATCCTGTTAGATGTACTGCGCCTCCATAAAATTTGGGTCCTATGTGGTTAGTTTAATAAAGCACTTAGCGCGTTACCAAAACATTTATTGCGATAAGATGACATTCCCAGGTCAACAATTGTTGACACTGCTCTGTCGACTAATTTCAACTACTGCATAAATGCTCGCTGCCGCCAGTTACACCACTCAAAGCGCAGAATTCATGCATATCCAAGCCTTTTATCCTAAAATAGTCCAACACCTTATCTGTTCACACCCTGGCATGAAGTTCTCGAACCAGCACTTAGCTAGGACGTTTCCTACTAGACGGTGCACTTGTAATTATGAAACTGGCTGGTGTATTTGATCATAATAGTTTATTCTCGATTTCGTAGTCATCATATCTTATACTGCTTCTTTTTATGGTATAGACATGTGAAAAGCTTTATTTACCATCACTTCTGAAAATGTGTGTGCATGTGTTGCAGCGAAGATTTTGCACATCCCGGGTGCACGTGCAGACTTTTGACCCAATTTGAAAAGAGGTTTTGTATCGCTCTTCAACATTCGATTCCATTGAGTGAGGCGCTTATTCGTTTGTGACTTAGTTTACTTTGCTGATATCATACTCATCAGCGCGAATATAGTCCCTACTTTGTACACACAACAACTCATAGATCTTTTCATGGATAAATGGTCTTCGAAAATGTTACCCGAACTGACTGTGCCAAACACAGAGGCATTAGTCTCATCTTTGTTGTTTCCAAGGTGCACGCAGCTCAGCTTGGTACGCGAACAGACAATACCTGAAGAGAAAGCTGGGTTCCGCTCAAGTCGGAGTTCTATCGATCACATCTTTACACTCCACCAAATACTCGAGCGTCGTCAAACATTTGGCCAGCTAAGGATCATTGTATTCTTAGACATACGAGCCGCTTTTGACTCAGTCGGTAGAGCTGCTATCTGGAATTGTCTACTGAGGAGGGGAGTGCTCGAGAGGTATATCACCTTACTTCAAACCATCTGCTTTCAAACGTCGGGCCGAGTGTGGGTCTACGGCGAACCTTCGTTCCCCTTTTAGTATCACCAGTGGCGTGAGACAGCGTTGTCCAGCATCCCCCTTCTCGTTCCATTTCACTATGGACGGAATTCTACAGAGTGCTCTGGAGAACTGAGAGCCCAGCAATGTCGAGCTAGTTTCGGGGGATAGCCTACGGGAATTTATGAGTATACAGACGACAACGCCGTAATCTGCGATTCCTCAAAATGTCATTGTAGGTTGGTGTCTGTCTTCCAGTTTGGAATGACCTTCGCACCATCGAAGTGAAAGGTCTTCCTGCAGGACTGGCTAGCCGCTGCTCCTACCTTTATCTTTTAGGCCATTCATTGGAAGTGGTAGACAAGTTCGTTTATCACGGAAGCTGACTCAGCGCTAACGGTTTAACGGATGTGGTCTCTTTGCACGTCTCCAAAGCCCCAGTTTCTTTTGCCAATCTTCGCCATCTCTGTCGTCGAGGCGATCTAGGTCTATCAATGAAGAGCCGAGTTTACAATGCCACGGTGAAAGCGGTTCGGCTCTACGGCTGCGAGACTTGGTCTGTTCGCGCAAAGGACGTTGCGAAGCTGTCTGCCTTTGATCACCGCTGCCTTCGGAGCATTGCTGGCGCACGATGGTAACATCACACTAGTAATGAAGAGGTTCGACAGAGGATTTTCAGATCAGACAGACTTTGCTGGCCAATGAGCAGCATAATTGCTTTGCGCAGACTTCAGTGGCCTGAGAAAGATCTTCGCATACTTACTCATCGCTTACCTCGCCATGCCCCCATCATATGCGTAGAAGTAAGCTGGAAGCGGAAGTAAGGTGGCCAAAGTATGACTTGGGCCAGGAGCATGAAGAAGCTAACGTTAAAGTTAGCCGTTTTCAGGTACTGTCGGCTCCCTGGTTGGAGTGTGAAGGCTCCGTAACAAGCATGGCTAGAAACGCTCTTGGAAATAGCAAGAAACAGTGCGCAATGGCAGACTTGTTGTGACTCCCTATTCCTATGAACACCCTTTTTTCTCCATCTCCGTTCGTTTGTTTAGTGTATATTCCATACGTTGTGGCATTATGCCAATTGTACTACTGGCGGTGTTGAATATATGGTTGGCGGCATCCGGTTTCGGATTTGCCTGTCACTGTGGCCAGCCACAGGACGCCTGCACCTACAGAGGGACCCTGGGTGGCTTTCGCTGCACCACCCACACACCCCATATCCAGTGTAAACCCGAAAGAATAAGACCGGGAGGCATGTGGATGGGAACCACGTTTCATCAACGGAGCCGGCCCACACTCCTTCACAGGCAAACACAAGCACACTGTATTTGGGGAATTAAGCGCACACAAGGCGGTGGATGGACCGTAGTCCGCTCCACACTGAGTGCATGGAACCACTCTTCGAGCCTAGCACGGCCACAAGGACCGTGCACCCCGTCCCCTCCAGCAACAACCAACTGTCTCCTGGAGCCAGGATGGACGAGGTAGTGGGTAATAGACAGGTAGGCACCTTGACAACATGCGCATCAAGCGCAGCCACATCGGGGATATCAAGCAACAGCCAATCACTTGAAACGATAAAATAAAATAAAATAAATCCAATAATGCATACAGATACGGTGGCGGAACTCTTCGCTAAATTAGCATATGAAGTAATTTGGTTAGCAATGAATTCGCGATAAGGAAAAAATGTCCACAAGTTAATCAAAAATGCTACAAACGCAACAAAATTACCGAAGATAAGCGCAATTAGCGTAAATAACGTAGCTAGCCAATAGAAGACTACCAGATAGGCAAAACAAACCAAATAAACTGGAATGAAATTTATGCAGCTTAAAGAGACCTAGTTTAAGTGTAAGTTGGTTTATATATATATATATATATATATATATATATATATATTGCGGGAGAGCTTATGGTGAGCTGAGACTAAAGCAGATCCTAATCTGTCTCCGCAATCTCATTCCCGAGCTGGATCTGCTCCCCACTGCCTTGTGTGTCAGGCTATTAAGTCAAGGACTCCGGGTAGAGTCCCTCAAGCAAACATCTAAATCATCCACTGCGTTGTCGGTCAGGCTATTGAGCCAAAGGCTCCGGGCGGCATCCCTCAAGAAAACCAGCGATGCACCACCAGCACCACGCGTGCGATTGCCCATCAATACAGTCGTATGCCTCCACGCAAAGCACTCAGCATCGGGTGCTGGAACGTACACACTACTCGACCGGGACTCGAGTCAGCGCCCCGAGCGACGCACTGCACTGGTCGCGATGGAACTGGCTTGCAGTGAGACCCGGCTTGCTGAGCTGGGTAAGTTACGTGAGGCTGGAGTTGGCTACACGTTCTACTGGGTGGGCAACACCAACTCGGCACCACGTAAACATAGGGTCAGATTTGCACTATCCGAGCGCCTAAATGGCCAGCTGGTGGGTGAGTCGAATGGCATCAGTCCACGACAGATGACTACTTGCTTGAGACTCAGAATAGGTAAAGTTACCACTTTTCTCAGCACCTACGGTCCTACCATGTGTTATCCTGATGACATGCGTGGTCAATTCTACCCTCAGCTATCCTCCGTGATATGGTCGTTGTCTAGAAGCGACCAACTATTTCTGCTGAGTGATTACAACACGCGCGTTGGGCGTGATGTATCGGTGTGGAGAGATGTCATTGGTCCGCATGGTATTTGTACAACAAGTGCCAACTGTGACAGGCTGCTCTTACTGTGTGCCACTCACGGTCTGATGATCACGAACACTCGGGTTGCACTGAGTGCGAGTGATTTAACAACTTGGGCGCACCCACGGAGTGGTCACGCTCACCTGCTCGACTATGTCATCGTAGGTCAGCGTGATATGCGTGAAGTGCACATGATAGGTGTACTACGTGATCCTGAGGGTTGCACTGATTGCAAATTAGTGCGGACCAAACTGTACATATATTTTCGGAAATCTATGTATTGCACTCCCGCCGTGAATCTGCGTAAATTTAACATTCTCTACCTCGGCACTATAGCAAGCGTATAGAGCTGGAAAAGGCGATGGCTGCACGCCTGTGTAATGTTGAATGCATAGCCACAGTGGGTGACTAGTGACACCACATTCGCAACCAGGTGGCAACTTCTACCGAGGAGACGGTCGAGCGCGCAAATTATAAGCGGGCCGATTGATTTGATGATAACAATGCGATGATTGGCGCATTGGTGTGTGAGAAGAATGCAGCATTTGCTGCACATTTCGCAGACCCCAGTGACTTGGGGAAGAGTAGTCAGTTCCGTAAACTTCGACGATGACTGTCCCGAGAGCTCCGTCGCATTAAAAATGCATAGTGGACAGAGAAGGGGAAACATATCGAATGCTACGCCGAACGCTGCAATCATAAGGAATTCTTTGACTCCTTAAAGGTGGTGTATGGACTGAGGTTGCAGCCACTTAGGACGCTGATCGATGTAGCTCAGGCGCTATCTGCACACAGACTGCAGAAATAACAAACATCTGGAGAACGCAGTTTGACTGTTTCTTGAACAACCGTTCCTAGATTGACCGGTCTACTTTGAAAGGTTTGAAGCAGCATGATGTGAAGGCGAGTTTGGCAGACACGCCAGCACAAGATGAGACATAGAGAGCACTTGCTCAGCTGCGAAACGGCAAGTGTGTCTGTGCCGACGGGATCCCGCCTGAAGTATTGAAACATGGTGGACCCGCGTTGGTGACTGCGCTGCCCTACTTGGTGCAACATGTGTGGATTGAGGTGGAGGTGACTCCTGAACTGAAGGATGCCCTTGTGCTACCAATGTACAAGGGCACAGGGAGCAAGCAACGTCGTACGAATTATCGTGGTATCAAGTTGCTGAGTTATGTGGCCAAGCTGATTGCACGAATTCCGCTCAACTGCCTCGTCAGTCAGGTTTTATAACCGAACGTGGCGGAAGAGCCGTGTGGATTCTATTCGGGTCGCAGCACTATAGTTATGGTGTTTGCTGCTCGTCAATTGCAGGAGTAATGCCGAGAACGACGCCAGCCGTTGTAATCGCTGTTTGTTGACTTCACCAAGGCATTTGATACAGTGAACCGTGAGGCATTGTGGCTGGTGTTGGGTAACTTTGATTACCCGCGTAAGTTTGTAAGTTTAACTGGATGTCTGCACAGTATTATGCGGGCGAGGGTACAGCTGAGTGGACAGACCTTGGAGGAGTTTACACTTGTCTCTGGTATGAAGCAAGGCTGTGTCTTAGCTACTACCCAGTTTAATATTTATTTTCATGCCATGATGTATTGTGTTTTGATGTCCCCCTTGTTTGCGATATTCGTGCGGAGCACCGTATTGTTGGTGGGTTGCTACACATCCATCGTTTCGATGCGAGAACGTTAGTCTGTGAGACAAATTTCCGTAGGTTTCTATTCGCCGGCGACTTTACATTGTTTGCACACGGCGCGGATGAGTAGTATCACATGACTTGCGCTCTGGTTTCGACAGCGGTCAAATTCGGGCTCACCGACAACACAAGCAAAACTACCTGTCTCTTTTAGCCTTCATCGGAGTTGCAATCTGCAATGGTGCCGTGGATCAGCGTTGGGGAGGACGTATGGGAAAGCACCTCCCGCTTCTACTGCCTTGGAGTGTTGTTTCGACTGACCAGCAGATAAACAGTGAGCTGCGTATCCGAGTACCGAAGACAGCATCGGCATTTAGGAATCTAGTACCGAGTGTGGAACAACCACCAGCTTACCGTCGGCACGAAGCTGATGGTGTACAAATCCATGGTGCTGTCCGTTCTTCTATACGACAGTGAAACGTGAAAAATGTACCGGCGAGATGTAAGATATCTCGAGCGGTTTCATCCACAGTGTCTGCGGCGAATTCTGCGCATCGTTTAATGCGACAAAGTTGCAGACACAGAGGTGTTGCGCCGAAGTACAATATGTGCAGTGGACTGCATAGTTTTGCTGCGCCACCTGAGGTGGCGCCATCGTGTGTGGCGTATAGATACGATGCGCATACCGAAGCAGCTATTATATGGTCAGCTGAGTGTGGGGAAACGGCATGTGGAGAAACCGAAGTTTTAACTCCAAGTCAAGTCAAGTCAGTGTAAAGCTTTATGTACGCAAAAGGGTGCATTTACGGCATTTACATTATCAACTATAAACTTATCAATGGGTTAACATTAAAAATGTAAAGTTTACGATGGGTAGAAAAGTGAGGATTCAGTGGCATTGATCGATCGAATGACAATTCCAAAAATCTGGACTAAATCTTCTGGATTTGTATCCAATGAAAACGGAAAAGCTTTCGTGAAAGGGTTACTTCACAATTCGTTTCAATAGACGTGTGATTTTGCATCTAAAGACCATAGATTGCGGATCGTGTCCGATATCTCATGTGTTTGTTCAAAGTTGGAGGAGGTAAGGAGCCTGAGTGGTCGTGAAAGTTGATTGAACAAAATATCTGTCATCGTAATCGTGCAATACTGATATATATATATATATATATATATAGTAGATAATGTAAAAATGATGTTCGGCGTAAAAGGCAAAGGCCGATTTAAAGGCCTCTCCAATTATTGTCTTGTGATCAAATTGAGTCTATCACGTTCTAATGTTGATTTCAGGTCATGGGGATCGAAAGCGGTTGATCGGCCTACGTGGGCCGATCTGCTCACGTAAGCTGTTGCCCAGGTGCAAGAGAAAGCCATTGTGCTGGCAGAGAAGAAGCGGCAATTGCTGAAGCGATCGGTGCCGATGGGTTTACTCTAGCGGCGTCGAGCGCATGTTGTTGTAGCACATGCGGTCGCGAGTGTCTGAGTCAGGCAGACCTAGTGAGCCGTGAGAGAGGCCATTCGGGACCAGTATCGAAGCGACGACGGGTCCTGCTAAAAACGCAAGCAGAACCGGTGTAGCGTTGGTAGGAACGATGTATTCGATTTACTAACTGCGTGCTTGCGTGCTGAATTGCAGTATTTCAGGTGATTTGTGTGGTATATTCTGTTAGTGATTACGTTGTTAACTCATTTATATGACTCTCTGAAAACGCTTAAGGAGATTGTCTTTAAATTCGTTTAATTTGCCGCCTTTGAAGCATATTTTAAGGGTTTATTTTTCTGACAACTTGAGCTTATTTGCATGCTAAGTCTCTTTATTTCAGGTGGTGGGTTTGCAATTTTGTTTTAATGCTTTTTTCTCTCACATTAATGTCTACCTGAACTATCTTCAATACACTCGCACGCGTCGCTTAAGCTACTTGTACTTAACATCGTTAACATTCTTGCGTTTGTGGCATTTCCTTAAAATATATTTTCTGACCTATTGGACTTATCGCGGATTCGTTCGTAAGCAATTTATTTTATATAATAATTTAGGGAAGAGTTTTGCCACCGTTCCAATGTACCGTATCTGTATGCACTATCCGATTTATTTTATTTCATCTTGTCGTTTCAAGTGTTGGCTGTTGCTTGATATCCCCGGTCTGCCCGCGCTTGGTGTGCATGTTGACAAAGTGCCTCATCATCATCATTATCATCATCAACAGCAGTACATCAGCCATTTGAACTGATGCTTCGCTGCCATAAAACCATGAGGACCTATGAAATAGAGAATAAGAAGAGGGAGAGAATAGGGACTTACCTGAAAACATTAATGCCCTAAGCAAACATTCAGGGTCAAGGCGCCTACACCTTGTGTTAACAACATACCGTCACAAACAGCTGGCTATCGTGCAAAGATAAGGCGGCATCGGCGAGACAGCTTCCTTGCGGCTTTCACTGCCCCGCGTCATAATCAGCCATTACCCCGCAGATAACTCAGCATCAAACACACTATAAACAGGCAATCCGATTAGGAGACGGCAGCAGACGCGCCACTGTTGTCTACTGCGAGCCATGACCTGTAAACTCTCGAGCCAAGCACAAGGTCAGTCACGTGGACTCCAACCCGGAAGGCGAGATGGACCAACGGCACCCAGTTTGGTCGTCAGTGACTTCATTTCACGCTGCCAAGTCAACTTCTGTCCACCTAGAGCCTTGCGCCACCCTACACCTGGCAGACTAAACAAGGCCCTCCTAGGTAAGCGGTGACCAAGCATACGTAGCACGTGCCCGAGCCAACGCAATTTATTCAGTGCTATCTGTTGTTCAAGGGAGCTAGCATGATTATCACTTCCTAGTGCTCGCCTGCGCACATCATCGTTGCAGACACTCTGGTGCCCTTCGACTCCAGCAATGCTGCGCGGACAACGACGATCAAAGACTTGAAGGCGCTTTAGCTCTTCAGATCGAAGGGGCCAAGTCTCACTATCATAGAGCAGAACGGCTCTCACTGTGGCCTTGTATACACGGCCTTTCAGATGAAGGGGAACTCCCTTCTGTCGCCAAAGATGCCGCAGGTCCAAGAAGGCAGCTCTGGCCTTTGCAATACGTGAACTGACGTCAGTTTCTATGCGTCCATCATTGCTGACGCAGCTGCCAAGATAAGTGAAATGATCAACCACCTCGAGTTCCTTGTCAAGGGGTCATCAAGTGGCTGGTGGTCCTGCAGCAACACTTTGCACTTTGAAGGTGCGAAGTGCATACCAAATAATGGGACCACTCTGGATAGGCTATTCAGAGTTGATTGTGCCGCCTCAACATTGTCGAAAATCAAGACGATATCGTCCGCGTAATGCAGATCAACTAACCTTTCGCCAGGCAGCACTTCAACGCCTACATCGTGAGATTCCGCAAGGGAACACTCCATGATAGAATCCACGACGAAATTGAACAGAAATGGGGAAATCGGACAATCCTGACGAACGCCACTTGTGGTCGGAAAGCTATCTGAAAGGACACCATAGACCCTGACGCGGCCTGTAGTGTTCGAGTATGGAGCACGAAGGATGTTCACATATTTCGTGGGAACACCTTTTCGCGCAAGTATTTCGAACAGAATCGATCGATCGACTGAATCGAACGCACTCTTGAAATCGAGGAACACAGCTATTGTCAGTCTGCGGTATGCGTGGCGCTGCTCTAGCACCTGCCGCAAAGTGAATATATGGTCTATACAGCCACGTCCTGGGCGGAAACCGGCCTGCTCTTCCCTAATCCGGATTCCCGTTCCGCAGTGAGGCGACGAACGATAATCGACGCCAATAATTTTGTCACAACTGGCGTTAGGCTAATACCCCTGTGGTTAGAACAGTCTGTGCGACTGCCCTTCTTGTATATTGCTACTATAATCGATTCGCTCCAATTAGCCGGGACAGCTTCCTTCCAGATACATTCGAATAAGGAGGTCAGTGCTTTGCAGAGGACCTCACCTCCATCCTTAAATAATGCAGGTGGGAGGGAATCCGGGCCAGCGGCACGAAAACGATTGAGGGCTGTGATCGCGTTTCGGACCTCGGCCTCCGACGGAGGCTCTAAACTAACCGTCCATGGCTCGTCCTGCATCACTTGAGTTGGAAGAGGTCCGGGAGCAGGGGCCAGCTGAACTGATCTTGAAAGTGTTCCGCCCAACGAGCCATACGGCGCTCCTTATTGTGAATCAGCGCACCCGCGCTGTCTCTTACTGTCTCACTGACGCCTGGTTTCCTGGGACCAGTGGTGCGGATTAGCTGAAGAGCTTGCGGTAATTGCCTACTGCTCCTGCCTCCTCCATTTCTTGAGCCCTACTGGTCCACCAGGCTTCTTGTCAGCACGTAGGCTCCGCTTTAGTTCACGCCTAATAGCCCGTCTGGTTACATTGTGTTCAGAGCCAGCCGGGAGGTGTCTTCTAGATTCCAACAGGTTCACCGACCTCTCGGATATCCAGTGACTGGTGCGGTGACGACTGATGGTGCCACAAGCAGATGCTCCTGCGTCGTGCATGGCGGCCGAGATCCTATTCCACTGAAGCTCAGTGTCATTAGGACAAGACAGCGGAAGTTCGATACGCAGCGCCTCTTGATAGGCTTGCCTGACCGAGGACTGAGACAATTTCTCCAGTTGCCAATCGTAGGGGACGCTTGGTGCGCCTCCCGGTAAAGTTCATGGAGAAACGACAGCGTACCAAGGCATGATCAGAGTCGACACAGGTACTCCAGTATGAGCGGCAATCCAGGATGGAACCACGCCATCTGTAACTTATGGCTATGTGGTCAATTTGGGTCCATCGCTGGCCAGCTACAGGAGGACGCCAAGTGGCACTTCGGCGCCCACTGTGTCTAAAAGCAGTGCTACTAAGAAACAACTGGTGCTCCGCACACAGTTGCAGCAGACGCTCACCGTTGTCAGTCCGTTCGGAGTTAAGCCCATAATTACCACCCAGCTGAGCTTCTGAAGAGCTCAGACGCCCTACTTGTGCGTTCATATCCCCTGCAAGTACTATAATATCTGAACTAGTAGCACTGCGTAGTAGCGCGTTCAGTTCGTGATAGAATGTGTCCTTGAGAACATCTGAACTGCAGTCGGTGGGAGCATAAGCGGAAATCACAAACAGACAGCGTGTTGTACTACTTCGTGAATCAACCTTAGCTGATGTCGTCAAACGGGCTGCACATAAACGGCTGTTCACCGGAATCCAATCAACCAACGATGGCTCAGCCTTGGAGCTTAGAATGATACCTACACCAGCTTGACCCGTGAGTGCTGCATCGGCGTCTCCGGATGCGTACAACCAATAACGAGAGGATAAGCCGGGTGCAGTTAATTCAACAACTCCATTAGGTTCATTGATCCTAGTTTCGGACACACAACACACATCAATACCCAGTGTGTCTAAGGTGCGTGCGAGTGCAGCCTGTTGACCTGTTTGTCTTAGAGTGCGAACGTTGAACGTCGCCATGGAAACGGGATAGCGTGGCTTTATTAGGGACTTTTGCCTATAGGCGTCCGATAGGTGCGGTGGGATGGTGGCTGCAGATGGTTCTACTCCAGTGGCATTTCGCTTGCTGTCAATTAAGCTGGGAATTATAGAAGGAAGGTTAGTAATGGGGGTCGGGATGGGAGTAAGAGAAAAGGTGGAAAAGAAGAAGGGAGGCGCCAGCAGTAGCATGTTTTCGCTTATCCGCCCTGCTGTATGCAGCAGATAAGGCGACCCTTGATAATCTGCGCGACGGCCGATGCAGGATGAAGTTTATGTTTGAAGAAAATGTCATGGTTGTATGTGGGCTGAGATACTGCCAGGGCGCCCAGACCTAGACAGGAGGACGATTAGGGTCCTCATCCAAAGCCTTTGGCTCAAAAGCCTGTCCGCAAGGCAGCGGGGAGGTGGCAATGATTTAGTTTTACAGAAATGGACGCCATCCATTTCAAACCCCAACCTGGAGGACCAGGAGACTGAGTTTGTCTGACCTCTCACCACTGACCAACCTGGTAGGAGTAGCTCTCAAGGTGCCCGGAGGCACCACCCAGTATAGCTCAATGGGTCAATGAGGTACGCAAACCGTCGCACCACGTTAAGGTCCAGTCTCGTTGCGACGGGACAAAGTGCCTACCTGTCTATTACCTACTATCTCATCCATACTAGTTCCAGGAGACAGTTGGTCGTTGCTAGAGGGGACGAGGTGCACGGTCCTTGTGGCCATGCTGAACTCGAACAGCGGTTCCATGCACTCACTGTGGAGCGCACTACGGTTTAACCACCGCCTTGTGTGCGATTGATTCCCAAATACATCGTGTTTGTGTTTGCCTGTGAAAGAGTGTGGGCCGGCTCCGTTGATGAAACGTGGCTCCCATCCACATGCCTCATGGTCTTATTCCTTTGGGTTTACACTGGATTTGGGGTGTGTGGATGGAGCTGTGGGTGGTGCATCGCAAGTCACCCATTGCCCCTCTATAGGCGCAGGCGTCCTGTGACTGTCTCCGTGGAGGTCACAGTGGGAGACGAACCTGGAACCGGATACCGCCAACCAGTATATATATATATATATATATATATATATATATATATATATATATATATATTTATATATATATACTGTCAAGTTGGATTGTAGACAGACTAGAATGAGATATAGTTGTAAACTGGGTCCCTTCGATGGATTTTTAGCGTTCTGGTAAGGTTTGATTGTAATCGTCTTCGTACAGTATTTGGAGGGATCACTTAGTAAGGAATTGTAAGCTTGCAGCTGCTCATCTATTGTGTGTACCTAAGCAGCTCAAATAAGGTTAGCAAAACAGTGATTTGCTAAGAATAATGCAATCGGTAGGAAACATGATCCAAAAACAATGACGCTGTAAAAAATGAAGCAGTGCCTTCGATTCCAGACATACATCTCAGCTGTAAGTGCAGTATTATCAGAGATGGTTTATGTGAAGTATGTAAGTTCGAAAAATGTGATAAGCAAGTGAAACGCGTATTTATTGACAACATATTATCCATGTTAACGCACATATATATGAGTTTACCCCGAGTTTGTGGAGTTGCTGAGCATAATGGTTACCTGAATCTTATCGTCACTTGCTGAGCTGAATTCAAATCTTGCAATAGAGATGCTGTTACGCATCGTCGAGTCGTCTTTAAAAATGGGTAGCGTGGGTGCAGCAGTGACAAAAATCGAAACAGCGTTCTACGGTCACCAAATTCTAAGGACAAAACGATTCCACCTGCATCCCGGCCGACTGCATCGAGTGACTATGATGTGCTGGTGGCCCCTCCGCTTTGTGTTGCGGCTAAGTTTCGGGAGGTGGCGGCAAGTGTGACTTAGGTTTCTCAAAATCTGGAGCACGAGAATGAGTTTACCCCTTAGACGTCGATAACGTCCGCTGTACACTTCCAGGGCTTCCAGTCGCAGTTAGTATGGCAGGTGGAACAACCCCTTCCCATTTTTGCTTGCCTATCGCTGTGGGGTTTCCAGTGCAACCAGATCATGTTGCAACTAGGCTTTCCAAGCCTGAATCGCGTACTCTACACGGTGCATCACATATGCACTGTGCGTTTGAAAGAAGATGGAGGGTACGAAATGGCCGAACGCTCTCCGTAAGAGAACACTATGTCGCTTCGATGTTTTGGACGCCTTCAAGGACTGCGCTGAACAGCCGAAGTCGTCTCGAATCACTATCCCAGGGTCGCGATCCTGTGAGGTGGTTTTCAAGATATGATCTCCGAGCTTATATGCGTTAGTGGGCTGGTGGCGTGCATTTACAGTTTTGCACTTGCCCGTCTCAGACGGAAATAGACTTGAGTTTGCCCATTCAAAAGCACGACGTAAATATCGTTGCAGTAGTTCGCGATCTTTCTGGTTTCGGATTGCCCGCCATATCTTGAGGTCATCGGCAAAAAGCAAGAAATTCGATCCATGGGCAAGTGCGAGGCCATCGATGAAGACAAACAATAATCGTGACTCCAACACTGATCCTTGTGGAACTCCACAGTCCACATCAATAAGATCAGGAAATGAGCCCCGAAGTTGAACCTGAAGCAGCTGCGGCAGAAGTAAAATTCCGATCTACCCAGGGACGGGGTTCCAATTTCGTATATTTATAGCATTTGGAGGATGGTTTGGTGCTCCAAACGGTCAAAGGCTTTGGAAGCGTTGTGGTAGAGGACATCAGTGCCGGTCCCACTATCGGCTGTTTTCGTCTAACTGCCGTGCGCAATAATTATGTTGGTATTTCATGATCAATCCTGACGAAACCCGTGTTGCTCCAGCGCTATGATATTAGGAGTTTCTAAATAGTGCGTTAGTGCTTCCCTCAGTCGCCACAGTGATGAAATCACCCAGGTGGCCGATGAATAGCAAATTCAAGACCCTATTGCATTTGACTAACGGTTTAACCATTCGGTTACGTTGAACACACACCATTCAACGATGTTTAAACTATATGGTAAGCAAAGTTAGGCGAATGTTTCAACACTTGTTACTGAACAATTCTTGGACAGAATGGCCGATTCATTAACATAACTCTCGAAATATCGACATTGCAATCGCCTCAGCGTTACTAGTGAAGCGTTTGCCTAACGAGGATGAAATGAGGCAAATAAAAAATGCCCATGTTGCATACTGCAGAACGCTTATCTATTAGTAAAAGTTTAAATAAAACAGTGAAAAGACGAACGCTATTAGATACGCGCATTTACCAGCGTTCGTCTTCTCACTGTGTTATTCAAACTATTGAGGAAAAATAACTGCTCTAAACTTCCAGTTTAGTCGGTTTGGCTGATATGGTGGCTGATACACCCGTATACACCATAACACATGTCTCAACAATTAAGGTATAGAGTCCATAAGTACACTCTTTATAACGTGTTTACCATCTCACCAGTTTCCCATGATTTACACCGTGTTGACACTACGCTGTGATAGGTCATCTTGCGACGAACAAGAGATTTCCTGTTGGATTTATGATTGCTGTGTATAATGTCTTGAAAATGTTTACTGTTGTACCTAGGGAAATTAGGTTGTTCGCATTAGTTTGAGTCACACACACACCGTTTTCTGACGCCCTCGAAAGCAAATCGGCCGCCCAATGTCAGCTGCGCACACTGTCCGCGTTCAAACTTTCCCTAGTTGGACCTCAAACAACTACTTCCCTAGCCATATACTCTTCAGGTACTTTTATATAAACGATCAGCTAACCCATCACTTTGTCTGCTATAGTTCATTCAAACTTGGCAGCTTACATCCATATAACAATTGACGTCTCCGTCAAGCTTACTTCCAGTGCGGTTTGCAGCTGGAATACACATTTCGCACTATCGTCTAGTGCGTACCTGAAACTCATTTTGCTCCCTTTTCATGGCAGATCAATGTTAGGATGAGTCGGATTTAATATGTGTAGAACAGAGTCACCCAGAGCTACTTGCATGTATCCTGAACACAACTTACAGTAACATATTGTAAGAGATCTGGCTGGATTTGTCTGGAAACTAGATAGAGTGACAGCAACGCAGCAGTCGTAACCATTTACCAGCTGTTGTTTTTCACTTGGGAGGTAATAAAGTATCAATCTAGTTCATTCACCTTACAGCCAACTTGCTGAACAGATAATTTGAGCAGACGAATGAGAGTTGATACACAATACTATCGTTGCGGCATTACTGTATACTAAAATTACCACACAACAATGTAAGGTCTGTCGGCTGTATGACACGGTCGGGAAATAGTGGGCAGTTGCCTGAACGGTACTGTACATGTACTCTTTAGAATAATATAGATTTAATGCGCGTACAATGTTGCAGATAGTATTTTTAAGGTAGGCTTTTCCTAAATTTCTGCTTCTGTCGCGTGTGCACTGTTCCGTTGCTGTTTAGCATCTTGGTAGTTTGTGTTTCGTACCTTGAACAAAAGTGTTGGATGATGCTCTCCATCACATGGACCATGATACAGAGCAATGGTTTATAACGGGTATAAAAGCGATACTTTACAATTCCCACAACATGGTTAGGGTGGAACTTACCAGATAACAAGGTAGTGTCGGTGAAAAAACGCTCGTGATACATGGTTTACCAAGGGGTATGCATTAACATACGTGTGAGCATTCCTGCAGGCAGTTTAAGAGCATCATGATACCATCCAGTGTTTGTTCTACACCAACGCCTTACATCTGATCGTCATGGGCTATATCACATAGCGTAAATGTGTCAGGTTATCGCCGAGACGTTTTCGAATATGGACAAGATGAGAACACAACTCACAGTCCCAACAACTAAGGAATAATACCAGCACAACAATATGGGTGTTAGAGAGTAAAGGATATCCTATTCACACCAAAAACAACATTTTATGGGGTGAAATCAAATATTCGATGCGTGCTTGTGTGTTGAGGTCATATCTGGTTGGGTCCAAATCGAAAGTTAAGTTAAACTTATGGAATTGCTTTGCTGACGATAGGAAAAATGCTATAAACTACACTTTTGAAATTAACAAGGCGTTACCTTCTTTCCAAGTTTTATTATTTCTTTTTCCAATTCATGAAGCTTTGTAAATCGTTCGTGAGGTTTTCGTCTGCGATACTCTGATTCCACAAAACCGGGATCATCCTGAAAATAGAGACATCAGTTAATCATGCAAACTTTAGCATACTATACGGTTCTGAACTCAACTCTTTTACTCCTGTTGAAGTGAACTTGAAGAGAAGATATGGCACGGAACTCGGGTACTGAATGGTACCTCTTGGATAACCCAGATATGCATCCGGAATGTTCTGATACCTTCGGTACGCTACGGTCTTACTTGTAACATAGCACGCCAATGTAATCACCAATGTCTGATGCTTTGTGATGAAAAATATGTCTATGTGCTGAAGTATGACCATACAGTAATGATTACAGGCTCATCGAGTGTCAAATAACCAAAGATATTGGAAGTACTTAAATTGAAAGATTTAAGAGTCGTAAAGCCCAAGGAAGCCATAAGCCTGAGTTGACAAAAAACAGTTCATTTTCTACAGGTTCAGACATCGGGGAAAAGTTAATGATGACACTGGATCCAAGTTCCTCGATGTACTTGTTTATGCAAACAAACTATATAACTGCAGTTAGTCTTTACTCTTGAGCTGGCAATGCAACATTTAGGATTTGAAAACACCGAATCACTCTCATGAACGCAGAAGTTAAAGTGATTGAATTGAAGGGTAACGGTACTTCAACAATTGCTAGTGCGTAGCCCTAGAGAAGAATCCACCTGTGGAGCAAAAGCTGTTGCATTAAGTGGCCCGACATCATATATTGTGATGCCAGAAAAAAACTGGAAAAGTCTGATGTTCGCAGCTAGTACTGTCTGCCAAAGATGAAACAGCGGTGACTGTATCGCATCCTGATTACCACGGATGTACAACTTGAAGGCGGATACGACGTCAGTTTGCAAACAACAAATGCCTGTGAGTTAAGCCATCTTCGAGCCAACAAAAGCATGCGATCGCTAAAGATTGGTATGGAGGTTTTAATCAGAAAAGTACAAGTTCGTAAGGTTTAGAAACACTCAGATGGCCAGCGGGAGCCTAGAAAAACACCGAACGGCCAAGGTATCGTTTGTGAAATTGTGCACAATGCGTATTCATTCCGCGTCCTGCGGGGATAGAAACCGTAACTCTATTCTTTTGAGCTAGAGGTAGAGCCCACCGGAACACCGGAGACATTCACTACCCAAATGGCCAAGGCGCTTGATGTGATATGACTTGGGTCCCTTAATTGGATTACGCCTTTGTGTCGTGTAGAGGACATAACAGCCCTCCTGAGCAATAGCTTAGCAAATTTGTTAAATATATATATATATACAAGGCCACTTGTGACCACTACAGAAGCGACAATGGGTTCCGCACAGAAGTACTCAGAACCAGCGCACAGTTTGTAGGTACGCTGCATTTGATTTACCAACCGCGTGTTTGCATGCTGTCCCTTTATTTCAGGTGGTGGGTTTTCAAATTTTGCCTAAATGCTTTTTTTTCTCATAAATGTCTACCTGTACTCTAGTCCATTAACTTGCGCACCTCGCTTAAGCCAATTGTATTCGATTTCCATAACAGTTTCGCGTTTGTGGCATTTCCGTAAAATATACTTTCTAACCTCGTGAACTTATCTAGGATTCGTTTGTAAACAACTGATTTCATATGCTTATTAACTTAAAGTTTATGTTACCCTTTCCTTTGCATTAATCGAGTTATTTTCTTTGTCTCTCTCTCTCTCTCTCTCAAGTGATTTGCTGTTGTTTGATATCCCCGGTGTGGCTGCGCTTGATGTGCATGTTGACAAGGTGCTTACCTGTCTATTACCCACTACCTCGTCCATACTGGCTCCAGGAGACAGTTAGTCGTTGCTGGAGGGGACGGGGTGCACGGTTCTTGTGGCCGTGTTAGGCTTGAAGAGTGGTTCCATGCACTCAGTGTGGAGTGGACTACGGTCCATCCACCGCCTTGTGTGTGCGCTTGATTCCCAAATACAGTGTGCTTGTGTTTGCCTGCTACTTTGATGAAACGCGGTTCCCATCCGCATGCCTCCCGGTCTTATTCCTTTGGGTTTACACTGAATATGGGGTATGTGGTTGGCACTGTGGGTGTTGCAGCGCAAGTCATCCATGGTCCCTCTGTAGGCGCAGACGTCATGTGGCTTTCCACAGTGACAGGCAAATCCGAAACCGGATGACGCCAACCCTATACATATATATATATATATATATATATATATATATATATATATATATATATATATATATATATATGCTTCGTTGCATACATATAATGCACCTTCGGTTGCTTTAGAAGCCGCCGGTTTCGTAACTACCAGTGTAACAGTAATAACAGTAAAAACCTGAGGTATAAAGGAAATAATAAAGACAAATAGAATCATTGTCTGTTTGGTTGCCTTATATTTTGCAAAGCCACTTTGCTACCAAGATGCCACAATAGTCAAGATGCTTTCAAGTCCATTGGTGTAATTTGGTCTTTCGCAACCTCAATTCAAACTGACTGCGGTACTCAAATCTGTGGGTACGCAATGCAGGAGCAAATAGCTCAGTTACTAGACCCACCAAGTACTCAGGGACGGACAAGTCCATATAAACCCATTCGGAGTCCATAAAAGAACTATTCGAGTTTCCAATGACTAAGCCGAATTACAAGCCTCCAGTTTTGGGCATCAAAAGCGCTGGTCCTGATAAATTGCGTAAAGCATTTTATTGTGAACCAGCTAAAAGATTGTGGTTCAGCTCTTTCCAGGACTTTTGATTAGCAGATATTAATACGAACTGTTACCGATTCAATAAATATTGCTTAGTTTAGGCTTATGACACTAAAGAGAATTTGGTTACTTTGCAGGTTCCATCTGCATTTGAGTCTGGATGTCATCAAACTATAACTTTTAGCACCTACTGAAGCAACTGGAATTATTCCAGTTCTGTGGTTGCCTCAGTGAAATGCATTAGAATGTAATGCTTCCGTTAGAAAGTGCTCGTATATGACCAACAATACAGTCACTGTCGATATAATGTGATCGATGTGGTTTGGAACTAAATTAAGTCACTGCCCTTTGCTCGAGTAACATGTTGTATTCTATTAGGTGCAAACTAACATTTCGGGATTGCTTGGTCTCTAGTTTGGAGATTTATCAACTCGTAAGCATATAAATTTAGCAAGCTATCACCAGCCTCTAATGGGCTTGATTGTCTTCCATTGTTCTGCTGCTTTGTGAATAGACTAAGAATTCAGCATTTTGGAATGCTGTTTTCTAAGTAAGGTCCCGAAATCGGACTACGGTACTAAGTTTTATCACTCCAGCGAAGGAACCAACGCTTTATCTGCAGTGCACTTTATAGATCTTGACTCTTTCATCACTTAAGTATCTTACTCAATGCTAACTTTACATTCTTCAGTAAATTTGTTCCCTTTCATTAGCCTGTAGTAATGGTCTTGCCAATTTGCACAAAACAAAACATTACTGATGAATTCCCTTTGTTATAAGACACGGACACGATCAAAAAGTCACGATGGCGGCGGGCGGAAAACAGGCGTTTATTCAGTATAGGGTAGCCTATTTAAAAGAAATAAACACTGTTAATCTTCGAGCCTTCTCAGACACCTTAACTGTTCACACCCTGGCATGAAGTTCACCAACCAGCCCTTAGTTAGAACGTTTCCTACTAGACGGTGCACTTGTAATTATGAAACTAGCTGGTCTATTCGATCACAATAGTTTATTCTCGACTTCGTAGTCATCATATCTTAGACTGCTTCTTTTTATAGTATAGACATGTGAAGAGCTTTATTTGCCATCACTTCTGAAAATGTGTGTGCATGTGATGCAGCGAAAATTTTGCCCATCCAGTGTGCACGTGTATACTTTTGACCCAATTTGTAAAGAGGTTTTATATCGCTGTTCAACATTCGATTCCATTTAGTGAGGCCTTTATTCGCTCGTGATTCGTAATGAGTGTACTGAGACTTAGTTTACTTTGCTGATATCATACTCAGCAGCGCGAATGTAGTTTTAACTTTGTGCACCCAACAACGCGTAGATCTTTTCATGGACAAATGGTCTTCAAAAATGGTACCCGAACTGACTGTGCCAAATCCAGAGGCATTAGTCTCATCTGTTTTGTTTCCAAGGTGCTCGCAGCTCAGTTTGGTACGCGAACAGAGCATAGCTGAAGAAAAAACTGGGTTCCGTTCAAGTCGGAGTTCAATCGATCACATGTTTACACTCCGCCAAATACTCCAGCGTCGTCTAACATTGTATTCTTAGACATAAGAGCCGCTTTTGACTCAGTCGACAGAGCTGCTCTCTGGAGTTGTCTACTGAGAAGGGGAGTGCTCGAGAGGTATATCAATTACTTCAAGCCATCTACTCTCAAACGTCAGGCCGAGTGTGGGTCTACCGCAAACCTTCGCTCCCTCTTTAGTATCACCAGTGGCGTGAGACAGGGTTGCCCAGCATCCCACTTCTCATTTCATGTCGCTATGCACGGAATTGTAGAGAATGCTCTGGAGAACTGCGAGTCCAGCAATGTCGAGGTACTTCCGGGGGATAGCCTATGGGAATTTTTGAGTATGCTGATGACATCGCCGTAATCTGCGATTCCTCAAAATGTCGTGGTAGGTTGGTGTCTGTCTCCCAGTCTGGAATGACTTTCGCACCCTCGAAGTGAAAGGTTTTCCTGCAGGACTGGCTAGCCGCTGCTCCTACCTTTACTTTTCAGGCCATTCATTGGAAGTGGTAGACAAATTCGTTTATCACGGAAGCTGCCTCAGTGCTAATAGTTTTACAGATGTGGTCTCTGCACTTCTCCAAAGCTCCAGTTTCTTTTGCCAATCTTCGCCATCTCTGTCGTCGATGCGATCTAAGCCTATCACTGAAGCGCCGAGTTTACAATGCCAAGGTGCAAGCAGTTCGACTGTATGGCCGCGAGACTTGGTCTGTTCGCGCAGACGACGTTGCCAAGCTGTCTGCCTTTGATCACTGCTGCCTTCGGAGCATTGCTGATGCACGATGGTAACATCACACTGGTAATGAAGATGTTCGACGGAGGATTTTCAGATCAGACAGACTTTGCTGGTCATTGAGCAGCATAATTGCTCTGCGCAGACTTCAGTGGCTTGGGCAGGTTCTTCGCATGCGTACTCATCGCTTACCTCGCCCTGCCCAAACCGTGTGCGTAGAAGTAAGCTGGAAGCGAAAGCAAGGTGGCCAAAGTATGACTTGGTCCAGCAGTATGAAGAAGCTAACGTCAAACTTAGCCGTAGTCGGTCGCTGTCGTCTCCCTGGCTGGAGTGCGAAGGATCCGGAACACGTATGGCTAAAAACGCTCTCGGATGTGGCAAGAAACCGTGTTCAATGGAAGACTTGTTATGACTCTCTAGTCCCATGAACACTGCTTTTTCACCATCTCCATTTGTTTAGTGCAAATTCCATACGTTGTGGTACTACGCCAATTGTACTACTGATGATGTTGAATGTTTATATATATATATATATATATATATATATATATATATATATATATATATATATATATATATATATATATAATATTCTTATGGCGGGAGAGCCTATGGTGCGCTGAGTCTGGTGGTGGCTATATCCTGACAGATGGTCTACCCACTGCTGCTACTGTTGTGCCATTTGCTCATGTCCTGGGCGCCTCCACGTGGCGACCGCTGGGTGGGAGTTGGGTTTCGCCCTTCTCCCTGCTAAGATCCAGGACACCAATCCGCATGATTCAGCCAACTGACCATGTGCTAGACCCGCTGCCTTTCGGGTGTTCATTTAATCGAAGGCTTTGGCTGAGGACCCGAGTCGTTCTCCTGTCAGGATTGGGCGCCCTGGCAGTATCCTAGTCCATCCTCTCCGGAGGTTAGGAAGTGGTCGATGGCCCACTTTCCGTAAAACCTAGCCATGGGAGGCAACAGGTTACGGGTGATATTCTCAATGCTCGATTGGCGTAGAGCACGAGTGCCACGCATTGTCTCTGACGGTGGGAGGACACCTCCGGGTGTTCAATGGTTTGCTACTGCCCGCCTCAAGCCAGGCAACCCCTGGTCAAATTGGTGCAAACCCGCCAAAACCCACCTGCGTCTGGCCTTGGTCGCAGGTGCGTATCCAATTACGGTCGCAAAACATATGATAACTGTTCCAGAACCTCAACGGCTGCGTGTGACGGCCGTCAAGCAGATCCCAATCTGTCTCTGCAATCACATTCCCGAGCTGGATCGGCTCTCCACTGCCTTGTGGGTCAGGCTATTGAGCCAAAGGCTCCGGGCGGAGTCCCTCAAGCAAACCTCCAAACCACCCACTGCCTTGTGGGTCAGGCTATTGAGTCAAAGGCTCCGGGCGGAGTCCCTCAAGCAAACCTCCAAACCACCCACTGCCTTGTGGGTCAGGCTATTGAGCCAAAGGCTCCGGGTGGAGTCCCTCAAGCAAAACTCCGAAGCACAACGACCACCTCGCGTGCGATTGCCCACCAATGCAATCGTATGCCTGCACGCAAAGCACCCAGCGTCGGGTGCTGGAACGTGCGCACACTACTGGACCGGAACTCCAGCGAGCGCCCGGAGCGACGCACTGCACTGGTCGCAATGGAGCTGGCGCGCTACCACATCGATATTGCGGCGCTCAGTGAAACTCGGCTCGCTGAGCAAGGTAAGTTACATGAAGCAGGTGCTGGCTACACATTCTACTGGGTGGGGAACGCCGCCTCAGCACCACGTGAACATGGGGTCGGATTTGCAATATCCGACCGCCTGAATGGCCAGCTGGTGGGTGAACCAACAGGGCATCAGCGCGCGGCTGATGACTGTTCGCCTACGACTCGGAAGAGGTAAGTTTGCTACTTTCATAAGCACGTACGGTCCGACCATGTGTTATCCTGATGACACGCGTGATCAGTTCTACACTGAGCTATCCTCCGTGATACGGTCTGTGCCGAAGAGCGACCGACTATTTCTGCTGGGTGATTTCAACGCGCGCGTTGGACGTGATGCATCAGCGTGGACAGATGTTATCGGTGCGCATGGCATTGGTTCAGCGAATGCGAACGGTGACAGGCTGCTCTCACTGTGTGCCACTCACGGCCTGACGATCACGAACACTCGGTTTGCACTGAGTGCGAGTGATATAGCAACTTGGACGCACCCACGGAGTGGTCACGCTCACCTGCTCGACTATGTCATCGTACGTCAGCGTGATATGCGTGAAGTGCGCATGACACGTGTACTGCGTGGAGCTGAGTGTGGCACTGATCACAAATTGGTTCGGACCAAACTGTACATATATTTTCGTAAATCGATGTATTGCACTCCCGCCGTGAATCGGCGTAAATTTAACATTCTCTCCCTCGGTACTGTGGCGAAACGTACTGAGCTGGAGAAGGCGATGGCTGCACGCCTGTGTGGTGATGTGGACTGTATAGCCACAGTGGGCGACCTGTGGCACCACATTCGCGACCAGGTGACAGCTGCTGCCGGAGGAGACCATCGGGCGCGCAAACTGTAAGCGGCCTGATTGGTTTGATGACAACAATGTGACGATTGACGCATTGGTGTCAGAGAAGAATGCAGCATTTGCTGCACATGTTGCAGACCCCAGTGACTTGGGGAAGAAGAGTCAGTTTCGCAAACTTCGACGGCGACTGACCCGAGAGCTCCGTCGCATTAAAAATGCATGGTGGACGGAGAAGGCGAAGCAGATGGAATGCTACGCCGAACGCCGTCAACACAAGGAATTCTTTGACTCCTTGAAGGCGGTGTATGGACCGAGATTGGAGCCGCTGAGGACACTGATCGATGGTAGTTCAGGCGCTACCTGCACCCAGACTGCAGACATAATGCAGGTCTGGCGGAAACACTTTGACTGTCTCTTGAACAACCGTTCAGAGATCGACTGGCCTACATTGAATGGCCTGAAGCAGCACGATGTGAAGGCGGATCTGGCGGATACGCCGAGACTGGATGAGACGCAGAGAGCACTTGCTCAGCTGCGAAACGGCAAATGTGCCGGAGGTGACGGGATCCCACCTGAAGTATTGAAACACGGTGGACCCGCGTTGTTGACTGCGCTGCACCACTTGGTGCAACGCGTGTGGATTGAGGAGGAGGTGCCTTCTGAGCTGAAGGATGCCCTTGTGCTACCACTGTACAAGGGCAAAGGTAGCAAGCAATGTTGCACGAATTATCGTGGCATCAACTTGCTGAGTTGTGTGGGCAAGGTGATTGCCCGAATCCTGCTCAATCGCCTCGTGAGTCAGATTGTGGAACCAAACGTGGCGGAAGAGCAATGTGGATTCCGTTCGGGTCGCAGCACTATAGATATGGTGTTTGCGGCTCGTCAGTTGCAAGAGAAGTGCAGAGAACGACACCAGCCATTGTACTCGCTTTTTGTTGATTTCACCAAGGCATTTGATACGGTGAACCGCGAGGCACTGTGGCTGGTGTTGGGTAAGTTTGGTTGCCCGCGTAAGTTTGTAAGTTTAATTGAATGTCTGCACAGTGGTATGCGAGCGAGGGTGCAGCTGAGTGGAGAGACCTCTGATGACTTTACAGTTGTCTCTGGTGTGAAGCAAGGCTGTGTGTTAGCTCCTGCCCTGTTTAATATCTATCTTCATGCAATGTTGTCTTGTGCTTTTGATGCGGCTTGTGCTTACGGTGTTCGTGTGGAGCACCGTATTGATGGTGGGTTGCTGAACATCCGTCGTTTCGGTGCGAGAACTCTAGTCTGTGAGACAACTATCCGTATGTTGCTGTTTGCTGACGACTGTGCGTTGTTTTCACACAGCGCGGATGAGTTGCAGCACATGACTAGTGCTCTGGCTTCGACAGCGGCCAAATTCGGGCTCACCATCAACACAAGCAAAACTGTCTGTCTCTTTCAGCCTTCACCGGAGGTGCAATCTTCAATATTGCCGCGAATCAGCATTGGTGCTGAAGTATTGGAAACCACCTCCCGCTTCTGCTACCTTGGGAGTGTGATGTCGACTGATCAGCAGCTACACGTTGAGTTGCGTAATCGCGTGTCGAAGGCGGCAGCGGCATTCGGGAAGCTTGAGTACCGAGTGTGGAACAACCATCAGCTTAGCATTGGCACGAAGCTGATGGTGTACAAATCCATGGTACTGTCCGTTCTTCTATACGGCAGTGAAACGTGGACGATGTACCGTCGGGATGTGCGATATCTCGAGCGGTTCCATCAGCAGTGTCTGCGACGAATTTTGCGGATCGGCTGGGGCGCCAGAGTTGCAGACACGGAAGTGTTGCGCCGAAGTGGGATGTATGCAGTGGACTGCATACTTTTACTGAGACACCTGAGATGGCTCGGTCATGTGAGCCGTATGGATTCGACGCGGATACCGAAACAACTCTTATACGGTCAGCTGAGTATTGGGAAGCGGCACGTGGGGAAACCAAAGTTACGTTACCAGGACATGATTAAAGTGAGCCTCACACGTTCTAATCTTGATTGCAGATCATGGGAATCGAAGGCGGTTGATCGGCGTGCATGGCGCGATCTAATCACGAAGGCAGTTGCTGAGGTGCGGGAGAAATCCCTCATGCATGCAGAGAAGAAGCGGCAGTTGCGGAAGCGGCAAGCACCGATGAATTGTACTCCATCGACATCGAGCGCATTGTGCTGTAGAACATGCGGTCGCGAGTGCCTTAGTCAGGCAGGCCTAGTGAGCCATGAGAGAGGTCACTCGGGACCACTGCCGAAGCGACGACGGGTCCCGCAGTGAACGTAGGCAGCACCGGCGCAGCGTTTGTAGGCACGCTGAATTCGATTTACTAACCGCATGGTTGCATGCTAAGTCTCTTTATTTCAGGTGGTGGGTTTTCGGTTCTCTCCTAATGCCTTTCTTTCTCATATAAATGTCTAGTGGGCCATGCGCTGTGCCATTTGGGGCCACTACAGAAGCGACGACGGGTCCTGCAGAGAATTACGACGAGCCGGCGCAGCGTTTGTAGGCACGCTGAATTCGATTTACTAACCGCGTGCTTGCATGCTAAGTCTCTTTATTTCAGGTGGTGGTTTACAGTTTTTACCTTAATGCTTTTCTTTCTCATATAAATATCTCCCTGTACTCTATTCCATTAACTTGCACACATCGCTTCAGCCAATTGTATTCGATTTCCATAACATTTTTGTGTTCGTGGCATTCCGTGAACTATACTTCCTGACCTCGTGCACTTAGCTAGGATTTGTTTGTAAACAACTTATTACGTATGCTATTTAATTAAGGTTTATGTCACCGTTTCCTTATGCATTAATCGAGTTTTTCTCTTTTTCTTTCTCTCTCTCTCAAGTGATTGGCTGTTGTTTGATATCCCCGGTGTGGCTGCGCTTGATGTGCATGTTGACAAGGTGCCTACCTGTCTATTACCCACTACCGTCGTCCATACTGGCTCCAGGAGACAGTTGGTCGTTGCTGGAGGGGACGGGGTGCACGGTCCTTGTGGCCGTGCTAGGCTCGAAGAGTGGTTCCATGCACTCAGTGTGGAGCGGACTACGGTCCAGCCACCGCCTTGTGTGCGCTTGATTCCCCAAATACAGTGTGCTTGTGTTTGCCTGTGAAGGAGTGTGGGCCGGCTCCGTTGATGAAACGTGGCTCCCATCCGCATGCCTCCCGGTCTTATTCCTTCGGGTTTACACTGGATATGGGGTGTGTGGTTGGAGCTGTGGGTGGTGCAGCGCAAGCCATCCATGGTCCCTCTGTAGGCGCAGGCGTCCTGTGGCTTGCCACAGTGACAGGCAAATCCGAAACCGGATGCCGCCAACCATATACTATTCTCATATAAAGGTCTAGTGAGCCATGAGCGAGGCCACTCGGGACCAATACAGAAGCGACGATGGGGCCTGCAAGGAACGTAGGCAGAACAGGCGCAGCGTTTGTATTTACGCTGCATTCGATTTACTAACCGCGTGCTTGCATGTTAAGTCTCTTTATTTCAGGTGGTGGGTTTGCAATTTTGTCTTAATGCTTTTCTTTCTCATATAAATATCTACCTGTCCTCTATTTTATTAACTTGCACACCTCGCTTAAGCCAATTGTATTCGATTTCCATAACATTTTTGTGTTCGTGGCATTCCGTAAATATACTTTCTGACCTCGTGAACTTATCTAGGATTCGTTTGTAAACAACTTATTTCATATGCTCATTAATTAAGGTTTATGTCACCGTTTCCTTATGCATTAATCGAGTTATTTTCTATGTATCTCTCTCTCAAGTGATTGGCTGTTGTTTGATATCCCCGGTGTGGCTGCGCTTGATGTGCATGTTGACAAGGTGCCTACCTGTCTATTACCCACTACCTCGTCCATACTGGCTCCAGGAGACAGTTGGTCGTTGCTGGAGGGGACGGGGTGCACGGTCCTTGTGGCCGTGTTAGGCTCGAAGAGTGGTTCCATGCACTCAGTGTGGAGCGGACTACGGTCCAGCCACCGCCTTGTGTGCGCTTGATTCCCAAATACAGCGTGCTTGTGTTTGCCTGTGAAGGAGTGTGGGCCGGCTCCGTTGATGAAACGTGGCTCCCATCCGCATGCCTCCCGGTCTTATTCCTTCGGGTTTACACTGGATATGGGGTGTGTGGTTGGAGCTGTGGGTGGTGCAGCGCAAGCCATCCATGGTCCCTCTGTAGGCGCAGGCGTCCTGTGGCTTGCCACAGTGACAGGCAAATCCGAAACCGGATGCCGCCAACCATATATATATATATATATATTGCGGGAGAGCTTATGGTGAGCTGAGACTGGTGGTGGATCCCGACAGATGGTCTACCCACTGCTGCTACTGTTGTACCATGGGCTCATGTCCTGGACGCCTCCTCGTGGCGACCGCTGGGTTGGAGTTGAATTACGCCCCCCACCTAACTAACAGTCAGGACACTAATGCGCATGAGTTAGTGAACTGACCATGTGCTAGACCCACTGCCCTCCGCGTGTACATTTAATCGAAGGCTTTAGCTGTGGACCCGAGTCGTTCTCCTGTCAGGTGTGGGCGCCCTGCTAGTATCCTAGTCCATCATCTTCGGAGGTTAGGAAGTTGTCGATAGACCTCTCCCCGTAAAACCTATCCATGGGCGACAATGCGTCCGCGCGATATAAGCTCACCGCTCGATTGGCGTAGAGCACGAGCGCCACGCGTCGTCTCTGACAGTTAGAGGGCACCTCCGGGTGTTCATTGGTTTGCTACTGCCCGCCTCAAGCCAGGTAGTCCCTGGTCAAATTGCTACAAGTCCACAAAAGCCCTCCTGCGTCTTGCCGTGGTCACAAATGCGTATTTTACTACGGTCGCAAAACACATATATATTGTTCTAGTACCTCAAAGCCAGCATGTGATGGACCTAAAGCAGATCCCAATCTGTCACCGCAATCCTATTCCCGAGCTGGATCTGCTCCCCACTGCCTTGTGAGTCAGGCTATTAAGCCAAAGACTCCGGGCGGAGTCCCTCAAGCAAACATCTAGATCACCCACTGCCTTGTGGGTCAGGCTATTGAGCCAAAGGCTCCGGGCGGCGTCCCTCAAGCAAACCCGCGATGCACCACCAGCACCACGCGTGCGATTGCCCATCAATGCAATTGTATGCCTCCACGCAAAGCGCTCAGCATCGGGTGCTGGAACGTACACACACTACTCGACCGGGACTCGAGTGAGCGCCCCGAGCGACGCACTGCACTGGTCGCGATGGAACTGGAGCGCAGTGAGACCCGGCTTGCTGAGCAAGGTAGGTTGCGTGACGCTGGAGTTGGCTACACGTTCTACTGGGTGGGCAACACCACCTCAGCACCACGTGAACATAGGGTCAGATTTACACTGTCCGATCGCCTAAATGGCCAGCTGGTGGGTGAGTCGAATGGCATCAGCCCGCGACAGATGACTACTCGCCTGCGACTCGGAAGAGGTAAGTTTGCCACTTTTCTCAGCACCTACGGTCCTACCATCTGTTACCCTGATGACATGCGTGGTCAGTTCTACATTCAGGTATCCTCCGTGATACCGTCCGTGTCTAGAAGCGACCGACTATTTCTGCTGGGTGCTTACAACGCGCATGTTGGGCGTGATGTATCGGTGTGGAGAGATGTCAATGGTCCGCGTGGCATTGGTTCAGCAAGTGCCAACTGTGACAGGCTGCTCTCACTGTGTGCCACTCACGGCCTGACGATCACGAACACTCGGGTTGCACTGAGTGCGAGTGATTTAACAACTTGGGCGCACCCACGGAGTGGTCACGCTCACCTGCTCGACTATGTCATCGTAGGTCAGCGTGATATGCGTGAAGTGTACATGACAGGTGTACTACGTGGAGCTGATTGTGGCACTGATCACAAATTAGTGCGGACCAAACTGTACATATATTTTCGGAAAACTATGTTTGCACTCCGGCCGTGAACCGCCGTAAATTTAACATTCTCTCCCTTGGTACTATAGAAAGCGTATTGAGCTGGAGAAGGCGATGGCTGCGCGCCTGTGTAATGTGGAATGCAAAGCCACAGTGGGCGACTTGTGGCACCACATTCGCAACCAGTTAACAGCTTCTACTGAGGAGACGATCGAGCACGCAAACTATCAGCGGCCCGATTGATTTGATGTTAACAATGCGATGATTGGCGCATTGGTGCGTGAGAAGAATGCAGCATTTGCTACACATGTGGCAGACCCAATGACTTGGGAAAGAATAGTCAGTTTCGCAAACTTCGACGATGACTGACCCGAGAGCTCCGTCGCATTAAAAATGCATAGTGGACGGAGAAGGCGAAACAAATGGAATGTTACGCCGAACGCTGCAAACACAAGGAATTCTTTGACTCCTTATAGGCGGTGTATGGACTGTGGTTGCAGCCACTTAGGACGTTGATCGATGGTAGCTCAGGTGCTACCTGCACACAGACTGCAGAAATAATGAACATCTGGAGAACGCAGTTTGACTGTTTCTTGAACAACCGTTCTGAGATGGACTGGTCTACTTTGAACGGTCTGAAGCAGCATGATGTGAAGGCGAGTTTGGCGGACACGCCAACACTAGATGAGCCGCAGAGAGCACTTGCTCAGCTGCGAAACGCCAAGTGTGCCGGTGCCGACGGGATCCCGCCTGAAGTATTGAAACACGGTGGACCCGCGTTGGTAACTGCGCTGCACCACTTGATGCAACGTGTGTGGATTGAGGAGGAGGTGACTCCTGAGTTGAAGGATGCTCTTGTGCTACCAATGTACAAGGGCAAAGGGAGCAAGCAATGTTGTACGAATTATCGTGGTATCAACTTGCTGAGTTACGTGGCCAAGTTGATTGCACGATTTCCGCTCAACCGCCTCGTCAGTCAGGTTTTGTAACCGAACGTGGTGGAAGAGCCGTGTGGATTCCATTCGGTGCAAGAGAAAGCCTTTGTGCTTACAGAGAAGAAGCGGCAATTGCTGAAGCGACCTGCGCCGATGGGTTGTACTCCAGCGGCGTTGAGCGCATGTTGTTGTAGCACATGGGTCGCGAGTGCCTGAGTCAGGCAGGCCTAGTGAGCCGTGAGCGAGGCCATTCGGGACCAGTATCGAAGCGACGACTGGTCCTGCTAAGAACGCAAGCAGAACCGGTGTAGCGTTGGTAGGTATGCTGTATTCGATTTACTAATCGCGTGCTTGCGTGCTGAATTGCAGTATTTCTGGTGATTTGTTTGATATTTTCTGTTAGTGCTTGCGTTGTTAACTCATTTATATGTCTGTCTGAAAAAGCTTAAGGAGATTGTCTTGAAATTCGTTTGAGTTGCCGCCTTTGAAGCATATTTTAACGATTTTTTCTGACAGCTTGAGCTTATTTGCATGCTAAGTCTCTTTATTTCAGGTGGTGGGTTTGCACTTTTGTCTTAATGCTTTTCTTTCTCATATTAATGTCTATCTGAACTATCTTCCATACATTCGCACACGTCGCTTAAGCTACTTGTAGTTAACTTCGAAAACATTTTCGCGTTTGTGGCATTTCCTTAAAATATATTTTCTGACCTATTGAACTTATCGCGGATTCGTTCGTAAGCAATCTAATTTATATGCCAATTTAGGGAAGAGTTATGCCACCGTATCTGTATGCAATATCCGATTTATTTTATTTCATCTTGTCATTTCAAGTGATTGACTGTTGCTTGATATCCCCGGTGTGGCTGCGCTTGGTGTGCATGTTGACAAGGTGCCTACCTGTCTATTACCCACTATCTCGTCCATACTGGTTTCAGGAGACAGCTGGTGGTTGATAGAAGGGACCGGGTGCACGGTCCTTGTGACCGTGCTAGACCCGAACAGTGGCTCCATGCACTCACTGTGGAGCGCACTACGGTCTAACCACCGCCATATGTGCGATTGATTCCCAAATACATAGTGTTTGTGTTTGCCTGTGAAAGAGCGTGCGCCGGCTCCGTTGATGAGACGTGGCTCCCATCCACATGCCTCCTGGTCTTATTCCTTTGGGTTTACACTGAATTTGGGGTGTGTGGATGGAGCTGTGGGTGGTGCATCGCAAGCCACCCATTGTCCCTCTGTAGGCGCAGGCGTCCTGTGGCTGTCCCCGTGGAGACCACAGTGAGAGGCGAATCCGGAACTGGATACCGCCAACCAGTAATATATATATATATATATATATATATATATATATATATATATATATATATATATATATCCGTCAAGCTGGCTTGTAGACAGACTAGAATGAGATATAGTTGTAAACTGGGTCCCTTCGATGGACTTTTAGTGTTCTGGTAATGTTTGACTGTACTCGTCTTCGTACAGTATTTGGAGGGATCACTTAGTAAGAAATTGTAAGCTTGCAGCTGCTCCTCTATTGTGTATGCTTAAGCAGCTCAAATACGGTGAGCAAAACAGTGCTTTGCAAAGAATCATGCAATCGGTAGGAAACATGATCCAAAAACAATGACGCTGTAAAAAATGAAGCGCTGCCTTTGATTCCAGACATACATCTCAACTGTAGGTGCAGCGCTATCAGACATGGTTTGTGTGAAGTATATAAGTTCGAAAAATGTGATAGACAAGTGAAACGCGTACTTATTGACTTAACGTATTACCCATGTTAACGCACATATATATGAGTTTATCCCGAGTTTGTGGAGTTACTGAGCATAATGGTTACCTGAATCTTATCGTCACTTGCTGAGCTGAATTCAAATCTTGCAATAGAGGTGCTGTTACGCATCGTCGAGTCTTCTTTCAAATTGGGTAGCGTGGGTGCAGCAGTGACAAAAATCGAAACAGCGTTTTACGGTCACCAAACGCTAAGGACAAAACGATTCCAGCTTCATCCCGGCCCACTGAACGATACTGTACATGTACTCTTTAGAATAATATAGATTTAATGCGTGTACAATGTTGCAGCTAGTATTTTTAAGGTAGGCTTTTCCTAAATTTCTGCTTCTGTCGCGTGTGCACTGTTCCGTTGTTGTTTAGCATCTTGGTAGTTTGTGTTTCGTACCTTGAACAAAAGTGTTGGATGATGCTCTCCATCACATAAACCATGATAAGGAGCAATGGTTTATAACGGGTATAAAATCGATACTTTACAATTCCCACAGCATGGTTAGGGTGGAACTTACCAGATAACAAGGTAGTGTCGGTGAAAAAACGCTCGTGATACATGGCTTACCAAGGGGTATGCATTAACATACGTGTGAGCATTCCTGCAGGCAGTTTAAGAGCATCATGATACCATCCAGTGTTTGTTCTGCACTAATGCCAACATCTGATCGTCATGGGCTATATCACATAGCGTAAATGTGTCAGGGTATCGTCAAGACGTTTTCGAATAGGGACAAGATGAGAACACAACTCACAGTCCCAACAACTAAGGAATAATACCAGCACAACAATATGGGTGTTAGAGAGTAAAGGATATCCTATTCACACCAAAAACAACATTTTATGGGGTGAAATCAAATATTCGATGCGTGCTTGTGTGTTGAGGTCATATCTGGTTGGGTCCAATTCGAAAGTTAAGTTAAACTTATGGAATTGCTTTGCTGACGATAGGAAAAATGCTATAAACTACACTTTTGAAATTAACAAGGCGTTACCTTCTTTCCAAGTTTTATTATTTCTTTTTCCAATTCATGAAGCTTTGTAAACCGTTCGTGAGGTTTTCGTCTGCGATACTCTGATTCCACAAAACCGGGATCATCCTGAAAATAGAGACATCAGTTAATCATGCAAACTTTAGCATACTATACGGTTCTGAACTCAAGTCTTTTACTCCTGTTGAAGTGAAGTTGAAGAGAAGATATGGCACGGAACTCGGGTACTGAATGGTACCTCTTGGATAACCCGGATGTGCATCCGGAATGTTCTGATACCTTCGGTACGCTACGGTCTTACTTGTAACATAGCACGCCAATGTAATCCCCAATGTCTGATGCTTTGCGATGAAAAATATGTCTATGTGCTGAAGTATGACCATACAGTAATGATTACAGGCTCATCGAGTGTCAAATAACCAAAGATATTGGAAGTACTTAAATTGAAAGATTTAAGAGTCGTAAAGCCCAAGGAAGCCATAAGCCTGAGTTGACAAAAAACAGTTCATTTTCTACAGGTTCAGACATCGGGGAAAAGTTAATGATGACATTGGATCCAAGTTCCTCGATGTACTTGTTTATGCAAACAAACTATATAACTGCAGTTAGTCTTTACTCTTGAGCTGGCAATGCAACACTTAGGATTTGAAAAAAACAGTATCACTCTCTTGAACGCAGAAGTTAAAGTGATTGAACTGAAGGGTAACGGTACTTCAACAATTGCTAGTGCGTAGCCCTAGAGAAGAATCCACCTGTGGAGCAAAAGCTGTTGCATTAAGTGGCCCGACATCATATATTGTGATGCCAGAAAAAAACTGGAAAAGTCTGATGTTCGCAGCTAGTACTGTCTGCCAAAGATGAAACAGCGGTGACTGTATCGCATCCTGATTACCACGGATGTACAACTTGAAGGCGGATACGACGTCAGTTTGCAAACAACAAATGTCTGTGAGTTAAGCCATCTTCGAGCCAACAAAAGCATGCGATCGCTGAAGATTGGTATGGAGGTTTTAATCAGACAAGTACAAGTTCGTAAGGTTTAGAAACACTCAGATGGCCAGCGGGAGCCTAGAAAAACACCGAACGGCCAAGGTATCGTTTGTGAAATTGTGCACAGTGCGTATTCATTCCGCGTCCTGCGGGGATAGAAACCGTAACTCTATTCTTTTGAGCTAGAGGTAGAGCCCACCGGAACACCGGAGACATTCAATACCCAAATGGCCAAGGCGCTTGATGTGATATGACTTGGGTCCCTTAATTGGATTACGCCTTTGTGTCGTGTAGAGGACATAACAGCCCTCCTGAGCGATAGCTTTGCAAATTTGTTATATATATATATATATATATGTATATATATATATATATATATATATATATATATATACACGGCCACTCGTGACCACTACAGAAGCGACAATGGGTTCCGCACAGAAGTACTCAGAACGGGCGCACAGTTTGTAGGTACGCTGCATTCGATTTACCAACCGCGTGTTTGCATGCTGTCTCTTTATTTCAGGTGGTGGGTTTTCAAATTTTGCCTAAATGCTTTTCTTTCTCATAAATGTCTACCTGTACTCTAGTCCATTAACTTGCGCACCTCGCTTAAGCCAATTGTATTCGATTTCCATAACATTTTCGCGTTTGTGGCATTTCCATAAAATATACTTTCTAACCTCGTGAGCTTATCTAGGATTCGTTTGTAAACAACTGATTTCATATGCTCATTAACTTAAGGTTTATGTTACCCTTTCCTTATGCATTAATCGATTTATTTTCTTTGTCTCTCTCTCTCTCAAGTGATTGGCTGTTGTTTGATATCCCCGGTGTGGCTGCGCTTGATGTGCATGTTGAAAAGGTGCCTACCTGTCTATTACCCACTACCTCGTCCATACTGACTCCAGGAGACAGTTGGTCGTTGCTAGAGGGGACAGGGTGCACGGTTCTTGTGGCCGTGTTAGGCTTGAAGAGCGGTTCCATGCACTCAGTGTGGAGTGGACTACGGTCCATCCACCGCCTTGTGTGTGCGCTTGATTCCCAAATACAGTGTGCTTGCGTTTGCCTGTGAAGGAGTGTGGGCCGGCTACTTTGATGAAACGCGGTTCCCATCCGCATGCCTCCTGGTCTTATTCCTTTGGGTTTACACGGAATATGGGGTATGTGGTTGGAGCTGTGGGTGCTGCAGCGCAAGTCATCCATGGTCCCTCTGTAGGCGCAGACGTCTTGTGGCTTTCCACAGTGACAGGCAAATCCGAAACCGGATGACGCCAACCCTATATATATATATATATATATATATATATATATATATATATATATATATATGCTTCGTTGCATACATATAATGCACCTTCGGTTGCTTTAGAAGCCGCCGGTTTCGTATCTACCAGTGTAACAGCAATAACAGTAAAAACCTGAGGTATAAAGGAAATAATAAAGGCAAATAGAATCATTGTCTGTTCGGTTGCCTTATATTTTGCAAAGCCACTTTGCTACCAAGATGCCACAATAGTCAAGATGCTTTCAAGTCCACTGGTATAATTTGGTCTTTCGCAACCTCAATTCAAACTGACTGCGGTACTCAAATCCGTGGGTACGCAATGCAGGAACAAATAGCTCAGTTACTAGACCCACCAAGTACTCAGTGACGGACAAGTCCATATCAACCCGTTCGGAGTCCATAAAAGAACTATTCGAGTTTCCAATGACTAAGCCGAATTACAAGCCTCCAGTTTTGGGCATCAAAAGCGCTGGTCCTGTTAAATTGCGTAAAGCATTTTATTGTGAACCAGCTAAAAGGTTATGGTTCAGCTCTTTCCAGGACTTCTGATTAGCAGATATTAATACGAACTGTTATCGATTCGATAAATATTGCTTAGTTTAGGCTTATGACACTAAAGAGAATTTGGTTACTTTGCAGGTTCCATCTGCATTTGAGTCTGGATGTCATCAAACTATAACTTTTAGCACCTACTGAAGCAACTGGAATTATTCCAGTTCTGTGGTTGCCTCAGTGAAATGCATTAGAATGTAATGCTTCCGTTAGAAAGTGCTCGGATATGACCAACAATACAGTTACTGTCGATATAATGTGATCGATGTGGTTTGGAACTAAATTAAGTCACTGCCCTTTGCTCGAGTAACATGTTGTATTCTATTAGGTGCAAACTAACATTTCGGGATTGCTTGGTCTCTAGTTTGGAGATTTACCAACTCGTAAGCATATAAATTTAGCAAGCTTTCACCAGCCTCTAATGGGCTTGAATGTCTTCCATTATTCTGCTGCTTTGTGAGTAGACTAAGAATTCAGCATTTTGGAATGCTGTTTTCTAAGTAAGGTCCCGAAATCGGACTACGGTACTAAGTTTTATCACTCCAGCAAAGGAACCAAAGCTTTATCTGCAGTGCACTTTATAGATCTTGACTCTTTCATCACTTAAGTATCTTCATCAATGCTAACTTTACATTCTTCAGTAAATTTGTTCCCTTTCATTAGCCTGTAGTAATGGTCTTGCCAATTTGCACAAAACAAAACATTACTAATGAATTCCCTTTGGGCCAGATCGTATACACTTGGACGTAGCACCAGTTGTTGCGTAATCTGGAATCCCTTAATATTGAGGTTCACTGCCGTTCTAAAACACGGCAATGGGGCCCAGTTGATGCCCGTCTCAGTCTATCTAGCCAAGTAGCACCTGTGTCCGTCAACTGACACGAAGGAAGCTACAGCTGATTCGGTTGTCTTTGATGCGGTACGCCGTGGTAAGGCCAAGATAGTGGATCCACTGTCGTTTCTAAACCAACTATGTGCTGCTTGCACTCTGAACACGTGCACAGCCAGATGTGAAGATGAAAAGCGCAAACATTTTGTACTCTTAGTCTACTTCCCAAGGATCAATGTCATCTCCAACTTCCCCACTATGACAGTTAAGTTAGCAGGATGGACATAGTCCTCCCGCTAAACTTCTCAACCTTCAGGTTCCGTGAATGCTATAAAAGGAATTCCAGCCAACTGTTTATCAATAATTTTACGAACTCCCCTAATTAATGAAGGTAGATGTGTTTTTATGTGAGGATGCATGCATTAGTCCCAGCTAGGAGATGATATGTGCTGTTACTTGGTATCCCCCTTGTCAATGCAAAAATCGTCACAGTGGATGACAATGTACTTGGTTTCAACTTACCGAGCAACAAACCACATTTGTACTACCTTGGTTTGAATATACTGACTGAACTCACTTATTGGCCTGTATGCAGATTTGTAGGAGCATGAGTGGATTTGCAAAGACCATGTGTTATAAAATTGGTGCAAGCATGCCAGTTTCTCTGACGATCTATATACTTTGATGAACTTCGATGTCTGAGGCATTCACCAGTGACCAACTACAAGATATCGTGACAAATGATTTTTCTTGTAGGAAAAACCAAGTTAGCTTTAAGTCAATAAATCTGCTCACAATTTATGTGCGTATTTATTTAATTACATGGAATGGCAAGAGAGAAATAAGGGAATCTACGTAACTTGTATGTTAATTGCTTTTGTTTACACACATCTAAGTTTCTTTGGAATGTCATCATTTGCCATCAATGCACAGCTGTCAGCGGTCCCACCAGACTCCGTAACTTTCCTGGAAGACTTGAATAGAAAGGAATTTCATAGAACTTGTTGCGTTAGGTTGCACACTTTAACTAGTCTCAGAATAGTGTATCATTAAGGTGCATGCAAACACAGGAAAAAAAAAAATACAACAGCGCCGAGTTGGAACTGCACTTAGGCGGGGAAGCGTTGTGAGTAGATTGTGTCAACTTACAAGTGTCAATTCGTACGCAAATGAACTGTCATGGAGAACAACTCAGATGTTGCCGATCTCCAAGAAGATGCGCAGAACTTTTTTCCTTAGCCATCTAAACAATCCCACATAAAGGGCAGACATACTTAACTATTGTGAGCTCTCATCAGGGCAGAAAAAACCGTTGTTATGATATCCTATTATTTAGATTGCTGTCCTCATCCACGACGGACCAGAGGTATTTAAGCATAAGTACTTGAGTAGGTTCAAAGCATGATAACACAAGTAAGCTACCGTGGTGACTGGGGAATATCATACAATCAATGGTAATGCAATCTTACTGTTTGTCTCAGCCGTTTCTGTGTTCAGAGCACCAGACGAATCGCCCATGTCAACGGCTCTTCACTGACAATCAGAAGTTTTGGTTCCGGTTGCGCAATAACTATCTAAAGGAATTCTATCTGGCGACCTAGTGACGAATCGTCACAAGACACTTGGTGATGTAAGAGGTGGGGTTTTCTTCATCCTTTGGGCAAGTTTATTTTGGTGTCATAGGGCCCGCTTTATCCACTTTGCTCAATATTCAGTTATTCTTTAACCCGGCCAACAGGTGGTTCTCTTTATGTGGTGTTGCCGCAAATACAAGAAAATGGTAAGTAACGTGAGAGGCTGAACTATCTGGCGAGTTGGTCCGACGGTTCTGGAGACTCCTACTAGGTGTGGTGAGTACAACCTGTAGTTAAGCAACTGAGTAGGTCTGCAATAAAGCGGACGTGATTATAAGCCGTTTTGCTTCGCAACTTCATACGCTACCAATAACAAGAACAGTATAACATAATTTCCCTTTACAGTTACCAAATAGCTTTTTCTATTTAAACTGCATGCTCTGAAATTGGACGACTTGTCCTAAATGCCGATTTAATAGTAGAGACTTGTGCCGAAGTTCTTCTTTAGCTTTTGGAGATCCAAGCCGCTGATTCTCCTGACTTTGTAGAACAGTGTCTTTAGGAGGCCGCGTTTGTACACAACTGGGGCGAAGCTGAAAAATAATGAATGCATTACCCTCCCCAAGTGAATGATACGCTGAGAGGTACTATTAGCCTGTCTCTTTATAACCACGGCCAAGAATTTAACCGGCTTGTTCCACCTCGTGTGCTAGAAAGAGGTTGGGGGAAGTAGGTCAGCAACGTAATCAGAAAGTTGAAACGTACCTCATTGATGAAAGGTAGTAAGTCGTCTACACTTCACTTGTAGGACTTTGCATCACCGTTGATGTCAGTAGCTTTCTTTTCAACATGCAAGGGAAGATATCTACCAAAACTGATCCTATAGGGCTACACATGTGCTACTATGATCCCAACGGTCGGCCGGTGGCCGAGTGATCTGCACCCCTGGGTTGCAATCATAAGGACATCGGTACCAATCCACGTAGGGGCGGTCGTGCTCGCGTTATACACAGCCCACGAGCGACTGGTGCTGATCTCACGGCAGCAAAGCGCCGTTACGGCGTCCAACTGACACGTTAGTAGTTTATGTATTAGAGTTACAGCATCGTTAACGGTATAAGTTCTTCTTGTACGTACTGCGTTGGTACTGACGATGGTAATCGAAATATCAACGTATCGTAACTTATATATTCTCATTGTGTTGATGAAGCAATTAGAGGGAATTCAGTGTTCTGAGCTTAAAAACTCTGTATGAACCATGTAATGGTAGTACCTTATCGGATGGAGCAGGCATACCAATGAAACTTATGATACAGCTGATCATATGCGAATTTAGGGACTGTGGTTAGTTGCCACGTCAAATTTCGCTGATTGGATAAGGCTTGTCGAATACTGTCTAACTAGCCCAAGGAGGGACTACTATTGGTTAAACTGCGTCTTTTTGTAATGGTAGGACGAAATACAAAGAGGTGCTGTACGAAAGTTATGCTGTATTTTGTCTGTGATTAGGCTTTTGAAAAGTTATTAATACTAGTTTTGTAACAGATAACAGCTTCGGTGTTATGCGGCAGTAAGTACTAAGCTGCTTATTGATTTGTTCTTTTAAACGTTATAAAGTATCACGGAGCTCCATGTGATTGTCGCAGAAGTCTATTAAAGATATGCTTTATCATTGGCCTTCACCTTTTCTAAAACTCAGGTCAAAGCATCATGTAAAATGATAGCTCAGGAGCAATTTAATGATGTTTTCTGCTTTTATTCGACCAACACTTAAGGAAATAACAAACTACAAAATTTCCATATGCTTAATTCTTTCGTGAGCGCTTCTGACACAGGGACTTTCGAAAGACCAGCCTGATCTACTACTAAAAACCCAAAAGTCAACCAGAGACCAAAACCGTTTACCCTTCCGTCGTGTTGTCATAATTGCAAGGTCTTGCCGGGCATACTGCGCGTTTTTCATTATCAAACTTTGTGTCCCAGAAACTCTCGTACTTTTAATACAACATCTTTCCATTACACATATGTAGTGGGAAGCGTTTAGGCTGCGGATATTTTAAGTTTACTTAGTGCCTTGTAGCGTATCGCTGTCCGATATTTTTCTGTATTGGGTCGCTGTGTAGTACACAAATAAGTATGCAGTTAGCAAACCTAAAGCGTTCCCTACAAGTTAAAGAAGCTAACAAGAGACCATTTGCTTTTCCAACATTACCATGAACTAACACAAATACAGACTATGCTAACAGATTTCTCTGAATGGCCCAAATAAAGACAATATCATTACACCTTGGGCAGATCTTGCATTAAACATCTTACCAATAACAATACAATTCACGAAATGCCGGGATCACAGACCTGTGTGCTATCGGATTCACTGTTATACTTATGAGTAGAGAACATTTTCCTTGTAAAAGTAACTAAAAATATAGGACATCAGCTTTTCTGGTTAAATGAATAAGCGGTCGCGGATACGCCATGGCAAAATATTAGAATTTGAGAGGCCTTTGGTCGGTCATCCGAATTCCTAGTAAATGCCAATGTGGCCAGTATAAAGTTGCACTAAAGATAATGCCGCTGGCCTTAAGGTCAGTGATCTATCAAATTTGAACCGAGTAATAAGTACACAGCGTACGGGGAATAAGTGACCGGAGTAAGTGCTGATTTCTTCGTGTACCATCAAAACTAACTCTAATGAGGCGCATGAGACAGATAGCTTTCAATAGTCTCCATAAATGGTAAAACGTTTGATGGTCTAACTGACGTTTCATGGTGTACTGATTATTAAGTAAGGACGTTTCTGGAACCTCGAATCGTTGGTTACTTTTGATGTTCACTTTCTTTTTTACTTCTAATTTCTATTTAGAAAGACTATCCTAGGGTGAAGTAAGGTAAACGAGAACTGCTGTGTCTTCTGTCCCAAGAGTAAAGGCCAGATTTAAACATGTTCTATAGAGTTGCTTGAGTGCACCTAGCATGGGCTAAGGGTCATACCACAGTAAAATGTGCTACACTTGTTGCCGACAACGCAAACAAAGTCTTTGCGGCGAAAACGAAGGCTGGCGTTTTCGGAATGCGTTATAAACAACCAATGCTGCACTGTTTGATTTTCCAACTTATTCCGATTGTACAGTACAGCACAGCAGTTGCTCATAAGAATAATTTCAAAATTGATGCGTCACTAAACAAAAGGTTTTATAAGCATATGTGCCACTAAACGGAACATTTACCGACTGTCCAAGTGTCCACTAACGTCGACTAAATTGTCAAGCATACAGTGCAGCATGCCTTAAGTCGATTCAATACAAATACCAGAATAGAAAACATCAAAGTTAAATTTCAACGCATGGGTATTTACACGATATTTGGTTTCGATGGAATTCTTGCACACCTGTCTACGAATAAAGAGGTGGTTTCCATCAAGAATATAATCTCCTGCCTTCATTTTATAAAAAGTCTTGTTCTTACTTCGTGTCTCCACTTTGGATTCGATCACTGTGCTCGATATGGCAGAGGTGTGTTGCAAAGCAAAACATGGCCTCAGTCGAGATTGCGCGCTTCAATCTAGCCGCACAGCGGGTACTCCAATAACCAATAACGAAAGTCTTATTTCCCTTGCAGCTGATCCGTAGCTATCCTATGCCTGAAGAGCTCGCCCTTACAATAGTTTTTCTTTGACACCTACACGTTTCTGTTAGCTACTATTAGTGATTTGTTGCACCTAGACAAACAAATAAGCCGGTTTCCCTATTGCTATGGACGTGTAGCATAAGGCCTTATACCGTTCTACTTCTGTGAATAGCATCAGATCTATCAAATGAAAGAACATTTTGTTTTGCAAATGTGAACGCTGCCTTTTCTTTGCTCTGTTTGCTTATTAAATGGTGATGCTTAAACAACAACGTAGTCCTTAAACACCACACCACAGTTCTTCCAACACTACCCGCTTGTCTTAGAGATATTAACAGCCAAAGGAAAGTGCGCGTCACCCACTCTACTTGTAGGTATGATACGAGTGCACTACACAGTTTCGTTTCTTTTCTATTGTACAGGTTTGATAGCTTATTGGCTATTCCGGAAGGCATCAAAATTTTCAGTGTTATGTTTTGTCCAGGTGACCATGAAACTGACCTACAAATAGGTTACCAATGCCTAGTTGCTTCAGTGTAGTTTCAAAAAGATGCTATTCATTTGGAGACGTTTAGAAATTTAGGCTGTTAATTTTGATGCATACTCCGCCAGTTCACAGAACAAGCTTTGCTTTATGTATATCGGTTGGTTGTTGGGGATCGCAATGTTGAAGGTATGTAAATCCGGCACGCAAACTTTTTTACTTACAGAGCTGTATTATTTACCGTTACTTCAAAAAATAATATTCACAGGTGCATTTCTAACTGAGCATTAGTGAATTCAACCTAAGACCACACGAAACTGCTGTAGTGATGTTCTATTCTTAAAGTACATACTGCACATGGCGCTTCAAGATTTATTTACTAGTGCACAAGTGCACTGAATTTTTGTTTTGGCACGGGGGCTCGTAATCGCCTTGGCATTTGAACGCACACACCCGCTGGCATTAAAAAATCTCTCTCCTTAAGCACACTTACGTATTTTTGTTGGTATTGGTTGCCTCGTTTTATTACTGGAATGCTTGTTGGACCATGTTATATATAGCATGGATTAGCAAGTTGTGTGCAAGCGTGCCACCGTAGACACAGAGGAAATTAAGTGGGATAATTGCTTACTGCCATTCCACAAACACTGTTCTACTTCAGATCAGGACCCATTAAATCGTATACTCGTGTTTTCAAAATCAGATAGAACTGTTTTAACTGTATTGGCTTAGCTGACATGCAGCGTGTGTATTACCTGCCCAACAAATGGATTTACTCGTTAATGATGCTAACGACAGGGACTCCTTGCAAAGGCTTAACGTAGTTGCAAAGTAAAGTTTAAGTACAAAGCTCACCCATTTAACTATTAAAAATGCGGACTGATGAAATACAGTCGTCTTTCAAGTACTAGATATGCAGGGAGAAAATTGCAATAGGCCGTCAACGAATTGTTCTCATGGATAATTATTAGGAGCCAATAATATATGAAAGACAAAGTAAGATCGGATTTGGATATAGCTCGTGTATAGGATATTCTTCACATTGTCCGAATAATAATAGCTGCGAGTGTAAAACAGTTCACATTGCCGGTAGTTAGAGATAAACCGGGGGGCTGCGTCAAAGAGTTTTGTAAGACACATTTTGGTTGAATTCAAGAATTCGCTTTACCGCAATTTGCTGCTAAACTGAGCACATGTGCTATCAACGTACACCAACGATCGCTATTATGTTGTACCGGATACGTTAGCTTCAAGGGGTGAAAGATACTCGATTACGTCAGAAGGAAGATATCATAAGCAGATTTGCTGCACACGTTAGTGAAGGTTTTACCTGTGCTCGCTGTAGCAGGGAACATAGTACGGCGCTAGTTCGTGGGTATCTCTTTTAAGAACACTATTTGGGAAAAATCGAGGGGCAGTTACTGCGGCTAAACACGCTGGCTACCCTGTTTAGCCTACAAATTGTATTGTAAATGCGATCAGGATGTAAATAGTTAGATCGTAGTCTGTCTATGCTTATTGAGCTTGTAGTGCTACCGGGTAACGTGACTTTACCATTGGTAAGTAGTATAGGTAACGTGACGGTCTTAGTCTTTTTAGAGGTGAGCCAGCGAATAAAATCACCTAACATTGCAAACGTTTCAGCAGAATCTTTAGCATCCGCAACATTACATAGGGTTCCAGTGGCTAAACGCAAGTAACGGATGGATGGCATAAAGCAATTTCACATAAGAGCGTAGTGAAGTGACCATACTCGTAGTATAACGCGTAATACACATAAGCGTAGTCATATGCCAATGGAAAGGAAGGTTGAGAGTTTTGCTAAAATCGGGAAAAGACCAGGACCATAATATCTGGAACTATACCGCAGTCGTATAAAGAACCCGCCCTCTGCTATAATATTTCGGTTGTTGGTGTAGATAATGGTCTAAATTCATTTAAAAAACGCTGATCAATTTTATCGAGTTTTGCACCCTTTGCGAGTGTAAAACATACACAACGTAGCAGAAGGAGAAACCTCAAGTGTTGAGAGTGCAATATCAAATGTTGTAGCATAATGATTAGATAGCAAGATTGAACGGTAAGCTGTAAGCATGATGACGAAATTGTAGTAACTAATAACTGGTTTCCTCAGATTGCTTTAATCAGTGACTAACTGGCTGATTTACGTGAGTATGGAATGGATTGACTTAAGTCAGTTTTCTAAAGGTGTGCTTTTGCTTACTACTAAACATAACGGAGGTTGAGAGGATTGCTTCTCAGTTATAGCATGGAATATGCTAGTTGTAACGCAATCGCCTAGGCTTTAGGGCCACTTGGAGATAACTACTAGTGTACCCTAGCCCCTCTTGAGTGTCAGCAGAGAACAAAGAACGTTTTAACTTGTGCTGATGGGCAACAGTAGCTGCAGTTTTTTGGTCATCTGCGAATTAAACTTTGCATGCAGATCGGAAACATGCTGCTAGCACCTTCGTGACTTTGAATGGAAAACTGATGGAACAGGTAGACGTGAATAGTTTTGTCCAGCACGTTAAATTTCCGACTCAAAATGCACGGAATACTCTCCTTTGACTCTATATGCCGTGATAACAAAGTATGGTCGCTTGTCAGCGATACACGTAGAAGTCCCCATAGGTAACAGTAACCACTAACTTCTCTCATGATCAGTTATTACTAGGAGGATCGTAGCAGAAGCTCGGTTTTCGAGGAACTTCGGCAGCAGAAAATCTTATCAGTTATGTCACAGTGTTTTATAGCTCAACTTGGGTCCCAAACAAGCGCATGTCACGTTAGAACCGCGATAAAGCTTGAACAAACTGGGCTCGCTTAACTTTGGGTTAGTTCGCTTCATTGCGCTACATAAAAATGTTAGTAGTATCCTCTGGTGGTATCGAAGAATACATCGAGCGATACAAAAAGCGTAAAGATGCTTGGTTAAGGCTTTAGGAACCCAAAGGATTTAAATTTTGACCACATTATACAAAATGCCAAAGTTTGACAGTTAAGTTGCATGTATAACGCAATGATCATGCGTTATATATCCGGTGCGAAACCAGACGGCTAACCAAAAGCAATTGGTAGAGCACAAATTAAGCTATGGTAAAAGTTTATTGGACGGGAGGAGAGTTAGCTGAAGCAAAAATAGGGCACCGGAAGAGAGCTAGCTAGGGAGAATGTAGTTGGCGTCGAGAGAGTAGACGGAGCGTAGTTTGCAGCCGAGTCGCGCGCCAAAGGCGGAGATCGTGTTCGTGTTTCCAACAGGCAAACTGCCTAATGCCCTAATACATAAGAAAGCTATAATTTGTATATATTTGAGAATAGCTTACACAGTCATATGGGGGAATTTCCAGGTCACTACACATGTACGTACGAAATACCGTTTTGTGCTTAGGTGAGCTCAGAATGTAGAAGCAAGGCGAAATAAGTATTATAGTAATGTACAATGGAATGCGACCGTGAGAGAGGAGGTCTGTAACATAATGATGGAGATCAGTCGTCATGCTGCAACTGATGCAAGTAAGGCTAGATGGTGGATGTGCATCCTTAAAAACAGCATCTTGTACATAATGGAAACCTTATCCTCACACAACCTCATCGTCAAGTTGAGAGCAAAATACTACACGCAACCACTAATTGTGTCAAAGGTTCTTGATGTCTTAGCACATTAGAACACCTACAGGTCGATAGACTTAACCGTGCATTCTGCAGTTAGCAAACCGATCACTGACCTACTACGGTATTCTGTCTTGGATTTATTCAACATGTCACCACGGAAAGGTAAGCCACCACAAGACCAGAGGAAGGCGGTTGTCATGTAAATACCCAAAGGGATTCATATTCAATCTCTTACAATTGCAGGCCCGTCAATTTCACCAGCGTCTTGCTCAACTACATAAAATTGACAAGAAACAAATTTGTAGGAACTTAAATACACATAACTTGATAGGGGCGAAGTAAGACCGCTGCCAAGAAGTCATGCCTTAGAAATTCTTTGCTTTTTGGATGAAATAACTCGCTGTCTAGAATATTGGATTTCATTAAAAGTTCGCTACACGGACTTATGGAAACATGTGACTACTTTAATCATTGTCACTTACTGGAGAAGGTTATAGGGTTTGGGATACACTCCTAACCATTAAAATGTATGGGAAAATTTCGCTGAAGGAGAACAGTTTGTTTTACGGCTGGCGACTCTAACTCAAACAAGGCACTGATTGCAGTTAATGTTTTAGACTTGCCATTGCTTTAATATATACTAATGACGTAGGCCGTCACTTGACAACCTCTATTATATCACTGCACACGAATTAAAACTCGTTAACAGGGGCAATCGAAACAATTCTTCTAAAAACCATTGCACGCTAACAAAATGGCCACCCTCGAGGGACTTGTTACGTATTACTAACAAGCGATGACTATTACCTTCCATTAGCGATGTGGTTATGATAAATCTTTTAATGGTACCGTAGAGCTGTTGCGCATTGATAAAGCAAGTGATCTGGGTATCAGTGTAAAGAATGACTACAAACCCTAAGAATAGTTTTGGCATACACCAGTAAACCGCCTCACGAGCTATTCCGTTCCAAGCAAACATTATGAAACCTTATAACTCAAAGGTTCTTTCCGTTATATAATTCATTGTTACAACCTCACTTAAAGTCTGGTGCAGACTTGGGCGCCGTATCTCCGAAAGGATGGTAATCCTACAGAAAAGGTTAAGAAAATGGCGACTAAAGTGCCTGAGAGCTAACGTAAACGGTCATAAGATGAACGACTAAGAGGCCTAGAACTGTTTTCCCCAGAGTGAAGCAGGTTAAAAAGGAATCCGACGATATCAAGCCTACCTAACTGGTTAAACTAGTTACATCCGACCATCTGCTGTGACATGAGATAAAACATCGAAAATCCCGATAGGAAATTACGGAGAAATTCTTTGCGAATAGTGTATTTTTGTAGTCTGAACAAGCCTCTTTTTGCCTTAGTGGTACGTGCCACTGTAGATCTCATCAAAAGTCAAGGCATATATAATAATACTAATAATATGATGTGTCATCTGTACGCCGAAACGACGCTTCGCTGCAGCGAGACCACCAGCAGTCCAGCGCAGGCTGAATATACCTCGAGAACCCCCACCCCTATACGGATTCGAACCGATGACCTTATGCTTGTAAACCAAACCTGCAGGCCACCCTGCTACCGGTCGACAAAGTTGAGACAAGTTTTGGTCGGTTCTTTATCCTGAATTTTTTCAAACTGAGTAAACCTTATTCCCAGGTAGGAGGCTTTTCGAGAAACATTTACTGATTCATTACAGCAGCACACAATCTAAGTAGTCTAATAAAGCATCTGTAAAGGCACCGGTAGAACGCTCCGCCCCATAAGGGATCAGCAGTATTGCGCATCTCATTTAGCTGCTTTGCGGAACTGAGCGCATGGCCGAAAGCATCTTGCGACAACTAGCCGGCAGCTTAGGCCACTGAGCCATGGGGGATGTTGACAGATCGTCATAGCTAGCAAACTAACTAGGATATAGCGCGAACTATCCTCCGCTGTTGGGCACGTTACTACAACTTCAACTCATGTTGTCTATGATCCAAGAAAGTACATAGGTTGTTCCTTTTCTTGCCTTATTTCCTTTTCAGAAACAAGGAGAGTAACCCCAAGGTTTTAGTGTCAAAAGCCCTGGTTTTCAAGGCTGCACAGAAAACAAAACGTTTGTTAGGAAAAGTCTAGTTCGTCCTTTAAAGGTGCCATGACCTAAGGTGATCTGAGCACAAGACGGTCGTTCCACAGCCCGGAGATTGGGCGAGTCTTCATTATTTACCAGAGCAGATGCCGTTGTAGAATTGGATTCTATAGAAAATGGAAACAAGTGAAGACAATTGATAGTTAGGAGCAGTTAAGTCTTAAAGTCAGGCTGAATCCAATGGCACGGGTAAAACCCATTGTCGTTTATATAAAGCAAGAAGTTCTCCGTGGCTAAATTAAATTTTTGTGTATTTTTTGTCCTACTGCATTCTACTTGTTCGACGACTTCTCGTGTGTTCGATTTATTCCAAGCTATCGGCCAGTAGCATAGAGATAACGAGTTTGGCTCGTAATCCCTCGGCGTGGGTTAGAATCCGCGTAGGGGTGGGGGTCCTTGCGGTATGCTCAGCCCGCGTGCGACTGGTGATGGTCGCAGGGAAGCGAAGCGCCATTACGGCGTACAGCTGACACATTACTTCTATTATTTCTTATTCTTGCATAAACAGCTGCGTAAGTCATAGATAAGAAATGGACTTGTTCCGATGAACATAACGGCTATTATGATTGGTTATACAGTAGCGAATTAAGAGTAAGAGAAAGTAGTAGGAAAAAGCTTTTGTCAAAGCTTACGGGATCATTTGGTTTTGTCGTTGTCCAGCTCAACAAATTAGATATAAGGATAAATTTCTTCTGGGTTTCAAAATTTCCAGACGCTTTTTCCATCTCTGTTGCAACCCAAAGGACTTCATCGATTTGATTGGGGTTCGCGTTGAGATCAAATATAACCGCATCATATTTCATTATATGTTCTATAAACCTGGTTTTTTTGTCATACTTTCTGAGAAATGACGGACAAGTAAGGTTACATCAAGCATTTCGTTGACAAATGCTATTTCTCTTGCGCACTTCCGACAGCTTTCTGTGGCGGCGATTTTGAAACAACCCTGACGGGCGTCAGGAGGGCCATTTGGCTCGCTCACACGATCCGTTCCTATTGCGTATTCCGGCTCTTCATCTTCCTGGGCAACTCCGGGGATTTGGGTCGAGAGATACTAGCAGATGTCAAGATCTATATTTGATTTAACCTGCCTTTCCGATATTTTTGGAAACGTAAGTGTCAATATTACTAATGAAAATGATTTGTTCTCCCCTTTCCACTCCCTCTTCAGACATAATTACTCAAGCAATGGACAGTACTATTTCACCAAGTATTCATTTAAGCCGAAGCATTAACAGAGCTTGGTAAGGGAAAGTTTGGTGTAGTTGAATACAGCAGTAATAATACGTGTTATTGAGAGCTGAAAATTTACTAATATTGCTATCCGTTTTTGAGACCACTGCAATGTACGCAAAGGCTGTGCATTTGTTTATTATTAGTAGTTATTTTTCATTCAGGTTGGTTAAATCATCACCCGCCCACGTTGCACATAAAAGCACTTCTGTAACATTCGCTGCTTATCAATATTTGCTAAGCCTTCCTGCTTTGAACGCAATGCGTCATGGATAATTGGGCACCACTATCAGTTTTATTTATTTTCCTTCAATGCTGACAAGGTCTATTTCGTCAGTTATACGTATTTTACCTGCAGTAGCTTTTGCCCTGTGGATCTGCATGCTTTTCTGTTAGTGCAACATAACCAATCTCTATTGACAACGGGTTTTGATTGTTTGCTTAGGACAACTGGAATCCATCAAAGCATCTTAACTCATCAAACCAATAATCTCTCGTGTATTCAGTATCTTGTCTTAATGTGACATATTTCTGTGTTTGCGTGATGTGTAATATACATAACGCAGTTTATGTTGTTTCAACGATGGTATCAAAGGTGGCACTTAGACATCATTGCCCTGAATTGTTAAATTGCTAAATAGTTAAAGAAGTCCGATCGAACACCATTTTAGTCAGCTGCTACAGATTTGGCTTGTTAAGCAGCACCTAAATTAAGACGATCACAACGGAACAGACACTGAATAAAACGATTAGACCTTTATTATTTTCACTTTTCCTAGCAGTTTTCACTGCAGCAGGCCCGAAGGCAAACTTTCAGCGCGTAATAATGCAAGAAGTTGGTTCATCCTCAGTTAGAAAGCAACTGATGTTTGTTTCCTTTCTTCTCGTTCGGCGGGCGACCACCACTTCCTCTTACTTTCACCAACCATTTCAACTCAGGCTCCATCGCTTCGTCACTTGTGACATAGGTATACAGCTGGACAATTGGTGCTAACCAGTCGCACGCTACATACGGTGTGATACCTTTCTAAGGGGTTTTAATAGCTTAATCAAACCATCTACGAGTACCACTCATGTTTGGACAGCTCTTTACTTCTGTAAACTGGTGTCGGCTAATGAAATGTTATACACCATTTCAAAACCTCACAGGTAAAATCCGCCCTAAAACTCACTGTGCACCGCTGTCCCTGCCTCCTTTAACACTATCCGCTAATGATGGAGGGTATGCTCATTTCTTTGTACAGTGTCTACGCAGCACTGCAGGCATGTTATTTTTGTGTCTAAAATTCTCGGCATAATGCACATTGGACATCCGCCGCGGACGGCAGTAACAGTACTATACATAGAGCTACATAATCAGACATTAACAAGCACATTCACAAGGTAAATAAACTTGACAGCAAAGAACAACACATACATTTATAGTCTCCTAGCTCCAAACCCTGCACTGTAGTAATACGAATTCCTCGAATCCTTTGAAACAAGAACTGATTCAGAAGCTCTAAACAGTTACTGAAGCTGCTTGTCTGTCATTGGGACCCCAGGGTAAATAACGTCACCCTCACTCTCCCTGCGCTCGACCTCGTCGTGTTCCTCAAACATTACTTCGTCCTTATTTCCATCCATCGCATTATTGATGCAACACACCGAGCCATGCGGACTTGGACCCTCCGGGATCGTGCTCAAATCGGCTTGTGGCATACTTCTTTACACACACGCGCGCGTGCCATCACCCTTTCTATCCAGATTCAAAAGTGTTTTCTAGTTTATACAGTCTTTCGGACCAAACAAGTTTCAGGCATCTTTTACCTCCACGAAGCAGCTTTCTCGCCTTTCATGCAGAAACGTAATAGAGGGATGTTCCGAAATTCAAACCACACATCGACAATTGTGGTCTCAAAGAAAAGCCAACTACGCGAACTACCCAACAACTCATATATCACAAATGTTGACCGCCATGCAAGTAGAAGCAACACACTTCGTGTCCGTATCACTCAGTCACTTTGTTTAACGAATAAACGATCTAGCCGCCTAAATCTACGCCGTCGGGCTTGAGGCATGAACTGGGTCGAATTTAAATTGCGCAGCGCAGCCTACTCGCAAGCAACTACAAAGGGTCGGTCATTCACCGGAATGGCCTCGATCAATGAACTAGTTTTTTGCGACCAACTAAAAGCCTAGTTTGCCGTAATCAGCTCGACAGTAGCAGGTGGCTTTTCTTCAAGCCAGATGCATGTACTAACAGAAAATAGTGTTCCAATTACCTACTAAGCGACCTAAGCTTACAGTAAATCAGTTGCATATAAACGACAATTGACTAGGTCCTCTGGGGTCCTGTTAACATATGTGGTCATCCTACTGGTAAAGATTGTATACGAACTATCGCAGCATCACAATGACTGGAGGCAACGATTGAACAAATAAAAAACCCTGAACGCAAATCGTTTGAAGATGGCGTGACGGAGCACAAGCCCAATACTCCCAAAATGCTCCGCTTCAAAGCTGCGAACTTTCGCTGTGATCATGATAAGAACGTGCGCCTGTTGCTTTAAACGTCGGTAACCCCAATTGCTCAAATTCGCCTGAAACAGCCATCGCTATTCTGATTGGAACAAGTGCAGCCAGGGCCTCGTCCACACTCTGACGGTTTAGATGTTTCAGAATGACGTCGACACCATTGGCTGGCTTGGATGGCTTGCCGAACAACCTCCTCGTGGTGCCAGCTGGGTGGTTCGGGTTTAGCCCTTTCCAGCTAATTGTTCGACGGCAGTGTTCCAGGACGTGGTGGGTTTTCGCCTGGCAAGCGTTCTCCCTATAAAAAGCCACATATGTCCGTTTAACCACACTGTGACGTGGTGGTCGTGGCTCGGCACAAAATAAAAACACTGTCCCGTGTATACCTGGATAATCCTTTCCAATCCACGGACACCAATCTTCTAATCGCACATTGCTGATGAGAGCAAACGTTCAGGACTGGAGCAGAACGGTTACAAGCGCAAACTACCCAGCTATATAAAGGCACACACAATTACATACTTACATACCCCCTGCACAAACAAGCACTGTTATGGCCAACATATCGGATTTTTGCCCATGCTTGTTCACGCATTGTTTTGTCAAAATGATCATGCCCGTAAAGGCGTGCCTCGCCTTGTCGAGAATAAAAGCTTTATTTATTTATTTAGTGTTGGTTGAAGCTGGTTGTTGCCGAAGGTAACCGGAGTCTTAGGCCTTCAGCTACACCCACTGGTCCCCGCTTAACTGAAGAAGGCAAAGTTGTCCTTAGTCAACCTCCAGCAATTGCATGCAGATAAGCTGGGTGGTGTGGCCTAAGCTATTGAAACGTTCCAGAATGACCGTCAAATTACTTAAAAGGAAAAGAAAGCGGTGAAGTGTACCAGTGGTTGTAATATGTGATATTATAAATGGGGTAGCTAAGCCCGTCAACATGACATGCGTAATCGTTACCCAAACTCACAGCAGTACGGTAAAACGAGACGTTACGAAGTTGCGCTGACATCCGCCCACGGTTCACTTCCAGAATAGTTCCATGCTTCATCCGCCTATTCCCGGTTATGCCATCAATCTATCGCAAAAAGGCGAGACAGGACTTGGAGGAATATGGGAAGGGGCCCACAGCCAAGGCTGTTTGTACACGATGTGCCTGTGGGTTGCTTTCATGATGAGCGCATGCTGAGCGTGATCACGCAAGAGCTGCAACATTAATGTGGTAATCGAACGACCCTATTACTGGAAAACGTTATGGCGCCATGCGTCCAGAGGCTGCGCAGGTCGGCAATGTAAAATGGTTGTGGCCCGAGGACTGTGCAATTAGTGTTCCAATCCAGGCGAACTTCAACAGTGATGCTGGACTCCAGGTATGTGCTCCGCAGCGGCCTTCCATCCGGGCTCCGGAGAAAAGCCCCATCCATAAACAAACACATGAGCGAAGCCGATTGGTGAACTCCCTCCGACAACGGTTAGGAAAGCTTCACTTAGCAAAGCAACGGAAGTGTTAAGCACACCGCAAGCGTTTTATGTAAAGTGAGCAGCATAGTGGCAGTGGCCGGGATCCGTGGATTTGACAAACATGGGATGTCTTCGCCCCACCCGAAAAAAGATAATTAGTCGACCTTCAGCCGTTCGGCACAATAATGCGGGCAGTGTTCAAGGAGATAGTGGGTGTTCGTCTGGCAACCGTTTTCCCTACAAAAAGCCAAAAATTTCCATTTAAGAACACTGTGACGTCGCGAATTCGACTCGCCACTCGATATGCCCCTGCCCCTACCACATAGTGGCAAGTTGACCGATACCACAGTTCACAAGTTCTGGGCATACCTCCGCCTTCGTCCGACTACACTTACATGTTTAATCAGCGACAGTGCACTACGCTTAAACAGCTTTAGCATACGGCTCCTCATGTTTCAAGCACCTGATTCGCACTATGTACACAACCACATCGGATGTTCCTCACCAACACGCTCCACTCCAATGATCTCTTTACTCTTATCTGCACGTCTCGCACTATGCGAGGATAAATTTCATTCAATCTTTGGACCATGGGGATCTAGACTCTGGCTACATCTGTATTACTCCTGCACTTGGTCCTGTTTAGTATGCTATCATGTACAACCTTGCACTATTCTGATCATGTCCAAAAGGCGTACCCCGCCTTGTCTAGAATAACTTTTTATTTATTTATTATACCGCAAAGACACCCCATGTTCAACTGCCAAGGAGCGAGGAAGTTTCCTGCAGTTTCACTAGCGCGCGAGATCTCTCCAACAAGGTTGCCAAACTGCGGCTACCTCAAGCTTCTTATGCTTGGGACTTCATATTCGTAACTGAAACTTAGTTGCACTCTGAAATTGCTGATGACGAAGTCCAGCTACATCTTATATCTCTTCTCCGAAATGGTTGCCCATGCAAGGGTGGGAGGATTTTGGACTTCCTTATGGACCAGCAACGCGAGCCGCTGGAGGAACCGGAAACACTTATCATCGGCTCACGCTGGTGCAGTCTGTGACTGAGACGCAAAGACTCTTGCTTGTGGCATTTGTTTAGGGTCCCCAATGTCCGATCCAGAGATGGACTGCGTCCTAACATTAACCTTAGGTAGGATCCTATGACAACAATGTCACGTTCTCTTCTTAGTCGACCTAAATGTTCGCAAGCTGGAGGTTCCTATACCCCCGCGAGCAATTTAAAGAAGACATGCGTAGGCAAGCTGCATAAATTCTATTTTTGAGCTATGTGAATTCACCAGTCAGATTCAAATCGGAAACTAAAATATCTGCGATTGCTTTGGTGTGCAAGAATCAAGCGTTGATGATTGAGAAGCCAAAGCTAGACTGTTCCCTGGAAGAAGTGATAACGTAACATACGTCACGGATGTATTTTGCGGAATATCCACAAAAACGTATGGACTTGTCACGAATGATCAAACGCCTCGACCTAACGTCAGAACAATTGTGCAATACATGCTAGGAATATTCAAACGACTGTTCTATTGCAAGCGTTGGAATGGAATTGGCTAGTAAGTCCAGTGAGCTGATTGTGTCCGCCATGGTTCTGTAAGAGCACGAGAATGCATTTGAAGCAGTACCCGAAAAGACATGACAGTAAGGGATACATTGTGGCAAATATACGGAGCGAACCCTAACCCCGAGAACTCGAGCAACTTTGTATTACAAGGTAATCACCATAGCACACTGGTATGAGCGGAAGAATTAGTGCACAGAAGAGCCTAGCGGAAAAGCTTTGTGAACCAGCTTCTGTACTGATATCAGAACAGCCTCCGCAACATGGAGCGTGTTGTACCATAACTAACCTCCACTTATAGATGTACACAACTAGCGTAGGATACAACAAAGGTTCTGCAGCCGAAATCTTCCCCAAGCTTCCACCACTTTACCTGGAGGTGTCACCTGCGTGTCCCATTCTCACAGATCTCAGTAGTTAACCACGTCACGTTTAGCACAGGGACCGTTTTACGGAAGCGATACTTGTTCAGCAACCACTTTTCCCTAGTATTTAGTAACACCCTAAAAACTACTGCAAGGGACAGCTGCGTGGCTAGCGAAGCAATTAACTCGATTTTTCCGAAGCGTTTGGTTGCACAGCTGGTGCACAACGAGTGGAAGCAGAGTACCATTATCCCGAGATTCAAAGGTTGTTACTATACACACCCGGCTAACAATTGACGAACACTTCTCCTCCCGATGCTCTCAAAGTTGGTAAAGAAGTAAATAGTTATTCTTGCAATGAGAGGTACGCCTTCTAGGCATGCTAAGAATTGTGCAAGGTTGCACATGATAACATAATAGGCATGGAACCAGTGCAGGAGTAATACAGATATAGTAAATAAATAAATAATAAATAAATGGTATATTCTCTGTAAAACGAGACACACCTCTAAAGGCGTGATCGCTGCATAAGTCCACTTCATCCAAATGTTGCATAAGGTTTAACCTCGCATAGTGCCAGAGGTGCACATAAGAGTTCAGAGGTTATTGGAGTGAAGTATGTTGGTGAATAACTGGTCTGATGGGACTGTGACACAGTGCTTTCGGGTGAGTGAAGCCTGAGGACCCGCATGTTAAAGCGGTTTATGACTTGTGGCATGCTAATGACCAAATATGTAGGCGTGGGTGTATGAGAGCAAATATATGCACAGAACTTGTGAACCGTGGTATCGGTCAACTTGATAATACGTGGTAGGGGTAGGGACTATATCGATTGGCGAGTCAAAGCCGCCCATTCGCAGTTTCGTTAAACGGAAATTTTTGGCTTTTTGTAGGGAGAACGGTAGCCAGGCGAAAACCCACCACGTCATGCCATATTGCCGGCCGGTGTACGAACACTGACATTTTTGCCTCTGCTTGATTGTCCTCGAGATTATGCGCAGTCACGTTTCGCCTGTTTGTTTCTGATCGCTGGCTGCTTCGGAGTCGACCACGAGTGCTTGCAACTGGTAAAATCGGACTACTCAGGTGACTTGTGCGACTCAGACGACTTGTCTCTCATAGCTGAGGTTATCTTGGGCTAACCTGATAAGCCTGACATCAGGCTACCGCAAAAGCACGGAATCCCTTCGCATCAGTTTTGTATTATCCATCCGGATTGCGAGTGGCATTTGGGAATCAATAACCGACAGTAGGGCCAGCAGTGTTTTCTTCTACCTCGACCTTTCAAGTGCCTACGATTGATTAGCTAATGACGAACTTCTCCAAAAGCTACAAACTTATGGGATCGGGAACCGGAAATTTCCCCCTCATCAGCGTTTTTATTTTAGCGTTCGGGGTTCGTTTTCTGAGCCAGTTGATATAAACTGCGGTGTTGACCAAGGAACAATGTTATGGCCGCGCTTGTTCTGGGCCCACCTGAACTATGTTGCTTGTGTTAATGAATCGCATTTGCTGCGTTACTTTGGTATCATCAAAACATGGCGAGGCTTGGATAGTCAGGAAATGCACGATATCCTGCAACGAGACACAGGCTTCCTCTTTGAATAGTCAAGATCTAACCCTCTTTCGTTTAATACCGACAAGTTCAATACTGTAGATGCACACCACAAGCCCACTAACGCATATAAGCATGGAGGCCACATGTCGTAAACCGCCTCACAGGAGCACGACCTTAGGTGCCAAGGAGAGGCGACTTACACTTTTGGGCGCAATCGTTGAAGGCGTCGAAAGCCGTTAAACAACATGTTGGTGTCTTAAGGACGGCGTTCAGTATGTTTGACTACTCCACCTTCTCCACATGCGCAATGCCGGTGTGAGGCATCATGTAGTCTATGCAATCCAGACCAGGCAATTACGGGTAAAGCACGCTCCGCTCGTACTGGCGCCCGGAGCGAAAGGCAAATAACAAGCTGGGGCACTGTTCCACTTGCAATACCTTCTGCGTCTAAAAGCCATGGTAGTGTACAGCGGAAGATATCACTGTCTAGGAGGCCATTCTTTGCTGGCGAACTAGGTCTTCAAACAGACGGGGCACGCTCCCTGCCACCTTCTGAAACTTAGCCGAAATACAAAATGGAGAAATATCCAGCGAAGTCTGGCCACAAAAGGCATTCGGTTAGAATGCCGCCAGAATGATTGTCCTCTTATAACTTGTCAGCCGTGAAATGCCGCTTTTATATTCATCTTTTCTGATACCACGTTACTTATTTTTAACGTTGTTTTGACGGTGCACTGCACCATTTACAGCTCGAGATCTGATTGCTGCTAATCTAGTGACGACAGTTAGCAGACAAACATTGTGCTCACCAACGCCTATGGGATATTAGTACAAGGATTTACGTTTGTGTTAACGTGGAAAATATGGTGTGTCCGCAGATGCGCATACCAATTTAGTGCAACTTCTCCTTTTGAACTTACATAATTCACACAAACCGTCCCACTGGATACGTCAACTCTTGGAGTTATGTTCCGTATTCTACCAGTGGTTCTGGTGGAACGTTTGGCTACGCTTCTGTCACGTGTTCTGCAATCTGTCTCCATTCAGCGACACTAAATACAACGAGCCCATCCTTTCAAGCGACCAGGTTAGAAGTCTATTTTAAAGAGCCTATGAGACGGACATCCATTTGTTGCAGAACTGATGTTCGTCCCCCGGGAGTTAAAGCCACGGACGACTTCAGCTCAAGGCCCCTTTTAGCACTTTCTCGGTTCTGTGTGCAATACAGGAAGCACAAACCAGAATGAACGGTTTATTTAAAAGCGCACTGCTTCGCTTTCACCCAACCGTATTAATGCGGTATAGTATGCTATCCTCGTCCATCCATTCTTTCACATCAGCCCGCACAAACAAGCTGCATGGGAACTTCGTTTCCTTGCACAGCGTTTAACGCTTACAACTATTGAAAACTGGCAAAGAGAAATTAACGGCCGTACACTACAAAACAACCATGTACCGAATCTTGTCGAGTCCTGTGCCAGCGCCTTTCTGCTCCGCCGTGCGATGTGACTGCATATCAAAGCAAAAAGGCGTCTTTTCAAAATGTCCAAGTTGTGACAGTAGGATACCTATTGCTTCCTTAACTAAGGCACGTAACTTGGAAAATCTTCCACTTTAATTTTAAATTCCTCGTGTAGTTGCTTGGCCAGTTTTGTGCGGGTCTGTAGACAAATGTCGGATCGGTTCATAAAACGATTACCCCCAAGGGGTGACCACAAAATTCAGCTGGCTGAAATTCAGCGTCTTTTAATTATGTGAGCACACGGATCCAAAGGTTGGGGTAACAATTAACCCGCGGTGTTGTGAGTCCATAACCCCTTGAGCGAATATTTTCTCCAATACAGGAAACACGGCTTTTCCACAGCATGTTGATTGCTTGTTTACAGGCATTAGTGACAACTGCAACGTTTTCTTTTTACATTCTCAGTTGCTTTTCAAGCACAATGAAATAGCGTACTGATAGTAAATTTGAGCTTGTCCGGCAACTGCGATAACTAAATATGAAACCAGCGGTGTATGGGTGTTGTTCATGTGGCGACATACTTTCACGTTTTCACAGCTTTGAAAGATCCTACGAAATGAAGGCACATTTCCGCCCGGCTGGATCACGTGGCTTTTCGTCAGCACTAGTTTGGGTAGCATAGCAAGAGTTTTTATGTTTTGCGACCCCTAAGTGACCAATAATAAAACATTTTCCCTTCAGCACACACAAATTCGTAACGAAGTGCGGTCGTTTCTTTTTTGCTGATCTTATCGGGCGTCTGCTAATATAGGAACTTAAGATTTTGGAAACCTTTAGATTGCAAATTTATACTGTCGGCGTAGCTTTGAACGGGCTACTATTCTGTAACATGCGCTACTGGTTTTCACTGTATCCATTAGGTCAGTAAAGCCCAAATAGAAATTTGTTGTATTGCGCAACCTGAATTGATTTCTTGAAGACAACGTGACCATATTTCCTAATTATTCTGCCCCCTTTGCATCGCTTTCACTTTGTGTGCTACAGTCGGTTACCCTAATGAACCGTTATTCATTTTACTCTCGATTGCTTACGTATCCTTGACGGTTCAAGGTCCTCTGTAGTATTCTGGTACTGTGACACTGCCCACATTACCGCACACTGTCCCACAATTTACCATTTCTGCTATCTTGCACAACGATTGCAAAACCTATTCGTAAGCCATGCACTGTATTTAATTTTCCTTAGAAACGCGATTAAATGATAATTTGTGCTATTCTTCCGCCCAGACCGTGCGTTAAGTCTAGTTTACTAGTGCGTAGTTTCTAGTTCGGGTTTCGTACGACGTACTTAGTTTAGTCTTCGTATTTTTAGTACAAGGTCTATTATAACTTGTTACAATTTGGACACCAAAACCCTCAAAATCCTCTACCCAACGCATACTACAGTCAGTTCAACGCGACTAAAACACAAGTCGAGAGTAAACCCAGCTATTTCCCATCGAACCACACCCTAGTTCACCTCATAGGTAGGATGAATAAGTCGTTGGCCTTAGATTCAACATCAACCGTCGGTGTTTATGACTGAACTCTCCTGGAATTAGCCAGATAGGTTTTCCATCCCTAGCGCACCTTTCCATGGCAAAGTACGTTGCGGCGTTTCAGCCAGAGGTCTCTTAGTTGGAGAGGGGGCAGAAAATAATTCCTCATCTTCAAACACATTCAATACACTTACTAAGAGTGAGAAAATCAAAGGAGCTACGTGGAAGTAAAACGAAGGATCAAAATTCTTTTTAACTCGAAATGCGGGTCAAACTAAGAGAGGTCCAACTAACCAGCAATGAGAACGCAGTTATTTGCAGGCACATTTTTTACAGCACCGTAAGCTTACCGCAGTAGGACAACTATTGTAACAAAGAGTTTATATAACTTTTGGTTGACGATGTTTTAATGTTAAAGTTAATTTTAAACACAATCACAAATTTCTCGTTTTTTATTTAAATCTACTATTTTTTTGATATGTTAAAAATGCTTCTCTTTTATGAGAACCTTGTAGAACTAGAAGTGCGATATATGTAGTCAATATACATTGGTTAGTTACCAGATGCTGCGCACAGGTGATTTAATTTAGAACCTGGTGATCCAACAACGAGCGGGATGTCTTCGTTTTTTAAACGGATGGACTACCCAAGGGAAAATTGGATGAAATCTCATTGAAAATATTGTATCCGATATGTACCTTTCTCTGCATACTCACATTTTCGATTTTAAGCTGATTTTCCTGCCTGGGATTTCGGGCCTTGTAAGTACGAGGATACAGCACTTTTCAAAGAAGTTCGGGATCATCTATGTAGGTGTTGGCTTCAACGTCTTTTTGTGGATACTAGCATTCCACATCACTTGCTCTGCTGCACCCGATGTCTGGACCAACTAACTCACTTTGGCTATATACAGCAATGTGACACTAATCCGCCGGAAAATACAACGAGCTCGTCAAAACCATTTACTAACAGCCAGCTGATATCAGTGTCAGACAGAAACAGCGCAATGTAGAATGAAGTCGGGTACTTTATCTTAAAGGTTAAAATACTGTAAGGCTAGGTCGCTTTAATTTTCAAATAGCTTTTTCTATGAGGAATTGGCATCCTCCTGGGTAATGCTCAGTGCAAAAGCTGACCGATCCGATTGACGCAATTTAGAGCGCGCCGTACTGCCTAGTGTTGAGGCAGCACTTATTCCTGCATTTCCATAATCCCCATGCATGCTAAGGTTCATGACATGTTACTGGTGTCAGTGCTATCAAGATAATTTGAACGCTTACTAGCCATGGTTATCCTGGTATTCAGTAACAAATTCTAGGATGTGCGTCTGAACTGTCAGGACGAAGGTAGTCCAGTTTAACGTGAAGGTACCTGTTATTTATAAGTACGTATATAAACAAATAATTTATTATTGAATACTTCGGACACCAAATCAGGCATGCTCATGACTTTACAAGCGATTGTTTTGCAACCGGCACGTTACTTTGCACGAAATGCTTTGTTCGCACAATATACAGAAATCATTGAAGTGGCCGATGCAGTGGCCAGGAACGGAATCTTTAATGTTGTGGCGTAAGTCTGGGTTCAAGAAGGTATACTAGGTTAATATATAGAGTAGTGATGGAAGGTAGAAACAAGGGTGTCATGTTAGTGTACAAATCAAAAAAATTTGAAACTGTACGGAAGGTCTCTTTGGCTAACTTATCAGTGTGAGGTTTTGGGCACTGACTTTATTCAGTGGCGTGACAAGTCCGCCACGTCACAGTGTTGTTAAACGGAAAGATGTGGCTGTTTATAGGGTGAACGCTTACCAGGCGGAAACACACCACGTACTAGAGCACTGCCGTCGATCTGTTTGCATGGTGCTGCATAACTGGCAATGTGTCTTGCACACCGATTGCACACTCGGCCATTCACAGTCATATCGGCTTCCAATCTATGTTAGCTAACCGAAATGCTTAGACCAGATCCATCATTAGTCGTTGAATTCGGCCGAACAATGAGATGTCCAGGAGGGTCGGGTGAAGGATTGTGCAGACGAGTAAGGATTACGTATTAAAGGAATTTGGCTTTTTCTCCGTGGTATTCTATTCCTGGAGTAAACATTTCGTGTCCAGGTAACCACACTGGAGTGTCATGCTCTAAGTGCATTTGATCTGTTTGTCTAAGTTCCCCTCATCTCAGGCGGAAAAGCGATGCTTCAATTAACTGTGGAATCCACCGGGAGCTCGTATTACCTTTTTTCAGTTCATGGGTAGAATTATCAGAGTAATAGGGCTGAACCTCTTAGTTCAGACCAAGTAAAAGCATAGGTTGTCCACAGAAGGGGAAGAGCGTTTCTCCAGATAAGAGCTTTCAACAGAAATTGTTTTTATGTCCAGTCATTGCTCCATGTTGTGTCATCTGAATAGTTGCAGGTAAGTGGAGTATCAAAATGCTCTTACAGCAAAAAAAGGCCTTGAACCTACTTGATCGAATACCATAGGTTGGCAGCAAAGCTTTCCAAGTGTTGGTAAAGTAATTGTGATAGAGGAATCTGTCAGCCATAGTGGAAATGTGCTTCAGCTAAAGACATGGTTCCGGTGAGTAAGTTCAAGTAAGATCAGGTCGTGTAAAACGGAGGATAGGGGCCTTCGCCTGCCCAGCGTCTAGTTTCTTGTGCCGGTAAGTGAAGCGGCCCCCTGCACTTCGACGTTGGAATGTCTTTTCTTGCTTCTGCATAGGAATGAATCCAGAACAAAGGCTATCTTTCCACTTTCACGTGTCAGCATCAAAAGACACTACACATTCCAAAACAATTACAATATCTCTGGAGAAAGCACAGACAAACACCAATCTAATCCCTGTTTGAAGGCTTCTACCGACTCACATTCCACTAATTAAGAAGGAAGTTTATTCCAAATATTAACTACTCTGTTCGTAAAAACTTTGCCTTGATGTGTGAACGAGCTCTACGTTGTTTGAGCTACAAGCGCGGCCCGTGCAGGTGGGCTGACCTAGCTAACTCAAACAGATGTGTGGGACTAATACCACTAAGTCTTTTAATGACCTTAAACGCCCCTATATAATCCTCTCTCAACCTACGCCGTTCCAAGGAAAATAATCCCAGGCTACATAGACGATCTTCGTACCACTTCCCTCGTTGACTTCCGACCATCCCGGTCGCAAGTTTCTGAATCTTTTATATACACATGGCCTCACTACGGAGGTACGGTGCCCAGGCCTGAACACAATACTCCAGATGTGGCCTAACCACTGCTTAACCCAACGGCAACCATATGTCTGCTTTAGTGTCACTCGGCGCCCTCCTAAGAAGAAATAAGTTTTGTCGCGCTTTATTGGCAGCATGGCGACACTGTGCGGAAGGCTTAAAGTTGTTCACTATGTTGACCCCTAGCTCGCGGTTCATCAGTACACCGCAATGATAGAGATCCCGCAGGAGACCGAACTGCAATTCCGCTACCACTATTGGTCAACAGTTGACAGTTATTGCCATTCAGAGTTAAACCTCATTATCTCGACCACTTTACCACAGTGATTATGTCCTTAGCCAATGTAGCACGGTTTCCCCTATAGATTAGCTTTTAGTCATCCGCGAAGATATAGCAGGAATCCCCAAGAAGAGGAGCCAGGTCATTTATAAACATAAGAACAATGGACCCAGTACCGAACCTTGGGGACACCGCTTTAGGCATGACCCACACTAGAACGCGCTTCCCCAGCCCTGATTATTAATCTTCGCCCAAGGAAGGATTCAATGAGCCATAGTTATAGTTAAGGGTGCAATCCAAATCCTGTCAGCTTCTCAATTAAATATCGATGATACACTGAGTCAAATGGGTTACTGAAGTACAAATAGCACACCTCTACCGACATTCCACTACCAAGCCCGCGGGTAATCTCATCTAAACTGCACAATAGATCGTTATGACCCGACGTCTTTTTAAGAAAGCCATGCTGTTCCGCTCTAATTAGCTTGTGCTCAGTCAAGCACTCAAAGATTCCATTGCTTATCGGCTGTTTCAAGCACTTCAGACTGCGCTGGTCAAACTAACCTGTCTAAAGTTAAGAGGCACCGACTTAGAGCTCCTTTGATGAAAATAATAGCCGAATCATTCCAATCACGCTGCAGGTTGCGTTCTTGAGGAGACCGGTTGAATAACTCCGCGACAGGATACTGTAGGGTATCAACCGGCTGCTTAACTATGGCGGGATCTACATTGTCAGGATATGTGGTTTATAAGGGTAAAAACTGGTCAGTACTGTGAAGAAATCTGGCACTTTGAGAATAATTGCCCGCGTTTCCTAGCTACGTGAACAATGCGGCTAGGATGGCAAAACTGCCCCACTAGCCTACTGATGCAGACTTTGGTAGACACATTGCAAAGCTTCTACTTTATGGACGTCGTCTGCAGCCTGGCTGCCGTCCTTCATGATTAGACAGCCGACCACCTCGCTTAGAGAAGCCTTTGACTGGACACAACTGTAATAACATCTGGGATTTGTCTTCGCAAATTTGGCCAACCTAAGCGCAGATGAATACTTCGCCTGCCTCGGCAACTTAATGGCCATGCTTCGACAACTTTTGTATTGCAGCCAACATCGGAAGCCCAGCGTTTCTTAATACTTTTCCACTCTGCATTGCGCCTTTTTATCACTTTGTCAAGCTTTCCCCCTCCACCATCGAGGTTTCCCATGGTGTCTGCTGGGGCGTAGAGGAGCAACTTCAATCAGTAACTGCACAAGCCCACTTTTGCTTAGAAACCACCTATGTCCCAAAGTGGCCTGGTCCTGTTCAGGGATATTAGTGATTTGGAGAGCTCGATCCCGCAGCTTCGTAAAAACAACACGATTTAAATCCTTCCCATTCGACGTTTCTCTACAAGCCACTGTGTGTCCAGAATAAAGGTCAAAACGCAATGATCACTATAACCAATGTGTGGCTCCACGCGTAGGTCAATCAAGTGGCCATGTCTGGCGATCATGATTTCAAGGGTTGAAGGCGTACTCCCAGTACGACTCCTGTTCGAAACGTTGACGTAATTCTCGAACGCAATTTCGTGCATCCAATCCACTAATGCCTTCTCCCGTGTACCCGCCCTGTGTTCAGCAAGCAGCCAATCAGCATGGGGAGGGTTTAGGTCGCCGCCGAGCAAAATTTTGTGTGCGGCCACTGCTGTCTGTCCTAATAACTTGCCAAGATCCTTGTCCTCTTCCCGTGTGGAGGACGGGCTACGATAAACACATACGGTAATCACCAATCTACCCCATGCTCTTAGACGGCAGGACCCCGCCTGAACATTAGCAGAACTCATGGTAAATGGAGCCTCCCAGTGTTTATATTGGCAGTTTATAAGCAAGAGTATTCCCCCACCAGTCTGATACCCAGGCTTGTCCGCTCTGTAGCACGCGAAGTCTATAAGCAGATCACTAATAAGGTCGTCTGGAGAAAGTCAGGACTCCGACACAACGGCCACCTCAACATGCACCCAATGCGTCTCTAACTCTTCCCATTTGTTATGCACACTAGAGCAATTAGTGTACCACGCACTTAGCCTCTCCGGACGCGGTTGTTTCTGCTCGGGCTCTACACCCGAGGGGAAAACCCGTATTTTGAGCCAGTTCATTTCCGTCGGCTGGCTTAGTCGATGAATCTACGCTAGGCGGTTGTAAAGCATTACAGGATAATCACTTCGTTGGCTTCACCCACCTGGACTTGCCGGATAAACTCCCGACGGGATTACTCCCATTTAACTGAGCGGGCCTAACCTCAATGCACGTCGGGTTTTCCGTACGGTCCAGGTTTGAGATGGCAAGTTTTTCATTTTTCCTACCATTTTGTGAAATCGTCATGCCAACCATGGACTTTGGCGCCACTGCTATCGAATGTGAGGCTTCAATTGTTTCTGAACCCACCGCCTACAGCTCCATTGCCACACCTTCACTACCCTCTGCCGCCATAGAGGTGTGATCCACATCTCCATCAAGAGCAACTTTCTCTACAACCAAATGAAGGCCACGAGATATCTCAACGGCGTCTTGTGGAGGTGCTGTCCAGACCAGCTGACTGCACTTGCCAGAGGAGAACAGTCGCTAGCGGTTTGCTTATGTGTCTGCGTAACGTGAGGCTCACTATCGCAACTTCCAGCTTGCGAGACCGCAGGTTCGTTAGCTAAGCTGGTATTAGTACCTTCTAACCTGCTCATCCGAGGAGCTTTAGCATTCGAAGTTAGTGTGTCCGGTGATGGTTGATACCGACCATTTGTCTGAGTTGCAGCCAGCCTAGCCCTGTTAAGTAGTAGGTTCTGGTGTACAGCGTTCCTAAACTCAAGCAGGATGGGCTTTGCATAACATTGTCGGCGGAGCATACCTGTGTCTCTCCAGCTTCCTACACGATATACTCTTTTGATACCGACGTATAATGGTATTCCGGCTATACGAAGGATATGGTGCACTCGCCTTCTATCTAGGTCCCGTCGAGGTTCAGCTTCGCGTATGACTGACTCCTCCCTATTGTAGATTAGAACATACTTTGCATACCCATAGCAAGTACTGCATTTCGCAAGTAACATTCCAGTGAGGACTGCAACTCATCGAATTTTAAATGCAATGTCTCAATTAGTAAGCTCTGGTCACGAAGCAAATTTTCCGCAATGTCTAGTCTATGCACACAGTTCCTACCAGCAGAATCATGTACAGCTGAGATATGAGTAATTGGATCAAAAGTCCGATCGTGTATAAAGCGAGAACAAGTGTCTACTAAGCATAAAGAGTGGAAGCAAATCCACTTTAATTGGGGATGTCGGACACGAAGATTAATAGAGTCCTGGTCTCATCTAGAGCAATGGTTATGGTATCATGACAAATATGTCCCACAGCATTCCCTCTTTGCTCTCAGCGTCAAAGTAAGCTCACCACGTTTATAACCAGCCACCGATGTCATTGCGGAGGACGTAACAGCCACGTGTAAAATAATAAAAAGCTGGGTAGTTTAGTAGGATTATATGACAAAATTGATGCAGGTATGACCGTGTAAGATTAATAAATGGTCACAACAATTCAATAGAGTAGAAGATAAATAAATAAATAAATATAGGTATATTTCTAGACAAGCGCTAGATGCTGTTTCTGCGTGGGATCAGATCAAATTGTACATAACATCCATGCTCATACATGGAGAAGAAATATCGTTAACAACTGCTTTTGATCGTGTTTATCTTTCCGTACAGTAAAGCAGAGATAAATACAAACGTTTCGTAGGCCTCGACATTTTTGAAGGCAGTAGTTTGGGTCTCCGTAGCTTATGTACGAATTCTGCGCTTTTCACCGGCTACCGCTGCCAAACCTTGAGGTGCCTGATTCCATTAGTAAACTATCAATCTATTGTGCCAATGGATTGTGTTATTTTCGATGGAAAATGCACTACTAGAGGAAATTTGATCAATTTTCTTTGGTCACATCACCGCATTTCGAGCATCCGTTAGTAGCGGGCTCATGGAAAGGAATAAGCAAGCCAAAATTAGATCGTAAAAGTGGAGGGTGGAAACAAAGGAAATAACAGTAGTGGCTAACAATTTAGCCTTTCTTAGAAAAGTGCGACTGAAAGGCCGGCCCACTTAACTAGAAAATACACTAATATTGGAAAATGGAGCCGAAATATAGCCCAGAAACAGCATACCAGAACCGCAAACCTGGCGCGAATTTCAAAGTGTAAATCTCCAAACAAGCGGAATCAACGCCGTTTTGGAGCCGAAATGTTGACTAAAACAGAACAAACAATGGGCGGTCTTGAACAAACCCTAGGCGCTGGTTACGACAAAGGTAAAATAATTAAGCTAGGTGCAGTGGTTATGGAGATATTTGCATTTTTAGCGGTCGACGGCGGATAGCGCCATTTTCGAGCCTCCGCTAAATTCACGTTCTGTTTTGGAAGCGGATACAGAAAAAAGAAAGAAATAATACAAAAAATGGCTAGGCGTAATAAGTTTCGAATATGGAGTAGTAACTGGGAATGCCTAAGATAACGTGTAATTCCCTGCAGTAACGAAGTATGACGCAGTGGGCCGAAAAGCATACTTTCTCAGTAAACGTAGTAAAAGTTGGGAAAACAGACGGAAAGGTTTTAGGGAAATACTAGGTAGGCTGTAAGAATTATTATATAGGTAGAACAGCACAGGATATGGTGTAGCTAGCCCACAGCCAGAATGCGACCGTGTGCGATTTTCAGAGTATATTGGGCCGCAGAATCCACTATTAATGTGGAATTCAACGTTTTTAACAACAATATAAAATACAACCATAAACACAGTGAATTAATGCGACAAACAGGAACACAACGGGAAGCAATAATGGAAAGGACTCACGCGGTTAACGGTCTAAGATAGCTTGGATCAATACTTAAGGATAATAATAATAATAAATAATAATAATAATAATAATAATGCTCTCATTCTCGACAAAGCGAGGCACACTTTACGGGCATGATCATTTTGACAAAACGCTGCGTGATTAGGGATCTGCAAAAAGCCGATATGTTTGTTATAACAGTGCTTGTTTGCGCCGGGGAATGTAAGTATGTAATTGTGTGTGCGTTTATGTAGCTGTGTAATTTGCGCTTGTAACTGTGCTGCTCCATTCTTGAATGTTTGCTATCGTCAGCAATGTGCGAGTAGAAGCTTGATGCCCGTGGGTTGGAGAGTATTATCCAGATATCCACGGGGCAGTGACTTTATTTTGCGGCGAGCCACGACGGCCACGTCACAGTGTTGTTGAGCAGACATTTGTGGCTTTTATAGCAAGAACGCTTGCCAGGCGAAAACCCACCACGTCCTGGAACACTGCCGTCGAACTATTAGCTGGAACGGGTTAAACCCGAACCACCCAGCTGGCACCACGAGGAGATTGTTTGGCTAGCCAGAGCAAATTGTTCTCACTCAGCCTCTGTATAGTACGCTTCCAAACCAAATTTGAAGGTAGAAATTTCAAGAGGGAGACGCGTCAAAATTTCAGGCTGCGCGTCATGGGTCAGTAAGAGACCTATACATAGATCCAAGGGCCGCGATAGTTGTACAGTGTTGGTTGGTTGTGTCACTGTGGTTGTAAGACAAGCAAAACTCCTTTGTTTAGACCCCTGCTAGCTGCACCTCTACAAATTTCTTAATGGATGCTTCATTCGGAAGGCATTGGAATTATCGGAAGGATGGTTCACCATTGAGGTCCCAAAGAAGCGACCAATCGTTTCAACTCAGTTGGCCGTTAAAAATGAATCATCTAGTGCCCGACGATGAACCGGCCGCCGTATCTTTGGAAAGCTCGGGTAAAACAAGCCATTGTTTTCAGTCCCAAGACTAAGTTACTTGACGGACATATTACGACTTACCCAGTACCGTTGCACCGTTAATAGAAAATTTACTTTAGAACTACGGCATTTAATACGCGACTGCGATTAGCCGGCTCAAACTTTGGTTACCTTGTCATACAAACACTGGCAACTAGCCAACTAAGGGGTTAATTTGTCTTCCACTGCTTGCCCAAATCGTTTTAGTGCTGCTCGGAGGTTATTTACTGCCACCGCAGAAACCAGTATAATTACCCCCACACCATTTTATAATTTTGATGCACACAGATATATGCCATCAGTCATTGCGGCAATGATGAATTTCTACCCCTAACATGTCTTTACGGCTACTGTAAAACGGTCGAAACTTACAACAGTTACTGACGCACACCCAGTTAGCAACGTCGCACTCAAGTGACCGATACCGGCCTCATTTCGGTCACTCTGGGAATACTGCAGTTATGTTTCATTTTAATGCATATCCCAACATGTCGTAGTATTTAAACACAAATAACATTTTTCGTAATTAATTATGGTCAAATAAATGCTGCAGGCTGTTTTAAAACGAATCGTTATCGCAGCCTTTCAAATGCCCCTCAGAACTCGTGCCTTGATGCATGGAGCCTGTGTCATGGAAGCGCGTGGAGTCTGCTGCAAATGTCTCGGTGAGGTGCTTAGCTTGTTAGTAGCATGACGGAAGAGCAGCTACAAAGGAACATAAAGGTTGTCTGACTTAAAAAAGGGCTTTTTGGAAATTTAGAGTGCGTTTTTTTCTTGCTGTTGATTTCAAAACTCTGGAAATATCTTTCGGTTTTCGTATACAGGACCATGAATTATCTGACGCATCCGAATTACGGATAAACTAAATGCACGTCCTTTACGTATTAAGGAGATTCTTCGCGCGGACTTTTTAAAGCACCCCGTTATTCTTTTATGGTTCTTATTTCCTAAAGCCGCCATGGCTTGGGATGCATTCGGATGGTTATTGCATCATACTTCGTTCTTCTATGCTAATTACAGTTTGCATTTATATTGCGTACACGAGGACGCTGCTGCTTTCGACGTTCATCCTGCCTGCATCCATTTGCTTCGGGTTTGGGTTGTAGAAATGCAGCACAACAAATGGGTTTCGGCTAGTGCATATTGGTACAGCATGGCATTTGTCATACCATGGGTTGAAGTATTTATACTTCTGAGTTAAATATATTCCACGAACGCTGCCGGAGTGAACGATGTAGCAACTGCTGCATGCCGTTGTGGCCATCCATGGGGTGAGATGGTTAAGCCTCGATTAAATGGACTTTGTTGTTTTCTCTTCCCTTTACCTTTCCATTGTGGTTACGCCATCAAACATTCTTGTTTTCATTCCCAACTAGGCTCATTCACGATAACCTGGAAAGCTGAGACAACTGGGTCCAGGTGGCCATTACGTGTTATCCACTCACTAGTTGCACTTAGGGTGGCCTCCTACTAGGCAGCTGTGACATATTAGCTACATATTGGACTGGTTTAGGTAAGTTGCACTTGTAAGAATGCCAGATTACAGATTCAAGGGTGGACTGCCGGATGCACAAACGCTGTTTGCCAAGTTTGTATTGCCCTTTAAGGCTCCAGTAAACGTCCTACCTGCTTTATCCGTTAAACAGGAATTTCACTAACCCGAAGTCGTAACAAATCTCAGTAACATGAAGCTCATGATATATTAGCAGCGGTGTGCGCTCAGACCCACCACGCCGATGTTTGTAGGCAGCCCTGTCCACAAAGGTGGACGGCCAGCCATCTTATTCGTGCGCGCTTTTGGGCACAAGCTAAGGCAAAAGGTTACCATGAAAAACAAAAGACGTGTGCTTTTCAGATATACAGTTAACTAACACTACGTTGTTATCATCTCCTTTCCTTGCCATGAAGTTGTCCCTTTTTAAGCAACTCGTAATTCCACTCAGCGAGATGCACCACTCGAGCTTCCTGATTGACCAATTTTCGTACCCGAGGCCGTCCCAGTTGGACAAGGTTGGATAGAATTTTAATCAATCAAAATCATATTCGGTTTGGCTTAACAGCTTTAATATTATCTACTTACAATTTGGGAATTTATTTCGGCTTAATGCTGCCGGTACGTGGAATCAGCAAAAATGCATGTAGGGGTAGTAAAAGGGAGCATTTTAAGAGCACACCGAGTTACCAAATGCCGTTCCAAGTAGGATGACTGTTAATCACTGAAAAACATTGTTTAGCTTAAAGGTTATATTATTTAGTACTTGCAAGGTGGAATCGACTTCGTCCTCCTGTTGACGGTAGTTGCAACCAGGAAATATGTGTTCAAGGCACATGTTAAAATTGGGTTGGAGAAATGCATTCTGTGTGACCATAAGGCGTCCAAAGATGTCCGATTGGGCCAGCCAGAGACACAAAACTTGGTCACTCAATGACGACCAAAGGTCAGTCCAGGGTACACATTTTGATTCCTCTTACAGACAGGGAGCATTGATATCGTCGATTGATAGTGAAGCTACTTTGCTTACAGTGAAGCGCAGAAGTACGTTTTGTAGGATCTTTTCAAATGCCATAAAGTTATGCAAATAATTTAATCAGAAGCATGGTGGTTGTAGGTTTGTAGTAGAAAGTACAGTCTTTTGTTTGACTATAGGTACTCTTTCGAAGCATACAATCCCAAGACGAATTATAGCGCTGGTGAGTACAGGTTACAACCTACTATTTGTCAGGAGTGCGTTACTGCGCGTTTACCCACCAGGTTGACTTAAGCATTTTGTCGTAATGGACTTTAAATCTTTTAAGAACTGAACGACTACTAAGCACACGGGTTTCCTAACATTATGGGTGATCCTTACATCGTTCGGCATCCTAACAAAAGAAATGCTACTTATGTTGTTCTCAGCCAACATTAGATCGTACTGCGTGCTGGCCTGGTCTCTATGCTTGGTCCGCGGCAAGACGAAAGTTAAGCGACTCCAGAGAGTTGGTAAGAATAGGATGCACGCGTTAAGGCATTGCGTGCATTCCAACAAGATGCCCGGGTCACATATGAGTTTACTGCACGGTTGTTGCTTTCAGGGCGACCTGTTCTTTACGTCTGCTTTACCCTGACACTTCCGAGCCGCAACTATTTGCACCACATTTAAGTTGCATACGCCACAAGCTTATCGGTTTAGCTTTGCTTTCATTTAGCACAAGATTGTCACCTTTTATAACTCGCAGCTCAAGGACATGGGGTTGACCCTAACAAAGTTCCAACATCTAGTTGCGGTTTCAAACACTCCACTTTGGTCTCTAACCTGTTTCCACTCCACTGACTTCACAACTTTTATTGCCATTAATACTTCCGGTTAGGCTCTTGTGCCTGCATTCGCACCCAGTACCCGTGAATGAAAAAGGTTTAGCTTGTCGACACGACTGACCAAATACTGTCCGCTAAGGTGACAATCGGAACTTCCTGAGTGACCAATTCTAGCGCCCTGGCCGTCCTAATTGGACAGTTATGGACGACGGTTGGTCGCTCGAACTGATCACTTCTCAATTCATCCTTACTTCTTACCATGAACGCATTGGTCCTAGTTGCTACTGCCCTCAATACTAAGCCAAAAGCGGTTTTCAAGTAGCAAAAGGGCTGTATTTCAATCATTAGGCTAAACTGAAAACGTTTGTGCGTGACCAAAATTCATCCCAAATGGAACGACTTTTGGCCACTTAAACTGTTTTCCTATGCAATCTTACCATGCGCTGAAACTGCAGTTTCCTACTTATCGCTACTAACGACATTACAAGGAAATAGATTCCCAAAGTTTAGCCACATAACACTTTAGCCGGTAAGCTAAACCGGAAGTTTACTGTAGTGACCAAAAGTCATCCAAACTTCCGATTAGGACGGCCAAAAGCACAAAAGTTGGTCACCCAAAGAGGTCTTATAGGCTACGGCGCCGACTGAAATCACGATCTTCTTATAGGGTAACGCCGGGTGATCAATGCGCTGTGGTGCTAAGGATGTACAATCCTATTTTAAGGCCTCTCTGAAAGGATCACGCCACTTATTTTCATCCTAACCTTTTGCCCCTGCGAGGGACAAAGAGCTAGACCAAATGGTATGACTGACTGTTCATCCGAGTGGACAGGGTAATGTGGTGAACGTTTCGACTACACTATAACCCATGTCACCAGTGTATATTTTCGGGGCACAAATAGCTTTAACACATTGGAAGTTGATCCTCAAATCATAATGCGTTACTGAAAGTTGTTCCTTATGATAGAATTTTGTCCCACATGTGTTATTGGGTCGACCAGGGGCAATAAACGGTCGCTCAGCCGAAACCACTCAGTCGAGCGCGCGGATGGAGAGTGTGATTTGTTAAGGGCTAACGATAAACATTCGTTCCTGTATGTAAAGTTGCGCAATATAGGTTATTTTCTATTTCTCTGCGTGTGACCCGAGTACATGCTCGAATGGGACTTCAAGCAGTCTACTTGGTCCTCTTTCCTTATTTTTCCCCTAGCCTTTATTCTTATTTAACGTCACCGAAATACTAGCACGGGTCATACGTACATTGCTTGATTGACCGTAACGTGAATAAGACTTCAACTTGGTCCCACCAGATTTACCCTGAGTGAAGGACGCGCCTAAGAGTAGTTTGCCTACGGTTCCCATCCCATTTGAACTTGACTACCCGCAATTGCATTCCTTGCAGCGCTGTCCAAATCACTGATGTAAGTGCGAAGCCGTATCTGTCCCGGATGCAACCACCAACCTTGCTAAACCATGTACGTAACCTAGTCATTTTTGTCCAACAGATCTAGTACGTTTAACCTCTGCTTTGGTTCCGGTGGGAAATGTTACGCTTGAAAATTCTTTGTGTGATGCATCGTTGCAAACCTACGAATTCCGCAAACCAACACTTCTGCGTAGCGTCCGACGTGCGCCTGGAATAGTTTAGAATTGCACGCACTCCGTTGCACATTATAATGGTGGCCGAACGTAACCAGTGGCTGCTCATTTTCTTTCCAGATAGACTGGGATGGCTGGGATAATTTTCTGCAAGAAGGGTTAAAAACCTGCTTCATGCAAAAAATACTGGTACAGCATTTATTTTAATCCGTTTGTTAGGTGGCGTACAGAATATATAAAAGGATGAATGTTTGATTCCCGACAGTATGGGATACGCCTAAAATGCCACGATGATAGCAATGAAGAGGACATATGCAGTATTTCTCACAAGTGTTATCATATAACCGGTAAATACAGGAGTTACCTTTTTTGCATATATGCACGCGCATGAGTTAATTATCATGTTGTCAGTTTGTTACTGCTTTGCTGACTTGGTCGTTGTGTTCGGTGAATTCACCAACGTAGGAAGGGATCAAACAATAACCTCTAATTGGCTGACGTCAGTGAGTGGGGTAAGATCCACCGGAATGGCAGAAAGCAATGATTGCATTACGTGGCGCGTCATATAGTCCACGCTACAAGGTTGTTAAACAGATATTTTTATAAGAAGGACGCTTGCCAGGCGAAAAAGAATCGGGTCACTGAACACTGCCACTAAACCATTAACCGAAACAGGATTAAGCCGCACCATCCAGCTGGCACCACGGCGAGGAAGTTCGGTTAGCCAGCTAGTTTGAGGCTAAGATTTTGCAGGATGTGTGGTAAACATCACATCATGACGTCCCTAGCAAACAGCTTTGTTGAGGAATTGCTTTGCCTGGTTATGCCATTTATCATGCGGTTATCAGTAAGCTGTGTGCATGTGTAATGATTCCACTTAAGTGTACCATTTCGCGCTACATTTATGTTGAATGCAATGAGTCCGGCAATGGATCACATGAGTAAATGCGCGATAGCGGTAAGCAAAGAAGAGATCTACTGTATTATCCAAATACATAATATACATTATGTTGACAGCTTGTAGTTTCTACGCAAAAGAGGGTTATACATCGCCAAGCATGTCAGCATTTGGCAGGGGTAAAGGGGAAAGTGGTGGGGAAAGATGCAAAGAGGTATAAATGCGTGGGAAATACGCTGCTGGTTCTTTACATGAGCGAACAATAGCTTACAAAAATTAAGTTTGGATCATCGCTGAGAATGTTGCACTTGACAGAAGAGGGAACTGTTGTGCGTTAACAGGAAGATAGTTTGGAAAACGCATAAGAGCGAACGGGGTTATGCCGAAAATTGTCCAGCGCGGGGCAGTTTCTTTCACCTACCGGTCACCCAACGGACGGGATTCGATCACTCATGCTAAAAGGGTTGTGTCTGACAAACCATTAATGCCAGTGCTTTTATGACTGTGCTTCGAACTTTTGGTGGACAAAGATGCATATTTTCTAATTTTAGCGTCTACGTTGTCGGCGACTGAAATCAAAACACTGGTGCATTTGATCAACTGCATCATTCGCTCTGACTAATTTTCACCTTTTGACGGTAAAATGCAAGTTATCTTCTTTTCCGCTACAGTACCCCGCTTTGTCGAGAATAAAAATTTAGTCGTTTACTTATAAGCGGCTTTGGCTTTTACCAAAAGCTTATACATTTTTACCTAACTTTGGTAAACTTATTAGAACCTATATTATCAAAAAAAAATAACTATGTTGCTTCCCACTACTACGCTTTAACTATTAACGCTTTGCATACAATGCGTCCTGACTTTCGCGAAACCTCGTGGTTTGTGAAATTTTGATCATGCCTGCCATGGCGGGCCTCAAAATGTTTGAAAATAACGCTTTTATCTATTTATTTAGCAAAGGAAGTCCTAAAATGGGCGGTTCACTTTGCAAAGCTTTTAATCGTGCTGATGACTCTCAAATCCACCGATCCACTATACTTCTTAAGGAGCTGATTTTATTACAATTAATATAACACACATTTTGCTAAATTTAAGAAACAAAGGCAGCTATTCCACTCATTTGTTTTGGTGCATAAAGGAACTCACCGTATCTGCGTTGGTGACAAGTTTGACTTTCAAAAGGTCTAAGAAAAGTGATTAAACTACGGAGTTAGCAGTTTCAAAATGAATTACAACAGTTAGTGTTAGCACTGCAAGACCTACGAGGCCGCACATGAGCTGCTAACGCATTCAAGGCCTGTAAAGACTTGTAATGTCTATGTTTGCTAAACGGCTGGAGCCGGCATGACCTTAATAGCTTTTGCATTAAAGGCCAAGGGTAATGGGACAAGCGGTGCACGTGGCTGACTTGATCCTCCACGATTATACCACCTAGATTCCGTATGATAGCATAAACTTCATGTGAAATCCAATGTCGAAAAATTTCAGAGGGTAAAATTTAGTTCGTCCTAATGAAAGCGCGCCGCATACAGGAGCAGGTGAAACTTTACGTACAATACCATCCTCAACAGAGCCCATGACTGATGTGGTCATTTCAAAGATAATTGTGGGAAACAAACACACCGAAATGCTCAAGGTAGACTTCGCAGAAAACTCAGATGGCAGCATTTTTGCGCACGACCGGCTAGGAAGCAAACGCTGCTTGATCTGTATACAGTAATGCAAGTCAGATGGAACAAACGACTTCTCCGTGTTGAGCTGCAATTGTCTAAAGTTACTCCAGTATTTCAGGTAGCAAATGGCAATAAAGCGGCAGCAAAATAAGGTTACCTCATCAGGCGTAAAACACGGGTGTCACGATTGCTTCAATAATGGCCATATGTATGGTCTACCAGCTGCTACAGTATGAGAAAAAGGCGAGGAGATTTGATGACGCGCTATAAGCGTGCTGTTGTGGCCACCGTGACAGAGAACTGGCTACCTTTTAATAACCTATTAGAAACTTGCTGGACAGCCTCCTGGAATGTCCAGCAATTAGATTTTGGCTTCAAACTGGTGGAGTATATCTGCTGCTTTTAAATCGCTAGCATAATCCTTGGTAGGCACAGTTGTCATTAGTAAAGCGAAAGTTTAGATGGTAATTCGGTTTTTAACATTAATTAAACAGAAGAGTTAAGCACGTGCTACTGCAGCCCATCACCTACACCAGGAGTGGAACAAGTGCTTAAAGAAGTGCTGCAGGCGCGTTAGTTGTTGCGCCTAAAGTACCGAAAGCTGGTGGTCTTAACCGTTCTACTTTCTGATTGGCAGGGTGACAAACATAGGCCAGACACCATGAAGCAAGAGCACATACAGTGGATGAACTGGAATGTAGTCCAATTCTACCTCAGTGTCCCGGCCAGAATTTGCATCGGATGTGCCCCCCCACGTTGGATGTTGCCATTACCAAACACGGTTGCTTGACAGATTAGCGTGTGTAGGCACCTATGGGTAAAAGTGATCCTTGCGTCCTTAAGTTCCCTCTTAACACACCAAAAGTTGTGTAGAATCTCGGAATGGTGAGAAAGTTTAGCCGGATTTATTACAGTATACTGAAAAACATGACACTCAAGGTAGTTTAGTTCCTAACTAGGAACAGGCGTCCATGGAAAAGAGGTGGTTTTGACTTAAAATCGGGCTTGTGCACATTTTTGACAAGTTTGTTCCCCACCGCCTTGTGAATCATTTTAGTAATCCACGAGGGTGAAGGAGCAGAATTGATATAACGCTGAAGAGGCGTGATATGTGATGAAGGTTCCAAGTATTTGATGACTTTGGACGTTGGTTGCAGTACGAAGGATACTAGATTACAGCCAGCAAGTTGCTTCGACAGGCGGAATAAGCACGCAAGCTCCTTTCGGTTGTGTTTGCAAAAACAAATCTAATGTGTTCCAACAGTTATGTTTAATCAGAAGCTTCTCTAAGTGAAGCTGACGGTTGTCTGACCGTGGAAGTTGGCAGCCATGCTGTAGAATCCAATGATAAATTTTAAGTGCTGCTACAGATTTCCAACGTTTACATCCGCGTGTGCGTGTGCTGTAACGTCGCAAACGTGTAAGTATTCTCATAAGCCTAGGCAATAGGTTTTGTTGTAATGGCGAGGTTAAACCAGTTTAAATCAGTCGGTCCTGTTAACCTGCCTCTGGCAATAGTCAAGATGCCGGGTAAAAGATTTAGCATCTCGTGCCTTTATTATACAATTCAGCGCTTTAAGTATGCTAAGTAACACGAACTTGGAATGAGGCGACCATGTTTGCGATCATTAAAGTTGGGGCTGACATGGCACCTCGTAGAATTAAACCAATCTACGACTTGCCCAGGTGCTTAGCAATGCTTATGAAAGCCGGATTTGGGAGCCCCTGGCCGAACCAAATCTAAGTAGCGCGTAACAACGAGGTGTAACTAAAACAAACTCATGCCACAAAACCGTATTCCGCTTCCTCGAGGACATGCATCAACGTCAATAACGTAATTTTGGCAGAGTTGGGCTACCACGGCATTAGTAAAGTAGTTGAGTTTCTGAAGCACCATTTGTTACTTTAGAAATTTACATGAGTTGGAAGGCATTCTTAACATATTTCATGAGATTCGGGATACTCATATGGGCAGCATTTAGAGCTAGCCTCGGTGAGGTCAATTCTCTTATGGGCTTTGCCTATAGTAGCGCCTCCCACAGCTCGGCATTATGCTCCTTATTTTTATGGTTACAAACGTGCCTTCACTTCCTTTTGAACGCCCATTTTATATAGTTGAAGAGAAATTAAAGTTGGTCCTCAGGGACAACCGAGTAACGCGGCCTACTTATAGCATCAACCCAGTAACATTGCCGAAGCAGTAGGACTGGGTCCTGACTACCAACGAATGTTAACAAATGACTACCAGCGGTAACGGTAATGCGGTTCAGACTTCCTTGTAGACATTTTGCTTCCAAAGCACTAGCCAGGCACGCCACCTAGGCGTCATCACGTTGAGCGGGTTCAAGCTTTCGGTGCAGTGCCAGTAGGCTGCCAATAAAGCGCGACTAGGGTTGTTTTGTCTCAAGTGGGCACGGTGCACAACGGTTATTTAACAGAGCAGTGGTTAGGTCACTTTAAAATTACCCGCTTAGGCTTGAACGCCTTATCTTTTAATGCCGTTATTGGCATGAAACGGGTTCAAAAATGCAGCCGGGATGACTGATGGTTAACATGGGATGCCGTTCGAAGATAGCCTAAAGAGCTTGCTGTTGTGTTATTGAAGTGGCTTAGACTAAGAGGTGACCTGACAGAAGCGTTTAAAATAATGAAGGGCCTCATTGACACCAAGCATACAGATTTGCTAGAGCTGGATGTTCTTGATCCACTGCGCAGACATCGTGCAAAGCCTAAGCAACGGAGAGCTGGATTGGGGATAAAGGCAAAGTGTTTTACGCATCCTGTGATACGCAGTTGGAGTAAAATATCTTCTGAGTTAATGAACTGCGAGACAATTAGCCGTCAAATATGGTCTACGATGGTGTTGGTTTTCTTACATTTCAGAACTAACGTAGGTTTGTTGAAAATTGGTCGCAGCACTTGCTGAAGTTATATTTGATGTTGATCCACGAAAATGCAGATATATCTCAGGCATACTAAGCTTATTTTATTGAGGCAAGGTGGGGCGATCAAACGTCAAAATATGAGTTGCTCTACTTCGTTTACCGGTACAAACAGCTAGCCACATCTTAGGCGCAAGTCTGAGTTGTCCATGAATCTTGACTTGACCTTGTCTAACCTGCACTGGAGTAAGTCATTATACAACGTACTGATAAACGTAAATATAAGACTGCAATTTCCTAGAATTTCGGCTACTGTACTTGCCCATGACAGTCAGCTGCGCCTTATTCATAATATGTTGTGTGAGGTGTATAATGTAGTAAACACAAAGAAATGAAGAGGCCTTTAAACTTGTTTTTCTGGACACAATTCCTGTTTGAAGGCTGTAGGTTTCCTGTCGCTAAACGTAACTAAGCGCAAAATTAGTCTCACTAAATGGCTTTTATTATTGATAGAAACAGTACCAAAACTTCTAAAGTCGCTTACAAAATTTGTAGCATTTTTTCAGTCATATTGCATTTCTTTGCCTACCATAAGTCAAAGATATTAATTAGTGAAGTAAGCGATGCAGTGCCACCTTTATGAGCATTTTCTTAGGCCGGTGTTTGCTATAGCGATAATTCACCATGATCTTCATTCACGATTCTTTGATGCGCCAGTTCAAATAAGCTAATCGCGTACTACAACCATACCGCCCTCATTGTTTGAACAATGCCACGTGTAGCATAGAGAAACGAGTTTGTTAAAGTGGTTTGGCACTGAATTGATACTGATTATAATAGGTTCAAATGCCGAAAACGTTTTCAATAATATTTTCTGGTGAAATTTTCGTTTTTGCTTTTGAGCTAATTAGGCAAAATGTTGGCAATAAATTTCCGAGGCAACCTTACAAGGTTCTATTAAATTTATCCTTTGATGTCATCTGTGAATAGCTGCAATAAGTTCGTTGATCAAACTAAGACTGACTTTCAGGACTGACGCCAGAAAAGTCACTGATGCAAGCACCTTGCATGCCAACTAGCAGTTCTGTTAAGCAAGTTTCTTGATTGCTAAGTGCCTCCTGTTTACTACCTGCTACTCCCACGACGGACACCGCAACTGGAATATGGGACAATCCAGGTAGTGCGGAACTCTGGCAAGTTCAAAAGCAGAAACCAAAGAAACCGGCAACGACCTCCAGCGGCTTGAGGCATCACAAATTTGTTGTCTTCCACTTACCTGGATCGTCGGATTTGTGCCCCTAGGTTCGGTGTTAATAAGCCGTCGAGTTTCTTCATTATGTTTGAAATGCTGCTGGACGTCAGTGTAAAGGTCCGGGAAAGAAAATTGAGCTAGCAATTTGTATCATGAGGTTCATTTATTCTAACGAAGCTGGTCCGAGGTTGCTGTTTGCGCGCTTTGGTAGATGTAACAGTCTGAAAAGCCATGTGCCCACAAACATTGAGCCAACAGACCGAGATAAACAAGGAAGCCGTGCTTGAACTAATGCGGTGCACCAATGGCGTTGCAACAAGCGTGCATTGTACATTTTCTGCTACCTACCCAAGTTCCTCAGTGAATCCGATTGAACAGCTCGCTAAGAATTTACGCACGCCCGACAGTTCCTACAGAGGCTTGCGTATAACGTTCACGAATGCTTGCTGTCTAATGAACAAACTTGATGTCGGTTGCCACTTTATTGCCCCTGGGAAAACAGACATATTGGGCCTAGTTTAAACTTGCTTAAATTCGGAGCTAACCTCAGACAAAATGGAAATCAGTGGGTATTCTTGCTTTAGCTGTGATATGCTAGCAAATGAACGCAACGAGATGCTGCAATACATACGGCCTTTCTTGTGCGGGAGACTGGTAAGCATCTAGGGAAGCGGTGATGGCCTGCCTGAGCCGCTCTGGTGTTCGATGCGCTTGAGACGCAGCGAACTCCCCTGGGAGTAGTGTATCGCAGTCTAATGAGTCGCAGCTTGGACTGGTTACCCCACGTGCGCAACCACATGAGTTATCCGCAATTCCTGCTCGTGGGCAATTTTAATCTTCTCCAATGCGGTGGCTTAAAATCGAGCTTCCCTTCGTTCACTGCGAAATCGTGACGAGGTTTGCGGGGAGGATGTGAACTGTGGCCACACAGCACAGTAGTTAGCCGACGCGCGTTATTGTGCACTCGACTCCAGCATGTTTGTCCTGCTGCCAACAAGCTGCGATCTACATGTGGGTGATGTTCAAGTACGAGTGCCCGTGGCAGCTAATGGCCACTGGTAAGCCGTAGCAAGCTTCGAGCTACCACTTCCGCTTATTTTTCGCTGGTGTCAGCTTTCAACTACTGGAACACGGTGTTTCATGGCCTCACTCGAGCCGCCAGTATGATGGACTGGTAGCTACCACAGGCTTCATCGGTTAAAGCGTGTTAGTTAATCATAAAAGAGTGAGTACAATCCTGGTACGTCCGATTTGTTCCCCACAAATATCGGAAAACTGGGCCAGTCCAGCCACAATGTCCGGACGAGGTGGATGGCAAACAGGATCGACGGCGACGACATCTATGAAATAAGTTGGCGTCACCTAACTCTGCCGAACATTACGAGGCGTACAAGTGGCAACCAAATACTTGCAACAGCGCAAAAACTAGCAAATGCCGAAACTTCGATGGGCAACCGGAATCTGCAGCGATAACAGCTCCAAAGCGGAAATTAGCATATGTGAAGCAACGTCTGAAGCCGACAGGTGAGGTGCCTGTGTTGGAGGGCACGGACTGAGCGAACCTTGCTTCCAGCACTGAATGTGCCTCCGTACTGGTAGCGCACTACGCTTCCGCTTTTGCAGCCAACCGAGGGCCCGTATCAATGTTGTCGCAAAGCGCTCCTAACGAACTAGACAGCTTAGCTTGCAGCGTTTATGATGCGCACATATGGCTTGCCAGTCTTGACGGTTATAAGCCCGGCGTTCCTGATTGGCTCTATCCGCGGCTCCTCAAATTGGCAACGACCATACTCTTGCCTGCGGTGACTTAGTGATTTAATCGGTCGTTATCAGCCGGTTCACTGCCGAGCAACTAGAAGTGCTCAGTTTAAAAACCGTTTCCGAAAGGCGGCGATCCCAGCAAGGGGGGCCAAAGACTGGCCGATATGCCTCACCGCTGATTTCGCTAAGACACTCAAGAAGATGGTAACGCGTGTTCTTCTGCAGCATCTTGTGTTGTAAAGCACCTTGAAGCCCGAAAAGCACAGTTTCATGAAAAGCAACTCATGCATTACAAACCTGCTGTTGTCAAGGCGTGAATGTTTGCAAGCGCTAAACCAAGGGGAATCGGTTGACGTCATTTACATTGAATTCAGTAAAGCTTTTGACAAGGTGAACCAGGTGGTCCTCCTTCAGAAGCTGAACATATGCCGAGTTGGTAGCTCATGGCACCAGTGCCTCAGTGACTTCCTTAATGCCCGGAAGTGTAGGGTGAAAGTGGACAACCACTTGACTGAGTGTTAGCCTTCGAGCAGGAGCGTTCCGCAGGGCACGGTTCCTAGGCCCATGTTGTTTCTGATGCACATCAGCAAATTGCCTCAGCCGCTCAACTTAGCGCGTTGTTTACGGAGGACCTTCAGGTATGGAGAGCAATTGAGGCACATGACGCCTGCGCCCTGCATCAGCAGGAACTTGCCCGCCTCTTCATGTGGTCAGCAAAGGTCCACCTTCCGATCAACCCGGTTACGTTGGTATGCAAGAGCTTGGGCAAGGGTGGTGACGGTCGAGTCTACAGTCTGACCAGCCGATAGGTACCCCCAGCACCATCCGTGAAAATCCCGGCGTGCTATCACGCTGTGATTTGGAAGCCTTTGAAAACACGAATAAACTATTCCAAAACGGACTGCGCATGCTCCAGGCGCTAAAACACATGTTCTGTACTTGGGCGGACGAGGTTGCCATCCGCCTTTTTGCATCTATCATTAGAGTATTGCTCGCGTACAGCATGTTTTTCTATTCTTCGCAAATCCGGGCGAGGTGCAAAGGATTGAGCGAATACCGCGTTTTGCCACAAGGCTAATCCCTGGTTTACGGAGTGTGCCTTATAGTGACCGAATGCTGCCTGACCTCAGCATGACGCACGGAACATTACGGATGAGTGATTACCCTTATGTTGAGGCCACTGCTTCATCTGCGCAGACCAATCAGCAAACAAAAACACTGCTACAAGCTTGTCGTACCGGATTTGAAATAAGTCGTTCGACGACTGCTTGGGGTGGAGGGTGGTGAATATTTGAAACAACATGCCTGCAGACACAGTTGAAGCAAAATCGGTGCCTGTGGTTAAGCAACCCCTGCACTCACACTTTCCCGACTTGGGCTTTCGAGAATAAGCACCATCCTAATAGGCAGTTTTGCTTGAAAAATATTAAAAATAGCTACATAGAGCATTCTTTACTCGCCGCATCTTCTCATTATACAGTATTCAGAAAGCACTGACCCATAGTGAGTGCGAAATGTACTGCATCGAAGACTTGACAGGAAAAATATCCACTACGTCCTGGAGCACTGTAGCCAAACCTTTAATGAAATGAGGTAGAGCCGTACCACCAAGCTAGTGCCACGTGGTAGACATATTGGCTTTGTCGAATAAACAGCTTGAGGTTGCTGACGAGCCACAAGCTAGTGATTAGATGCTTGACAGGCAGGACCACAAGTTAGGTAGTTTTGGCTTGGTTCAGATATTTTGATTTAATCAGTTGGTTTGACGGCTTTTGTAGGCAGACCGTGGCAGCTCCAATCCCCTGGATAAATGCCACTAGATCTAATTGAGCAGTGTTAGTAGATTAGATAAATGGTGCGTTTTGGAGGTCTGATGGGATCCATCATTGCCTTTGTATATTCCGTTGGTTGCAGACCCGCAGGCCAGGTGGGCTCCCATTAAGTTCCTGGTAATCTCTTCAAATCTCGAGAAAATGATACGGGTTGGTACTATTATTAATTTAAGGTGTTAGGTACACCGCAATTGCAAAATGATATTTTGGTACTCGTAAGGAAGCGAAGTGGGCCTAAGTTAGATAAATGGTATTTATAACCGTTTTCTCACCAAGTTAAATCTAGAGTAATTACATAGGAACTTGATATATCCGCTCAATCTTTCTGCTTAGCGTACAGCCTACTACGCAGTTACAGAACTTGCACGTAGTTGCACAGCGCGTATCCTTATTCCCAACCGTTTTGTTGCTAAAGTTACATAAACTGCAGATCGTAATGCACGTAGAGTAGAATTTCCCTGTTGATTGTTTTCAGTTTTGTCCTTTGCAGTCCTCCTGCCGTGCCCACCCTTTTCATTTCGTGAGGCCAAAACTTCAATCAAATATCTTTTGGGGGCTGCCAATTATCTGACGAATCGTACGTTGGCTTGAGCAGTGCCAAATTGCCAAGAAGGGATTACCTGCACAGCAAACTTGTTGCGTGCGGTATATACATCTACTGGGGCTCAGAGCGTGATTCATCGGCACCCGCCACCTCCGAGACCCAAGTTCGGTGATGGTCGCTGGCCACGGAGACGTTCCAAGCTCAGCTTATACGAAGTCGAAACAAGCGAAAAGGAGTAGGATACTTTCCCATTCATGCGCTAGCCACCGATGTATACAATCAAACTGAAACATCTGGTTGCCCAAATAACGCGCACGTTACGTAGAGAAGATTTGTAATCCATTTTCACCAAGACCAAGTGATCTAAACTCCTCATTCAATACTACAGCGGTGTAAACCAATGGATCTACATTGAGTAAAGGTTCACTAGCCAAACATCATTGCATGGCGTCACCAACCCTAAAGACCTCAGAATTTACTGACGACATGAAACCTACGTTGAGTTACAAGCATACAGCATTGTCCTAAATAAAGTTTAATGCAAGCCGCATTGCTACTTCCTATATTGGTACTGAGGTTATCCGCCATCTTTTGTCCGATAGGTTGGCCGCCCGTTCCGCGGAATTTGGCGATAAGCGGCTCTGAAGCACAGAAAGTTATCGGGTAATGTCAACTGGCAATACTAAAATATCAGCACGCCGTAACAACTGATTTGACTGACCGAGAGCGTGGATTTGTTGTAAAACTTTCTCGATTAGCTAACCTGCTTGGACCTGTTCTATAGTCTACCTTTGCCACAGCAGCAACTTGTAGTATTACCAAACGTGGCTTCAAAACAACCTCTTCATAGTGTAAGCTGGGTGGTCCAGGTTAGACACGTTTCAGCAAATAGTTCGGCGGCTTTGCTCTAGGATCTAGTGGGATTCCGCTTAGCGCGCATTCTTAAAATAACATTTCACCAATGTTTGTATTATAATTGCGTCGCCACTGTTATAATTGAGGGAACGCCGCCTCTGAGATAATTGCGCAATTCCTGATAAGAGGGTCGCTGGCACGCCTACGATAATTGCTTGTTACTCTGACCGCTCGAACGGAATTGCGCTGTCCTGATGACGCTAGCTTAGCCGGTGAGGCGGATAATTGAGCGAGCTTGTGAACGATCCTAGCCGCACGTGTTCGGATAGGCGCCAAGCCTCGGAACGGACGCAGACGAGAGGGGGTTAACGATAGACGCGCAGCTAATGACTTAGACGCGAAGGCTGGCCAGCTAACGACTCACACGCAATCACGCGACCGGACCGACTCCCAACTGAGGCGAAGAGAAAGAAAAGGCAAGTGGTCCTCTGAAGACTCTTTTACGACCGACAAAGGGCGATCACAGCCAGTGCTATGGGTTATTAAGTTAGGGAAAACAGTCACCACGCAGAGGTGGTAGTTTGCAAATGAGCATTGTCGAAAGGTGCGCAGTTGGGCCGGGTCTCGGAGTGGCTGAGCTCTGCTGCGTTGTGGGGAGGAATTGGCCCTCGCTTTCCACAGCCGTTCTGCTGGGTTTCTGGCGCGTTTTTGCGGGAATATTTGACGTGCCCGCGACAGTTTGTTTAAGGATACTGCGACAAGGCAGACCTGTCTAGCAAACAACTAAAGCCACTGCTCCTTGCTTAATGCATGGGGGTCAGCCAACTACTTTGAAGAATTCATAGGATCCATCAAATTCAATCACAAGGGTAGTAGCGCATGAAAAGTGCAATCGACTACGCTACGTAAACACATACCCAAATATAAATATGTATATTTGTATTCTCGCCAATGCAGAGCATATCGCCATGTTGATGGTACCCAATTTGTTAAATAATTTGTTCATTTTCGACAGTTGGATACCTACGTAGGTACTTGTCTGCTATCGCACTTGTGCAGTTTATTTGATCCTTAACAACCTTTTGATACTTGGAGACATACCTAAACGACTTACTGACACTTGATGCATTGTGTTCAACATTTAGTTACTGCTGGTACTCTTATGCAAGTGCTAAGTCTTTGCGCCTTAAGCATTTTGAGGAGGATTATATATATTTTAGTTAACTTAATCAATTATCGTTATAAATAACTAGGGTATATCGGGCTTTTTTGGGATGTTTGACAAAGCGACGTGTAAGTGCATCGTGGACAGGAATGCTATGCTTAGGTACCGAGAAATAACAATATATAGCCTACGCGTTCCATGCTTCCGAAAACCATTTCAGACAATGTGCGAAGAATGTTTGAACGTAAACTATTTTGACGTATGTTATTATGCATAAAATTTTCCTAGTTAACAAGCATTTGCTCAAAGTGGTCTGTTAGTTATCTTATGAAGCGAGTAACCACGCGTTTTGGGAGCCGAAGAGGTTCATCCAGTTGCTGGTTTTGTGGCCCACCTTTTTATTCTAGTTGCCAGTCAAGCTGCAACTGACACACAGATGGTTTTGAAATGTGTTCATGGAAACCGAGGTAATACACTCTTTCCATGAAAGGTGTAAGAGCGCGGGATATAGCAAGGTAATAATAATTGTGTGTTTAGTTAAGAAGAAAAGTTAGCCAGAGAAGGAAGTGGTAAAAATAGACTAGACGTTTATATTAGCTCAAGTGCCGATGGCTCGTATTTCCACCTAGTTTGGTATATGGACAAGGGGAAATAACGACGGCGATGGTAGTATAAATTGGACCGGGGAAAACAACGGGCGATGTCAACCAACAATGCATGAAGTAAGATAAGTGCTGTAGCTATCGTGCGACACGGGTGCCCTTGTGATTTTATTTGACGATTAGTTGCCCGTTGAAGGAGGACAATAGCAGGATTAGCCGACTAAATCAATGCCATACTCGCATAAAAATATGCTTGTACAGAAAGTGACCGGGGGTTTACGGAGGGGGCTTGCTGGATAATCGCTTGCCTCGAGAAGTAGGCAAACCATAGTTATCCGTTTGAGAACAACCGAAGCTCTCTCTTTGTACCCAGAAGCGTGACACTGCAGGTGTATAAATTGGCACACCATCGATTTCTCCATAGCATTTATTGATATAAAGCGACCCGTAACCAACTTGACTTCCGGACATTTAGCACTTTTTTTATTTGGATATTTATAACATGGTTAGCTGTGGTCTGTTGTACAAAAATGCTCTCCTTTTGTCTATAGCGCAACCAAGTTTAAGTACCAAATTTCCCAAGTGATCTCGTCCCTACTTTCTAGTAAGTTGATTAACTATGTTCGATTTCTTAATAGAAGAAAAATAGGTGTTTATGTTTCGTAACACTGAAGTGCCGATACTATCATCTATTGCGCAAAACGGTAAATATATTTTGATCCACTTTGCTATACCTTAGGTTCAAATAAGGTGTAGAGAAAGCTTTATTCCTCGTTTTAAATGACGTTCACCAACAACCGCAGTTTTGTGCCCAAAACGTATATTGTTTATCCCTAGCAACCAGAGGTTCTAGTTAATAGAATCAGTCACAAAGAACCATTTTCTAAAGGTACTCCGACTAACTTTTGCAAAATAGGTTCACAGTTAACTAGAACTTTTGGAAAATTATTAAGGATATTTTGCGAATCTACGAGCTCCCTATACTTGCATTATATCGTAACCATGTCATTCTAGATAACGCTATAATAAACATACGATTGCTGTTTTGTGAACCTCGGCCAAGAATATAGGTGAAGTGGACCCGCAGTTTCTACACCCTCAGAAAATGAAGCTAATCGCCCTAGAAATAGGTACTTGTTTTTGGCATGACCAATTCTGACTTACAGGTTAGCTGGGGAAAAGCAACAAGTTTGGCGGACTTATAGAAGCTGTTTTCTTATATAGACATCGTATGCTAACGTTTGCTTGTGCTTCTAGTCATAGTCGAACAGCTACGAAATAATAAAAGCTACGGTCCATTATATATTACTTTGAGCTATAAAAACGAGCAGGGAAGTATATGCATCCATTGCGGTTAGCTAAAAATTTAACTACGTTGGATTCAAACGTTCAGCTTTCTTAACTTCCGGTAGCTGTTTTACTTTAAGTCACTTTGTGCTTCGCACACCGTTGCGGCTGTAACGGGTGACGTTTACTTTTTACTAGCCAGCATTATGTGTAAAATCCAGTAGCCTGTCGATTCCACAGGTCCTTTCAATCTTAGCTGAATAATTTACGCTGCTGTATTTATCTCAGTTGTCCCCTAGGGCTTTTCCTACCCGGTTATGTTATGCATTAAATTATGAATAAATATCGCTTAATATCACTAGCTACCAAGGCTATTTGACCGGTCATTCCTAAAGTATTAATTGGCACGGGTTTAGTATAGCTTTGATTTCACCACTGCATTTACGAACCTGCAGCTAACCAAAGAAGTTGCATGGACAGGTGTTTACATAACTGCACCACAGTACGTGTGGTTTATAACGCAACCACCGCTATGAAGGTGACCTAGACAATATCGTTTACAGAGGGGCTGTGGTTTACTTGACCATAGTTATCCAATGCGCAGCGTAGTTCTGATTGCACTAAACCGTATCTTTCTTTGTAAGTTGGTAGTGAGCCCATAGGCCGCATACAGTGGCAGCAGACCGAAGCAAAATGTCTTTCTATACACCAGCTAAAAAGCCACGTAGTTTAGCGGGGGTGTGGCAGAATATCCTGATGACAGCATGCCAACATTCGCATGTGGTTATTAGACACGCCTCTGCTCGGGGCAAATGTCCGCTCATTTCATATCACCGGTGGAAAGAAAGGTGGCTTGCTGTTGTTAAATATCTTAAGTCAAGCCAAGAATTCGCTTTCATGCACCCATGAAGGATGAATATTTAGCTACTGCCTCCAAATATACATACTTTGAAAATACGGTAAACACAACATTTAAAACTTTAAGTGATTTATTTTTGCAGCCGGCGTGTAGAAGGTTACTTCCACATCTTTTTTAAGCACATGCGCCGGCACAGGTGTACAGAAGTAAGAATAGAGGAAAGCCACAAAATTAACTCTTTTGAAGTGTGACCAGATAACATAGTGTACTCGGTAAGCCCGGTCTCATGTACGGCTTGCTTTCCAAGAAAAGGAGAGAAACAATGCAGCGAACATGGTAACATTGCTTAAAAAGAGTAAACCTAAATGTAAAAATGACTTAGGACTACGTTTATAGACCTTGACTCAATATTGCTGGAATTTTAGCGGAGACAAGTCCAACAATCTGTATCCTTTAGCAGCGGAATACTTAAGTCAGGGAAAATGCTTGCCACCTGTATGACGGAAGCCGCGGCCAGCAATTCCGTGTGGAACTATGTAGTCCCTAAGGCGATGTTCAACGTAGTAACGGTGATACTGGTAAACAATTGTGACGCTCATGTTTTAAATGCTAATAGGCTGTGTACAAGAATCCTAATAAAGGAAGGATAAAGTCATCCACATTCTGTTGAGAAGGAAAGAAAGAACGAAGGAAACAAACAGAAAAGAACGCCACCACTATTTTCTACTCTAAAACTTCTGCTTGGAAGTTATAAACACAAACCATTCTCGAATGCCCAAGGTTTGTTGGGATGCAAAATGAAACAAAAAGCGTCATACCAGTTAAGCCAGCACACTTTATATTTGCTGTCAAACTCTTTAGCTCTGCACTGAGCAACGGGTCATGCCATGGGTTTAAGTGACATTGATATAACAAAATACAAGAATAAAAGTACAATCAATGTGAAACATTAGTAAAGGTTTTTTTTATTTTTAATGCTTCGCGCTTGACTCTGGTTCTACCGTGTTTGCTCTGCTGAGAGCCAGAGCGGCAAAAACTTTTACCCAACGTGCGCTCGCTGAAAATCACTTTGCGGTTCCTGCTTCGAATTTCCGGTTTTCCACAGATTTAGCTCTATGTGGAATTAATCTAGTCACATTAAATCGTTTGCCACCACCATTGATTGCACATTATTGCAATTCCACACATCTAGGGACCTATCGGCACGAAAGTCCAACGACAGACTGCTAAGATTCCAAAATAAGTCCGAGCGGAACGTCTCGGACTGTCGGAGCAATGTTCAGCAACACTTCCCCTTTACACATCTTTGTGTCTTTCTTAACGCATGGCAGTAGAGTAGCTATGACCTTGGCCTCAACCTGGCCGGTAACACAACTGGTGCACGCGATTCCGTCAACTACTTCATGAAGAGTGCGAATAGTGCTTGCATTCCTAATAATGCTCACTGGAACACTGCGAAAGGAGTAACAAGGCGTAGTCACCACGACCTACCGCGCATCCACGCGCTCCAGCGATGCCGGCTACCCTATCCACGCCCCAACCAAGACTCGAACCCCCGTCACCTATACTACGAGACCAGCGCCGTAAAACTAGACTTTGGAAACGACGTAGAAGGGTCCTAACTGCTCATATTCCTACCAGCACGACAGTCCGCTTCTGTCAGATATCTACGTAATCCCACTGTTACATGCTCAAACTAACGTCGAAATCTATCAGCAGTCAGTACTCCGCAGGGCCTCCGTTGAATCCCGGGCTGCTTTTTTCTTTATGGCATCTGTGCCTTGCGTTAAGCGGCATTAATCGCTTACCATTGTACAGTTCCAAGCATGGACATATGAACAATTTTCTACTGTCACTGTTACCGTCGCCATAAAATCTCTGTACAGTTGCACATACCTGATCACGCCTCCATGGGCCTGCTTCGCATAGTCGAAAATAAAATATTTATATATCTATACAGTTACTCAAATGTTTAAAATTCGTTAGTTCATCGAGGCAATCGGAAATGCCGATGTAACAACATGAGCCTTACATAAACTGAAGTTCAAAAATGGTTACCAGCTAGAATACTAGAACCTACGTTACCGCCTATGTGACTAGGTGTGTAGTCGTGAGTGAACGACTGAGTGCATCGCAGTAAAGCTGCTGCGAAATAAGTAGATAACAATTTTAGCGCCCGTCGCATGTTATCACACTTCCTTCCTGAGGACCGGATAGGTGTGTGTAGGTTAGTCTACAGTCTTAGGACAAAGTATGCATCAGTTTACAGTGGAAAAAACGGCCCCTTTGTAGCACATGCCTCCCTGGGCGTACTTCCCCTTCCCCCAAAGGCAGGCCGCTGCTGTCTAAGGCGACCCCTCAAGGGATCGACAGATTGTGGTTCCCTCGGACAGGTAATTGTTATGCCTTGGTTCATGTTTGGGGACCTTACTCATAGGAAGGAAGGCTGAGGATGTTTTTGGCTGTTTGCCATGACAACTTGGACTTTATCCGTCGTTGCGTGTAGATGGTAGTCATATGGGTCTGATTTGTATACAAAAGTACAGGTTATTTACAAATCCTTAATCCTATATGGAACCTGTACACCGTTATCTAGCCAAGCGAGTGTTCAACCACAAAAGTTACGGAAGATAACTAGCAACTACAGCATTCTGTGTCCATTTCGAGCGTAATAGCCTCAGATTGGAGAGTCTGACAAAGGTCAAAATGCCTGGTTCCAAAATCAAAACTTGTAGGCATTAAAACTTAGAGTAATAATATTTGTAATGCGACAAAGCTTACGTAGGCGTACGTTAGCCTAATGTTTTGAGGGTAGGTAGGGTACAAATCATTCAAACTTTAAAACAAAATGCCGAATTTTTAAACGACGATAAAAACAACGCAGCAAGGCTTAAAAAACAGCAGACAAACGGAGAGGCAGACATAAACACACTGCGTTGAATAAGGTGCCTGCCTGCAATTGCAAGCAAAATCCCACTAGTTGGACCAATTATTCAACCACTAGCTTTGTACTTTGCAAAAGAATTTAATAACAAAGTTTAAGTCGCCAAAATGTTGGCTGTAGGCTTTCATCAGTAAGTACAAACTTGTGTTTGATTAGCAATCTGGCGAAACTGCTGACGCAGTTATGTGGGCTACATCAGGCTGGATAGCAAAAGTGCCGAACATACGTTCTTGTTACGCAACTCAAAACAATTAGAATTTGGATGTACCTGGGTTGTTAATCAAAGGTACATGAGCGAAAACGTTTTTTTGTCAGACGCGAAAAGGATTCAGGTGGCAAAGAAGCAAGGAGTGAATCCCAGTTACACTGTGTACTAACTAACATGCTGGGGAGTGCGAGACGCCGCCTTAGTGTTTGGCAAGTACGTCAGCCCTCGAACTTTTAACACTTCAACCTGAAAATCTACCGGTATTGTACAAGAATAATAAAATGTGGATAACTAGTTATTTTTGAAGCTTGGCTTAAAGGTTGGCTAAAACGATGCAACAAAACAGCGTTACACCATTTTGTTCTTTTGTACTGCTGTTTGCCATCCTAACCTCTAGCTAACAATGTGAAACGGGAGGTCCTACCACCTACCACCGCTGTGCTAGTTCAACCTTCCATCAAAGTGTCATATAAGTATTTAAAACTTGAAAAAAGCAGTTTCTACAGATTATTACCATTGTGAAATCACACAAAGATATGTCACGAACTGAATTCATGAAAAGAAAGGAATTGTTAAACATCGATTTCTGGATCGCTGCCGCTTGGAGGGACGTGGAGAAGTTTACAATTTCTTTGTATTTGTAAAACAGGGTATCCTTTTCTTGTGGACAATGAGGTTAAGACAGTGCAAACTAGACTTAACCCAAAGGAGCAACTTGTTCCTTCTGCAACCTATATTACATTGGATAACCTTTCAAAGAAACTGTATAGATGCCAACTTACCGACAGCCCCATGGTTGCTTCTTATCTCTAAACAAGTAATACAAGACATAGAAGCTGGAACCTTCCTTTCACTTTACTTTTGGCAACTGAGGATGGAAATAGTGAATCAGATGGCAAGCAGAAAGAATATTCTCCATGCGTGATCACAGCACGTACATTCATGGACGCAACGGGTGCTGTTAATGTTTTACACTCCTACGCAATAAGTTGGGCACTCAGTGACATGCTTGCAATGACGGTGAATCTGAAAGGGAAACTAAATTCATCTTTCATCACAAGTGCAAAGCAATAGGTTTCCACACTTGATGGTTTTCGTCTGGCGAAAAATGATACGGACCATAAAAGTGTGTATGCATGATTTTGTTAAAACTTGTGTACTACGTGGGTTTATAGATTGGTTTTGGTAGTGCCTAATCAAAAAGTAAATTTTTACCTTGTTATCTATCATCAATCCCACAGTATACACTAGCACCGTTTTTGCCTTAATTCGAAGACTAAAATTAAATACAGGTGTCTGTGTATGGACGTATTTTGCATTTGAAAGCGTAGCGCACATGTGCCATTGGTGGTGAATAGTGATTTTTTTACATGAACATATCTATAGTGGCCACCGGCCCCATGCGTCGTCGCCTTAGACAGATTTGGTTATATATATATTACAGTTCAGTGCGGCGGCGCCAGTCGTATGACTCACATCACCAGAATTAACAGCTGGAATGGCGAAAGCGTGTTTTCCGGCTAGAGAACCTTGTACCAGCTGGGTGGCAGAGAAATAACGCAAGAATTATACAGCAAAATGAATTAGGAAATTTAGCAAATGAAAAACTGATGTTAAATAGAGGAAACCCTGCAATGAAGTGATAACTCTTCAAATAAAGTAAACTATCTTAATTTGAGAATTGAACTAGGATGTTAATGTAAGTATCTGGTCGAAACGGTCGAGTCCGCTAATGCCGGGCTTTGAATACAGGCGGTTGCTTAGCACGGTAACTGGAATCTGAGTTCTCTAAATGTGTGGGTTTTAATAAGGTAAGTTATTGCGGAAGGTGTTTATAAGGAGGTCAGGGACTACATAAAGCTGAAAACTACTGTGCCATGCTTATCGGCAACGTCGTAAAAGATGTGAAAGTTTAACATATAACTGTACGCAAGTGGGTAAAAAAGAAAGGGAATGTAAAAGATTCGCTTAGGAAAGACGGCGCTATCTTTTCCTAAAGTGCACTATGTGCTGACATGTACGGTTACCTTTCCGAAATGTATGAGAGTTCCTGTATAGCATTTGGTTTGTAAGTACTAACTGGTTTGTAGTGGAGGTTAGCTGTGAAGGTGCTAATGGTATAATCGAAGTGATGAACATAATCATTGTTAAGCGTTAGATACAGGACCGTGTGTGTGTAGACACGTTCCCTTCTCTCAAGCGTTATATATATGTGTATATGTATATATAATAATTTTTATCGAAATATGTTATTGGTGCATGTTATTATTGGTATGCATGTGGAATTATTACCCCTTTGTTGGTAGTTATGCCAAGGCATGTGTAAACGTGGAATTATGAAGCTGCATGAAAATGGTGACGTTAATAAATATGTTTACATGTGCATAACTATGGCACTATGTGTATGCTTACACACAGAAGTATATCTATATGGATACGTATATATGCAGGTAAGTTGATATATATATCTACGTATATATATACATACGTATATATAGAGGAGGCAAATACATCCTATGGAAGTGTAAGTGGGTGGCTGCATGAAGAGGCACGGTGTGTATGAAGTAAGCATTCGCTTGCGCGATACATCTAAGTGCCTGCTAAAAGTGATTCAAAAAGATGTTTCAAGTCGATGCTCGAACTATTTCACCGTCGGTGGCCTCACGACGTCGGCAGGCAGTGTGTTCCAATAAGCTGTAGCCCTACGCGATAACCGAAAAGCTGTACAAACCCGGTCAGACCGGGGTTTATGCAACTTTAATGGTAGCCACGAAGGGTTGGCGCTTGAGTAGGGCGAAAAAGAGCAGTCAAACCAGCACCCAGCTGACCCCTCAGAATATGATATGTGAGGACCATGTCGCCCTAAATACTCATGTAATAAATGGAAGAAGTGAAATGTGCATGATGAAGGAGCAGGTAAGTGACTACACCAACATCCGGCACGTCGGTTAAGTTGTTTGCGTACAGCAACCTCCAACCAAGCTGGCTTTGCCCTAGTTATTTTTCCACTATACATTGGCATATAGGGAGATAGCTCACTCAAGTATGGTTTAAATCTGACCCTATCCGTTTGAATGTCGTATTTTTCCAAAATAACACAAAGCGGCTTTGCGGCCTTGGCTTTCATTGTATGAAAGTCCGCGCGCCGTAGGTTTGTAACTCGGTCGGGACGATCACTTTTCTGACGACTAAGGGCGCACTTATATGAGATACTTGCGTGGGACCTAGCACCGAGTGGTGGGTTGCCTAAAATAGCCATGAAAAACGCAATGGGTTTAACGAAGATAAAGTGCAGAAGGACGGGTTTCGACCCATCATGCATGTAGTAGGCTGGTCGAAAATCTGGTATGGGGATGCATGCAATGCCAGCTCCAGAGGCTTGGTACCCAGAGCCTTGTAACATCATCGCAAGGAAACTTCTGCCCGTCAAAGTTGGGAAGATTAGAGTACCATATCACTAAAGACCTATTTACCAAATGTTCACGGAAGAAATTAACGAGATCCTTAGCAACGCTGTTGGGGCTTCTATGGACCATCTCAACTTTAAGTTTCGCGGAGGCAATACACTTGTTGACTGCGAGTACCTCAACATCACAGTCTGGTGATCGGAACCTATACGGCTTCACGGCAGTACTTGCGGACTTAATGTACAAAGCCACGTCACCCTCGCGTCGATCAGAGGTGCGGTCACATCTCAGCCTTGCGTAACCTGGCAAGCACACTTTACATTGCGTGATGTCGGTGGACCACTCCGTTTCAACGAATGCGAGAGTGTCGGGACGGCAGTCGTCGACAAGTGCACGGACTTGCCAAGCTTGTTTCGCAGGCTACGCATACTGCTTACGTCACCTGAAGGGATTTATCTATGTGAGTCCGGGATCGTAGCCCACCAGAACCGGCTCTGGTAGGACGAGTTGGACCGCCGGCTCTGCATCCAAAAATGAGGTTTCCTCTGTAAAAAACGCATCACGGAACGCATTCACCTGCGTCGCGCCCTCGTCCACAACCAGCGTTCGCGCACGGATATCTCCGTGGCCAACTCCAGCATACTTCTTACCGCCTCTTAGTAGCTGGCCCTCGACTCATTCGGCAAGAGAGCATAAAAGAAACTAATACCAAGGCCGCTGAGGTCCACCAACTTACAACGTCACAGGATATAACCGCCGTAATCGATTTGATATGTGAAGTACTCCAAAATTATCTCCTTGTATTGGCCTACCAGTTCCATCATGTGCGAAGGGACGAAAAAGAGGTACCAGAGCCCAGTTCCCACATGTATTATTTTCAGCTGATCATCGCTTCGCAAAAGCTGCCTAACCACCTCCATCTCAGTGGCATCAACTTTATGCTGACGTCGCCGTATGTCATACAAACGAATGGTATATTAGACGCGCAGATGCCCGCATCGCCTGCCTACAACGAAACGTATCCCTCAGGTTTAGCACCGTGCTTTCTTGTTCTTTGGTTAGCCGCCGATTTTCGGCATAAGGCCAGGACTTCCCTACGTGAAAATTGTGCAAATAACGCAGACAAGCGGATCCAATCTCATAAAATCCTCCCTTCAAAAGCACTGAGAACCGGGCCATGCAAGCGAAACACCGGTAAATGTTATAAAAATTGTCACGAGAATACACAAGACTTACCGCTTTCCGCGAGCATTCGAGCGCTTGATATGCACGCACAGAAACCGAATAAATCGGTACCTGCATCGTTCGGGAAGCACATACCCTGTTTCCCTTCTGTAAGCTTTCGCAGTAACAACGGTCCGACGAGCAAACGATGTCTTCGTTTCCGTATGAAAATGTTTCAGAGCCTCAAGTAGAGCTAAGAAGTCCAGATAGGGACCTCTGAAGATACGTCGAAAGGCGCTAGACTCAGCCACCATGGCTGCTGTCCCTGGAAGCAAGAATATGATTAACCATGTTAACGCATTAAAACCCTTTCGTATAATGATTTACAATTCACCTCTTAGTATATTAATAACGACGTTCACATAATAATAAACATACTCATGCAGCGAAAAGCCCCATATTTTCCTTTAACAACAAACAACCTTGTGTACGGCCATCAAACTGTCGAAATCTTGTTGATCGCCAATGGCGGACAGGACGCTCGCCAGCAGATTCGGTTGCGTTAGTTACCATGAAGGATAGAGGCTTGTGCCTAACGTGCGTCCTGTTCCATGTACCAGTAAGCGAGCAACGACCCCCTGCTCTTCGACGTTGGATTAACTCTTCTTGGTTTTGCAAAAGGATGAAGCAAGTACAGGAGCAATTTTTTCACTTTCATGGATCAGAATCAGAATATGCTCCATATTCCAGTATCATTACGCTTAGACGCAAGCATTTTCAGCTTGTCACTCATTCACCCGCAAAGGTTGCAAAAATTGTTGCTGTATCTGACCACAGAAGTTAGTTACGGCCGATTTTGGTTCCATGCGTTGGATACTGCGCCAGAGTCGCAATAAATAAGAGTGGTAAGGAAACAAAGCTTAATGTAAACGGATCGTAAAGAAGGTGGAATCAAGAAAGTGCTGCGTTAAACAAACCCGCATGGAATGAAAATTATCGATTGGAAGAAGGTGCTTGTTTCTGGCAGCCCGTGTCCAGATGCTGTCCAGATTAGCCTCCTAAACGTTCCTGTGAGAGCATAGGCTAAACTGGACAGAATCGTGTACCGTTAGATGGCTAAAAACGGATTTCCGCTAGTTTATAGTGGACTAATGAAAATACTAGCGTTTACCAATTGAAATTCACCGCTATGCTTGGCAATCCGGCAGCTCCAGAACCCTTGATTGTGTATCATCGATATCTGTATACGGACACCACACTACTACACACCTAGCATCTAACAAAAATCTTGACCGTTTGGACCTAAGGTTCACGCAGCACGTGTTGCCGTAGCACCTGGAGGTGGATGCACACCTAGGCGTCGCTCTATGCTGCTGGGCTGGAGTCGAAATGGCACTTACCGCGCACCTGAGTACCTCACGAGGTGAAAGAAAATGACAACCGGGGTATAAGCAATGTTTACGTACATGAAACTGTATAGTACTAAATCGGGTTTGTAGCAAAGGCCGGCATTGTCCAGATGTTTACTCCGCTTTGACGATTGACAACGTAGGTTAAAGCTGTTTATGAGGAAGCAGCTGGTTTACCTCTTTTGCACTGCATTCCTAACTTCGCTTAACCATCGGTCTCTTGTGCCGTGCAGAATGCAACCAGGTTTTGAGGTAGCGTGTAACATTAGCATCCGAGACTGCAGCACCCACAGGCTAAACCGAATGATGCCATTGTAGATTTTATGGATTGCGGTATGTCAACTTGTACCACGCCGTTCATATTTGTCCGCCTGAATGCAGACGGGATTCCTGTGCCTGAGTAATTGATCTCCTAGGCACTCATCTTATCGTTTGCCGCTCCACGGTACCCCGGACGACAAGTTGAACGTTACCACCGAGCACAGCAGATAAATGGTTGAACGGAAAGTCTTTCAAGATGAGACGAACTTACAGGAGTCCGGAGCGGTTCGAAAAGACAGATCGTGCTGCAAGGAAACTTTTATTGGTACATCAAAGATGCCCTGTTATTTAGCTATAAAGGAACGACGCCTTTGACGCCCTACCTAGGGGAACGGCGCCTGCACAGCACAGAGGGCAGTCGCGAGTTGCAACCAAAACGAGCGCCAAGCAAAAATGGCGATGAGCAAGTCAAGCATTCGGACTTAGCAATCAGTCCAACAAGCCTCACCGGTTGCCTAGGTGTTCAATGAAATAATTTTAGTTAGGATTTTACACAGGCAAACCGGGGAATTTCCAGACTGCTACATAGCCATCTCCCAGAAGGGACTGTGTAAGCAGTCCTTCAATCCAGGTGAATACTTCCGTCGCCGACCAGCCTTCCTCGAAACCAGGTTGTGAAACCTGATGCAACTGCTGGGGGAGAATCATGCTATCGGACCCCAGCGGGCTGGCATCCATGTCTTTCCTACGGTGTCGAAACGGTACAAATTGTTTGTGCGGGGAGTTAGTAAAGTTCATGTGGGCGGTTGAGCAGAAAGTTCCTTCCACTTCCAGTTAAGGTGCGGTGATCCAGCGAAAAGTGAAACCGAGGTGAATATGAAAAGCAAAATGAAAAATCAGCATAAACGCACAGCAATACACAAAAGAGTGCAAAGCGAAAAAACTGCAAATCTGCTTTTAATTTTTTAAAAGGTTTTGCTCGTTTTGCTTGGTTCAAAACGTTTTTATCTTTTTTTGTTATTTTAAAAACTTTTGGTAAGATCGGAAAATTTCAGAGGCACGCTATGTGTAAACCAGTAAGTGCTGACGGTCCGAAAAACGAACTGCGGTTTTGAGCTACCCACCGCTTCGATTGATAGTAGGGAGAGTAAGAGTGCTGCCAGTTGAGGTTGTCGGTTCTGCTAGGGCCAACTGACTGGCTTAACGTTGCGGTGCGCGCTGTGATGGCGCAAGCGATGCAGGTGCTTGCTGCACCGAAAAGTCAGATTTGTCGAGGAATGCTGGCTTGAGTCGACCGACGTTAATCGTCTCAGTCCTACCATTGTAGTCAATGGTAAACCTCTTGTCGCCTCTGCTTACGAAACGGTACGGACCCGAATAAGGAGGTCGAAGTGGCCGGCGTACACTGTCAGTGCGAACCAACACGCGCCTGCAAGTAGTTAAACGGTCGTCCACGTTGGTACGCAAGCTCTGTGCTCTGGGTTGCACAGGCTGAAGCTGTCGCATATGATGAGATAGACGAGCTGCGTAGTCGCCATATTCGAAGGTTGTTGGCGCTTTGGTGAGATGAGTTCACCGGGTGAGCGTTGTGTGCATCTAAAGACTTGCGAAGATGGAGCCAAGGGCAAATCCTCTTTAATCGTGTTTCTCATGCCTAAGAGAACGAACGGAAGTGCTTCGTGTCAGGCTGTGCTAGACTGGGCACAGAGTGATGGTTTCAGTTGCCGGTGGAACCTTTCTGCCCTCCCATTAGCTGCGGGATGGTATACGGTGGTTTGTTTATTTTGCCAACCAAGAACGTTGAGCCGTTTGCTGAAGGATTCGTCAAAGTGTGATCCCCTGTCAGTGACGACTACGCTTAAGCAACGGAATTGAGCTACCCAGCCTTCTAGGAAAGCTTGCGCAACTGTCTCAGATGAGAAGTTGACTAACGGAATCGCCTCTGGCCAACGGGTCAATCGGTCGACACAATTGAGGAGGTACGTAGCCTTTGCATAGTGGCGAAGGACCGAATAAGTCGACATGGACATGTACAAAACGGGAGTCCGGGGGGAAGACGCCAGATGGGCTTTTGGTGTGTCTGTATACCTTGGCGCGCTGACACTCTAAGCATGCTCGTACGCAAAGGCGGACACCATGATTGACGTTAGGCCATAAGAGGCGTTCAATTACGAGCTCTTGCAAAGCACCTATGCCGGGATGAGACAGGTTGTGTAAAGCGTTGAAAACTAGTCGACGCATCAAAGTAGGAACTACGGGTCGGGGAGAAGTTTGTGAGACGTCACATAAGATGGTCCCTCAGATGAAGCTAGTGGGACTTCACGTAGTTTTAACGAGGTGTTGCGTCGTAGTTTGTCTGTGTCGGGATCAGCTTGTTGGGCAGCAGCCATAGCGGATAGATCAATGTTGGTGCTAGGCGATAAGCTGATCTGTTGAATGCGTGAAAGTGCATCCGCGACGGGATTGAGAGCACCTGAGACATGACGTACGTCTGTCGTAAACTGAGAAACGTAGTCTAGGTGTCTAGTTTCCCGCGGCGAGTACTTGTCCGTTGCGCCATTGATTGCGTAGATCAATGGCTTGTGGTCGGTGAAGACTGTGAAATGTCGACCTTCGAGGTAGTGACGGAAATGTCTGATACCTAGGTAAATAGATAACAGCTCCCAACCGAAGGTGTTGTAACGCGATTCGGCAGGTTGTAAACATTTCAAGAAGAAACCTAGAGGTATCCATCGATGGTCGATGCGTTGTTGAGGAACTGCGCCGACGGCAGTGTCGGGTGCGTCAGTTGTCAGGGAGCGTATTGCAAATGTGTCCGGATGGGCGAGAAGCGCTATGTTGGAGATAGCGTCATTGAGCTTCTCAAAAGACAGTCTAGCGTCGTCTGCAAAATGAAAAGACCGTTGTTTACCGCGGAGCAAGTCAGTCATTGGTTGAACAATGCGCGCGCAGTTAGGAAGCAAGCGTCTATAATGGTTGACCAGGCCACGGAATCGGCGTAACTGTTGGAAGGAACTGGGAGCAGGATTGTCCTTCAGTGCCTGGATTTTGTCTGGCAGAGCTTCGCCACCAGAGGCTGCTATGCGGTGGCCAAGGAAGTCGATGGAGCTTTGGCCAAGTTCGCATTTATCGGGGTTGACGGTAACCCCATGCTGTGTTAAGCATTGAAAGAAGGAGTCGAGGTGCTAAAGAGGTTCCTCGGCAGAAGAGCTGGCGATGAGAATGTCATCTAGATAAGGATAAACGCCTTCGATTCCTCGCGTTACCTCATGAATAAAACGCTGAATTTGTTGGGCAGCGTTGCTGAGGCCGAAAAGCATTCTGAGGTACTTGAATAGACCGAATGGCATGATGCCCGCTGTTTTATCAATGTCGTCTGGCGCGACAGGTATCTGCAAGTAGGCGCAAACTAGGTCGACTTTGCTAAATATAGACTTACCAGCTAGAGCTGAGGTAAGGTCCTGTATGTGCGGAGTTGGGTAGTTATCCGAGACGGTAACTTTGTTAAGTGCTCTGTAGTCACCACAGGGACGCCAGTCACCGGCTTTCTTTGGTACCATGTGTAATGGTGATACCCATGGACTTTTGGACGGGCGGAATATCCGCAATTCGAGCAGGTTTGAATTGTCCTGGCTAGTCTGCAAGGGCGGGCCGAAACAGGTAGGCCATTAGTGCTTACGTGATGCATGGCGTTCGACGCCCCTGGAAGCGGGAGTCGCTCAGGATGCAAACGAGGTTACGATGCATGTTGAAAAGTTCAATAAAAGGTGGTGAAGCTTGAGGTGGGACACGAATGGGAGTGACTGCAGCCACTTTGGCGGTATTCCCGAAAGCACTTAGCTGTGTCCTAAAGTCGATAAGCGTCGACGATGTGGTCGAAACATTGAAGAAAGTCTATGTCTATGATGTCGAAAGGCAGTGCAGCGATAATGAAAGGCCAGCGAAAGGTTCGCCGGAGGCCTAAATTGAGCGTCAACAGTCTTTCGCCGAAAGTTGCGATCGGTGTGCCATTGGCGGCAGGCAGCTTGGTCGGCGATGGTGGACGACCTCTTCTGAGTTATGGAGTTTGACGCTAACTTCGGCTCGTGTATCGACTAGAAACTCGGTGCCGGAAGTTAATTCCCTAACGCGGATGGGGCGACTTTAGTGTTGGCCGGTCACGTCCGTCGCCGTCACGGACCGGCCGAGCAGTTTCCCTGTTTCTTTGCGAAGCTGAAATGACTTACACCTTTCTGAGCAGCGGTACCAAAGCGCTGATGGTACCAACAGCTAGCCTGCCTGTTGCCAGACTTAGAACGTTTGAAAGGCGATTTTGAGCGGCTATGACAACGACGGTTCATAGTAAGCTGTTGGACCTGGCGACTAAGTGTAGCAACTTGTGTTTGTAGGACTTCTATAGTTAACTGTAAGCCAGTGATATAAGTGCCTTGGGGCGCGGCAGCATTGATTTTGCTGACGGCGGCTTGTAGCTGTGATGGCTCAATAATCCCATCTGCCAAATTTACTGGTTAAGTGAGCGAAAAGGAGCCCATTTTAGCGGAAATCGCTTGCGTGCTTTCCGGTAGCCGCTGTAGCCATAGTTCGTGAAGTAACTTCTCTTGCATGGTTGAGGAGCCATGGAGTTGCTGCATCTCCCGTAGCAGAGTTGAGGGCAATTTGTCGACCAGCTGCAGATCCCTGAAAAGCTGCTGCAGGCGAACTTTCTCAGTGAGCATAACACGCTTTATCATGACCTACTTTAGAGCCTCATTGTGGCTTTCGGTCTGAGAAATGATAATGTCACCTACATGCATGGATATCTCCTTGGGGAGTCAGGACAGAAGCTTGCTATACTTCGCGTAGTCGGTAGTGATGCTGTGGTTGTAAAACAGCCTCAAGATAAGCGAACCAAAAAAAGAGGATCCGTGTCCTAAAAAGGTGGCAAGAGAGATACAACGCCTAGCAGGGACTCTACCTCAGGGTCTACAGAATCCATGGCTTAAAATATGACGTAAAATATTGGCTACCGTACGCAAAAATAAACCGCAAAATATGAAGAATAAATGGAACAAACTCACCGGAGAAAATTTCGAAATTTCCGGCACTGAGACTGTTCCGGAGTCGTAATCACCAATTTAGAGAGTCGCCTGTACCGGCAGCCCGGATAGATTCGGAAAGACAGATCGTGCTGCAAGGAAACTTTTATTGGTACAGTAAAAGACGCCCTGTAATCTGGCTGTAAAGTAATGACACCTTTGACGATCTACCTAGGAGAACGGCGCATGCACAGCACAGAGGACAGTCACGATTTGCAACCGAAAGCGCCAAGCAAATATGGCGATGAGCAAGTCAAGCATTCGGACTTAGCAATCAGTCCAACAAACCCCACCGCTTGCCTAGGTGTTCAATGAAATAATTTTAGTTAGAATTTTACACAAGCGAACCGGGGAATCTCCAGTCTGCTACAAAAGATAAATGGCAGTTAACTTCCCGGTGAAAGACTTTGGGGCTGTGGTTGCAGCATCTGTAACTTTGTTTCGGACATACGGCGATGACCGACCTGTTCTGACGGAAGGAGAGATATTTCATCTAAAAATAAAGCTGACTGCAACGCAATGTGCCTCTGACGTCTTACTTTTCATCCCTTAGCAGCGGACAACGGAACCACTTCTGCATAACTGAATCCTGAGGTCATTCATTTTGCTGCGCGGTAAATGGTGCTACGAGACGGATGGTTTACAGTTAATTGATAACTTTTTCGACGTGGCATGCTGACAAAGTATACGTATGTATCAAACAATCTATAACTGCAATACTTGATTGGTATGCCTGAAGAAACGCTGTATAAAGGGAACTAAACCATAGCGCAAAACAAGGCGACAGCAACGACTAAGGTTACAAAACCGAAGCTATGAAAATGAAATGACCTACCGATGCGTTTGAACCACACGTTTTATGGTCAACTCATATCACTTGCAATGTATATTAATCCTTTTTTTAAAAACAAATGTCAAACTGAATGCATTGTAAATGACTGGAACGACCTTCCAAAACAGGACCGTCGAGTCCGCCAATCGCGTGATGTTGAATACGGGCTGTTGCTCATCGGGAAGCTTGAATCAATAAGACTCGCGAAATTAAGTTGCTAGGCGCGAAACTTGGGTACATCATTGTCCAAGATTTGCGAAGGTGAACCACAGTTAAGCGAGCACGTTAACAACCTACGAAAAATAATGCTTAGTTACAATTATTTGGTGTTGTTGAAATGGCATAAGATTTGGTTTTAATGAGTGGTTATGTAGGGGCAAATAAGGAGCGTAAATAAGAATAGTGTATGCTGTAATCGGCAATAGTTCGGAGGGCGGTAATGACAGGCTTAATGTTTAGGTTATTTACAAGGAATTTTCATGCAGTAAAAGCTGCTGTGCTATCGTCGTAGCCTGAGGCCATGTCAAACAGACATGAGTAGGCAAAGAAAAGGCGGAACTTAGAGAATCCGTTTGTTTCTTGATTTTGCCATGTTATATAATATGTGGTAAATGACGGAGTTTACCTACAGGCTTTTTAATAGTGTTAATTAGCTTTTAAAATAATTTAGTTCGAAAACTAAGCGGTAGTGTGTGAATAGGTATACATGTTAGCTAAGGCTTATCTTCGGAAGCCAAAGAGATGACGAGGCGATTATGTGGTTCAGTATACGTATTACCTGAAACGGCCTATTAAAGTAAGCTGGTAGTCATTGATTAAAATATGTTGTCAGGTCCATTTATTGTTTTACAGCCATGCTACACTGTGCATTGGAGCGAACCGTGAACTAAAATAAGCCGGCCGTTCTTAAGTGGTTGAGGTTGCTGGCTTCACAGAAGATGTTATAGCAATGCTACTATATGCAGTAGAGCTAACTGAATACTCAAATAAGCTGGCGGCGGGTAAGTATTAGATGTTCCCGACTCCACTTCTTGTGTCCAACTGGATGCTGCCATACGCAATGGAGCTAAATGGCTACTCATATAACCTGGCAGACGGTTATTGCTGGATGTTACCTGCTCCATTTAAAATGTCACAGGCATGGCACCATATGCAATAGAGCTAACTGACTACTAACATAATCTGGCCGCTCTGAGGTACTGGAGGTTGCTGGATCCACAGAAGATGCCACAGGAATGTTACCATATGCAACGGAGATAACTATCTACGCACACAAGCTGGCTGCTACCAAACAGAGGACGTCGCCGCCTCCACAGAATGTGTCAGAGCAATAGAGTGTCAATGTAATACCAGGGTAAAGGTGAACTTCAAGCAGCGGAAGTGTGGCTCAGGCCTATGCAAAGTGCTCACGCTGATGTTGAGAACAGTATTGGTTTGTCTCGTCAACACAGTAGATCACTGAGATCCATGCAATGGCAATAGAAGTAGGAAATGACTACTGAATGTACCTGGTGAAGGATGCCATTATGGGGATTTCGTTTGGACACCTGAGAGGGGCCATGGAAAGACATGTGGATACAAAGTGAAAACGTTATGTGTGCATACATACTATGAGACGAAAATGAGTTACCATTACTTGTTTCACGCCATGATGACGGAGCAATCATGTTCAACGGCAGTACGCCTGGCATACCAAATATATGAACTGCCACTGATAATGGGGTTCTGTTGTCAAACAAATAAACATTAAGGCATAATCGTCGTTCATAGAGCCACCCACTAGGCTGCCATGCGGTATGTTCCAAGCAGTACCCAGCAGCCTTCAAGCAGCGTGGGGTACCATCCGGGGGATATCATGCCGCTGCCGCACCAGAGGGCGGTCCGTTGTACGCCGCACATATCTGGTGAGGACATCGGTTGCATTTGCAGCACATAACCCAGTGCACGAGGTCTCCGCTTGTTCTTGGTCCATCCTCGGTATCGCAAATGCTGTACCCGTTTTTGTTTGAAGGTTGCACATGCCCTGAGCTGGCGCGTTTATTCACGGTTTGGTACACTGCGGAAGTGACAGTCGGGTTGCGTCGGAAGTACAGGGGGTGCGTTTCTGTCGACAGCTGGGGGCTTCCATCACCCTAGGCGACAGCGACTGATTCCTTTTTGTTGCCTTGGGCCGGTGACGTTGTGGTATGGCGTCCACCTGGTCGACGTTGTCAGGCAATTTCCAACTGACACCAAGCTCTGCCTACGAAGCAACCTATTCAGGCTGCTTCTGTAGAACTGCTCCACCTCAAGGAAAGCCACTAAACCCAGGCTGGTCATGGCAACGGTTATATCACCGAACATCCGGTTGGCACGGGACAACTTCTCCTCACGTGTTAACACCACCTGCGGGGAGGCAGATGCAGAGGGCATCGGTGCAAGTGCCGCAGAGAAGGTTCTCCAATCAGGGATGGGAATCTGATGGTTCCGCATTGACCGACGGCTTCGGTGCATAAGGGGGTTATGTTTGCGGTTAACATGCCAGCAACCCACACAAGGTGTGCGCAAGGCACATCCCACTGACTAAGGAACCAGCAATCGCAGCTCATTTCATTACCCATAACAACGGTGTGCCTTCGGTCGCCCTTACCTAATACTTCATACTCATTGCCGTTAGGTCGTATGGAGGTGACCGTCTCCGAAGAAATGTGCCGCATAACTATGTCAGCAGCATAAGCAGATAGGCAAGAAACCAACGCCCTTACCTGCCCAGTTCCGGGAATGGTGCGTGATTTCGATATCCGCAACTTCGCTTCTGACGTAGCCCAACGCGAATCGACCTCGCGTGCTCTCCGTACAACTGCCTCAAAAAGTTGCAAAAGCGATGTCCTTTCGCTTAATCCACACTAGGTGCTTATTCTCGTCCTCCACTCTGTTCGTGGTGAACGCACCCAAAGTGCGCAAGCTGTGGTACGCCAAGCTTCCTGCGAAGGGCAACCGTGTCCAAGTAAGGTACGTGATCGTTACTTTGCTTCTTACACTTATAGCTTTAAGCAGCAGCTTAAACTGTAATCCGGTCTTTGTGTACACTAATCTCTGCATTCACTGCTTCAGAAAACTCTGTCCACCTTGTTCACTTTTGGTAGAGACTGGCATTTGCGTGAAACGTCCCGCGGGAAATGGAACCGTCATAATACTACCATGGTCCGTGGATATTTCGACTTAGGTGCCTTCATTTGCCCCAGGCACCTATCCGTGCCTGTAGTCATCGCTGAAAAGTGGTGGGCAACCTTTCTGACATCCCGCGAGCAACCTCCAGGTAACTGCCTGCCGCCACGTTGGGCATCAAAGCAAAAACGCGCTGCGACCTACGCCGACACCGTCAATTACCATGTAGTGTCAAAAGAATGTAACCACCACAGTTCACCTGATGCGTGGCATCTGCAAGAAGCACGTCCTCGTATTTCGCCACTGTGGAAGTCACCGATGCAGGAACGAAAAATAAGAATCACACCTGCTACCCATCTCTTTCTACACGCAGAGCGCCATTCTTACTAAACAATTAAGCAACCGCGTTTACGTCGTTCCCCTTAGATATCCCACTTGAGCGATGGCGGAGAGAAAAGAGGCCCTGTCGATTCAATCGTTTGTTATACCTTTCCAACACATAGTCTCGCAGCTCTCCGGCATTACGGAAGGACTGCATTAAATCAAACACCTATCGCTCCGTCTCGGGAGTCTGGCGCCGGTTACCCACGTACAAACTTGGATCCCCAAATGAAAGTTATGATGTTGCACCAAACAATGCCAGCCTATCTCATAGTAAATGCCCTTCGCACTGATGGCCATGCTCGCTTTACAACCAAGGCTGACATATCTATGCAACATGAAGTACACATAACACAACGTTCGCACTTACCGGCTGCCACCTTCTCATTTCCGGTTGCAATGGGCAACGATATTGTACCCATTTGTACGGCATCCCGTCGGGTAGTTCTCGACCAGACCACTTCTTATACGACACAACGGTCACTAGGTCATATTAATAACAACTTGTCATCTGAACTGGAAACCGCTTCAAATCTTCCTCGAATTCAGTAAATGCTTTACAATATTGCCGAAATGTAGCGCGGAACGCAATAGTATCATCCACAGCAATTGCAGCGAAACCGAAACAACACCTGCGCAATAAAACAAACGCCATTCCGTACATTGTAAAATAATTCATCATCATTTTCAGTTCTCCTAAATCAATGTACCTTTAATAAACCCTTATCAAACCTTAACAACGTATTTCATAAAATTCCTCTGGTACAGCAAACAGTACCGCCCACAAATTACGATCAGCTGTTTTCAATTAATCCGACGCTCTCTTGCTCATCAGGACAACCGGTTTCTGAGTTCTCTAAATGTTTGGGTTTCAATAGGGTAATTTGTTACGAAAGGTGTTTATAATGAGATCAGGACCTTCGAAGGATAGACGTAGAAATATGTTGAAGCATTGGAGGATAGGATAAGGTTCCGAAGAAAGAATCGCAGATCCCTTTGGGAATGTAGTGAAATTGATTAGAAATATGGGAAACCACGGCCAGTTGAGCGGTCAAAGCGGATTGAAGAGCTTAGAATGACCGATTGCTCAAGCTTTGTATCGGCAGGAGAATGTGCCTTCCGAAGTCAAAAGTCCTCCAGTCAAGAGATATGTGGAAGAGGTAGTGTTAGGTAAATTAAACTCAGTGGTTCAAGCCGCGGAAGAATTGTATCAGTGCAAGATATCGAATGATTTGTCCGGTTGGTAAGTTGTAAACGAGTTAAAATTTTTCCGCTCATGGTCAGGTAAAGGAACTGTGTGCCTTGTATGGTTGTCGCAACGGTGGACAATTCCTTGGGTGCGTGTCGCCGTACCTGTGACAGACTCAGGAGAAAAAGAAATGAAAAGAGACAGCCACACAGACAGAAGAAAGGAATGCATCTGGAATGCAGTCAATCAATTGCGGAGATGCCTGAACCATTGAACCTACATACATGTAATCATTATTTAAACATCGCATATACACGTATATCATAAGAGCGAAATACGACGAGAATCGAGCAGAACACGGATCAGTAAAGAATGAAAGATTGAAGATGAAGCAGGAGTGTTTGGGGTCCTAAAATAGGCACACGCTCAATCGGTGGGAACCAGAGAGAGAAGAACGAGGTGTGCAGATAATGGGAAGGAATATCACTCAGAATTAGCGACAGAGACATATTTCCTTAAACTTAAATTGGTAGGAATGCAGGAAGTCAGGGAGAACAAACACATGTAAGTTAGCGTCGAATGAAGAAGGAATGCAACAGAAAGCACAGGAAGGTAAGCAGAGAGTCGGTAAAAGAGGTTCCATTGAGGAGAAGTGAAAAAGCTGCAAAAAGAAGGATGAATAATGCTCAGTGATGTAATTAGGGTAAGGGTGGCGGAGCGTTGCGCCGGAATAGGTAGATAGTATGGCGAGCAAAGCACAAAGGATGAGGGGCAAAGAGTGTTGGGACTACAGAGCCTAAATCGTTTATGTCTCGGATGTCTGGAAGCAATCAGAAAGGAGACTGGGCAGACGAGGATAGATTAGAGCCAAACCCGAAAAGTTCTCCGTCCAATTGAAAAGGAATGTAAAGAGGGCGCGAAAAGGAAAGAATGAAGTCTGAAAGGAAAAGTAACTATTGTGGAGAAGTGGAAAAGCGTACAATGGTCTCGAGGTGTTGTGAACAGACCATTGGATCTGTCGATGACTCATTGAGAAGGCCTCAGCAGTCAGAGAGGAGACCATTGAGACGAGCCTAACATGTCGACTCATAGAGAGAAAGCGATATTATTATTGCCAGAATGTTAACAGTCGGCAGAAATGGACATGTTAAGCTTGTAAGGGGAATAGAATAAATAAGATAAATCACGACCAGTAATGTTCATGAGAAGAGAGTCACAGAGCGGTACGTCGGCAGAGCATAGATCATTTCGATCTTAGACGTCCGAGAGGGGTCAGAAAGCAAAAGAGCGTTTAGATGAGACTGGATAAGTCAGCAAGATGAAGCTAGGCAGTCAGATTAAAGTGGGGATAACAGTAGTGAATGTCACGAGAAAGAAAATTTGCGGGACTACAGAGGCTATATAAAAAGCCCGTTAGCATGTCAAACGAAGCTCTCAGGCTGAGGGACAGGGTGTGTTGTGACTGCACAGCCTAGAACACGTGCGTCTCGGATTTCTGGAAACAGTCAGAAAGTAGGAGACTGGTCAGACGAGGCTAGAGTAGAGCCAGGCCCGAAGAGTTATCCGTTCAATGGATAAAGGAAGGCAGACAGAGCGCGAAAATGAAAGAATGTAATCGGGAAGGAGACACTTAAGGGAAGTGGAAGAGCCTACAAAGATCTCGAGGTGTTGCGAACAGACCTTTGGACCTGTCGATGGTTCAAAAGTATGGGCTCAGTATTCGGAAAGCAGGAGACCATGGAGATGAGAGGAGGATATCGACTCACGGAGAGAAAGCCGTATTATAAATGTCAGAAAGTTAACAGAGCGTCAACAGGATAGAAGTGTTAAGGATAAAAGCGGATATACTATTGATGAATCATGAGCAGCAGTGCTCTGGAGGCGGGGGAGACAGAGCATTGCGTCTGCAGAGACTAGATCATTTAGATCTCAGAAGTCCGAGAGAGGTCGGAAGGCAGGAGGCCGTACAGCCAGAACCAGATAAGTCAGACAAGAGTGTGATCATTAGGGTCACGGAAGTCGGAAGGTACGATATCGTTGAGATGAGCCCAGAATGTCAGCTCATAGGGTGCAAGTCGTATTAGTAAGGTCTAAGTGCTGACAGAGAGCATCAACAGAAATGGACATGTTGAGGAAAAAAGGGGACATGACAATAAGGTTCAATCAAGACCAGCGGTGGTCTTGCGGTGAGGGTAACAGACTTTCGTCGGCAGAGTCTAGATCATTAGATCACAGAAGTCCGAGAGATGTCAGAAAACAGGAGAGCGTACAGTCAGAACCGGGTACGTCAGCAAGCTGAAGCTAGGCCTCCAAAGTAAGGTGGGAATAAAGTAATGAGGGTCATCAGAAAAGCAGTTTTGGAAGCAAGTGGCTATATGAAAGGCGGTTGCACGCCGAGGAACGGTCTCAGGATAAGGGGGACAAAGTACCAGGACAGCAAACCTAGATCGTTAACGTTTGGAATGTATGGAAGTAGTCAGAAAGCTGGAGGCTGGTCAGACGCCACTAGAGTAGTGCCAGACCCGAAGAGGTGCCTGGCCAGTGGAAAAGGAATGCAAACAGAATGAGAAAAGGAAAACGTGAGTGGAAAAGTCAACGATATTCCCGACGTGGTATGAACAGACCATTGGGTCTGCCGAACCCTGATCATGACAATAAGGGTGAGTCACGACCAGCAACGTTCTTGAGGTGAGGGTAACAAAGCGATGCGTCGGCAGTGACTAGAACAGTTAGATCGCAGAAGCCCGAGAGATGTAGGAAAACAGGAGATCATTCTGCATATCCCTGATCAATCGGGTCACGGTAGTCAAAAGCAAAGAGACCACTGAGACGGGATTAGAATATCAGCTCAAAGAGTGAAAACCGTAGAATATAGGTTTCAGTAATAAAAGAGGGACTCGGCAGAATAGGCACGTGCAGGAAGAAAGGGGACATAGTAATAAGGATTAATCAGGGCCAACAATGCATTTCAGTTGCGGATTGCAGGACGTTACGTCGGCAGAGCCTAGGTCATTGAGATCTCAGAAGTCCGAGGTGGGTCAGAAAGCAGGAGACCGGTCAGAGGAGTCCGGATAAGCCAGCAAGATGAAAATAGGCCGCTAAATTAACTTGTGAATAACAGCAATGGGCGTCATAAGAAAAGAAGCTTTCGGGACGACAGCGGCTATATGAAGAGCCAGTTAGCATGCCAATGAAAGGTCTTGAGATGAGTGGAACAGAGTGTTTGGAATGTAGAGCCTCGAGCGATAACGTCTCGGATGTCTGGGAGCAGTCAGAAACATGAGACTGGTCAGCCGAGGATAGATTAGAGCCAGGTCCGAAGAGATTTACGTTCTATTCAGAAGAGGCAGAAAAGCAAATGAGATTCTTCGGGTTAAGGGAGTAGACCGGTAAGTCTATCTATCTCTGATCATTAAGGTCACAGTAGTCGGAAGCAAAGAGAGCAAGTCGTTGAATTTAGGTATAAGTACTAAAAGAGAGCATCGGCAGAATATGCATGTTCAGGAAGCAAGGGGACATAGTAATAAGGATTAATCGGGGCCAACAATGCATTTCATTTGTGAGAGACAGAACGATACGTCGGCAGAGCCTAGGCCATTGAGATCTCAGAAGTCTGAGGTGGGTCAGAAAGCAGGAGACCAGTCAGACGAGGCCGGACAGGTCAGCAAGTTGAAGCTAAGCTGCCAACTTAACTTTTGAGTAACAATAAAGAGTGTCATAAGAAAAGAAGCTTTCGGGACGTAAGTGATTATAGGAAGAGCCAGTTAGCATGCAAAGGAAAGGTCTTGAGGTGAGGGGAACAGAGTGTTTGGAATGTAGAGCCTCGAGCGATAACGTCTCGGATGTCTGGGAGCAGTCAGAAACATGAGGCTGGTCAGCCGAGGATAGATTAGAGCCAGGTCCGAAGAGATTTACGTCTAATTAAAAGAGTAATGCAAGTACAGTGTGGAAAGGAAAATACTCTATTCAGAGGAGGTGAAAAAGCCAACGATATACCCCGGGTTATGTGAGCAGCCCGATAAGTTTGCCCATCACTGGTCATTCAGGTAACAATAGTCAGACGCAAAGAGACCCTTGAGACGAGATTAGAATGTTAGCTCAAAGAGTGAAAACTGTAGAATTTAGGTCTAATTAATAAAGGAAAGCATCTGTTGCATAGGCACGTACAGGAAGAAAGGGGACATAGTGATAAGGATTAATCGGGGCCAACAATGCAGTTCAGTTGAGGGTTGCAGGACGTTACGTCGGCAGAGCCTAGGTCATTGAGATCTCAGTAGTCCGCGGTGGGTCAGAATGCAGGAGACCGTTCAGACGAGTCCGGATAGGTTAGTAAGTGAAGCTAGGCCGCCATATTAACTTGTTGAAAGCAGAGATGGGTGTCAGAAGAAAAGAGACGAGAGCGGCCATATGGAAAGCCAGTTAGCATGCAAAGGAGAGGCCTAAAGAATAGGGGAACAGAGTGTTTGGAATGTAGAGCCTCGAGCGATAACGTCTCGGATGTCTGTGAGCAGTCAGAAACATGAGGCTGGTCAGCCGAGGATAGATTAGAGCCAGGTCCGAAGAGATTTACGTCTAATTAAAAGAGTAATGCAAGTACAGTGTGGAAAGGAAAATACTCTATTCAGAGGAGGTGAAAAAGCCAACGATATACCCCGGGTTATGTGAGCAGCCCGATAAGTTTGCCCATCACTGGTCATTCAGGTAACAATAGTCAGACGCAAAGAGACCCTTGAGACGAGATTAGAATGTTAGCTCAAAGAGTGAAAACTGTAGAATTTAGGTCTAATTAATAAAGGAAAGCATCTGCAGCATAGGTACGTACAGGAAGAAAGGGGACATAGTGATAAGGATTAATCGGGGCCAACAATGCAGTTCAGTTGAGGGTTGCAGGACGTTACGTCGGCAGAGCCTAGATCATTGAGATCTCAGTAGTCCGCGGTGGGTCAGAATGCAGGAGACCGTTCAGACGAGTCCGGATAGGTTAGTAAGTGAAGCTAGGCCGCCATATTAACTTGTTGAAAGCAGAGATGGGTGTCAGAAGAAAAGAGACGAGAGCGGCCATATGGAAAGCCAGTTAGCATGCAAAGGAGAGGCCTAAAGAATAGGGGAACAGAGTGTTTGGAATGTAGAGCCTCGAGCGATAACGTCTCGTTTGTCTGTGAGCAGTCAGAAACATGAGGCTGGTCAGCCGAGGATAGATTAGAGCCAGGTCCGAAGAGATTTACGTCTAATTAAAAGAGTAATGCAAGTACAGTGTGGAAAGGAAAATACTCTATTCAGAGGAGGTGGAAAAGCCAACGATATACCCCGGGTTATGTGAGCAGCCCGATAAGTTTGCCCATCACTGGTCATTCAGGTAACAATAGTCAGACGCAAAGAGACCCTTGAGACGAGATTAGAATGTTAGCTCAAAGAGTGAAAACTGTAGAATTTAGGTCTAATTAATAAAGGAAAGCATCTGCAGCATAGGTACGTACAGGAAGAAAGGGGACATAGTGATAAGGATTAATCGGGGCCAACAATGCAGTTCAGTTGAGGGTTGCAGGACGTTACGTCGGCAGAACCTAGGTCATTGAGATCTCAGTAGTCCGCGGTGGGTCAGAATGCAGGAGACCGTTCAGATATTTTAGTGCCCGCTAGCAACTGGAAAGCTTCAACCAAATGCCATTGCTAGCCGTTGATACTCTTTCACCCTTCGTACCGTTATCAGTTCATCGCATTACCTACTTAAACACTTTTCATTTGCAATGAGTTATTATAGGTAGCACACATCTTTGTGTTGGGAGACACTCCTTATCTCTCCAACTCTTACTCTCCTGGATTGTTTGCAGCACATACCCTCGCTGGTTTGTAGACTTACCCTGTTACTGCAGATATTCACTGATAAGTAAAATATCTTTGCTGGCCAATGATAGGCTTTCTCCTAGTGTCGCTATAGGTCGCCATTCTTATCTTCCTCGCCGCTTATCAGCGACTCGTTGTAGGCTCCATGCCCTTTCTGCGCAGACCTTGAGCTTGTTAAGATACACACCTTTTCTCTTCACCATACATTCTGTTGGAATGTCTGTAGCCCTTACATTTGCTGGCTTGTTGATGCATTCCGTGACCCTGTAGGCATACACTAGTGACCAAGCGTCTTATTGGAATGGCTACATCTGGTCACTGGCAATATTTCCTGGCGCCACCATCTGTCGCTTGCCTTAAATTCAGCACCTTTGTTTAGAAGCAGCTAGCGGTCATAGGCCCCATGTATTTGCGAATATCCAGAGGTTGTTAGGAGCCACTCTTTATCTCAATAACCTTTATTTTCTTGGTATGTCTGCATCCAGTCTTTCCGCGGCCTTACCACTAACTGATCTTTAGAACTGTCTCGCGGCAAACTATGTATTTTTAACTTTCTTATTCTGCGCTCCCGATCGTATTAGGCCGGCTACTTGCTGTTCATACACCATGCAATCACCACTCTCTTAACTTTCTTTCCTCTCTCCCCACGCAATTCTTGCTTCATACTAATTTGATAGTTCGTGGACTGCTTACTAGTACAACACTCTTGTCTCTACACAGGCGCTAGCAATCTACTCACACAGCTATTGTTTCTATAGGACATTCGGAAGGCGCTTTCAGCATAACCATTGTTACACAGTGTACATGCTGGTGTCTCAACCAAATGTTGTAACATAAGACTTTACCAATGTTTAACTGCACGCCTGTCCCTGCGGTCTTCTCTCGGTTGTCCCTCACTTTCCATTTTCTCCGAGGTCCGGAACTTCTTGGAGATCTGGGATTTGACTGAGGAACAGATTTCGCTCGACGGACGTAATAAGCGACGAGGACCTACATGGAGCAGGGACCTCACAGCAATTATCACCACAACCGTTGTCCAATAGGGAAAGCTGGACACGTCTTCATCCACTCAAAAATTATACATCTAACAAATCAATACAGCAGAAAGTTTGAAGCTTTGCTCACCTGGACACAACAACACAACTATTCGCGATGTTCCCATCTTCAGCCGGTCGCAAATGTATGGCGGCCCTGATCAAACTCTCTGTCCAGCCAACAGAGGAAATTGGAAGCCATTTGGCTGCGAATAATCGAATATGAAATCAGTCATCAAGCGGCTTTTCCAGTTCTACAACGGTGTTCAAAATGCTTTGCGGTAGTGTTACAGGACGTGGTGGGTTTTCGCCTGGCAAGCGTTCTCCCTATAAAAGCCACAAATGTCTGTTTAACAACACTGCGACGTGGCGGATGTGACACGCCACTGAATAAGTCACCGCCCACAACTACATGCTGGCAAGTCAACTAGGCTCATATTTCAAATTTTCCCGACACGTGCAAGAACATGATGCGCTCTGTTTCACTGTACTTTTAGTGCATTGGCCATTCACACTACTCGCGCTTGAACCCAAAGTATCATTGTGATACACAGTTGCCTGTAACCTTTGATCTTGCCTGGTTTGGTGTGTCTCTGTAAATTTGAGAATAAACTATTTAATTATTTATAATGGGGTGGGGCTATTACAAAGTGGGTACGAAATGTTAGCCGACAATAGGAAAGCCGCTATTGAGTTCGCAAGCAGATTATTGACAAGCTGATATAGAAGATGAGGTTAGTTTTCAGCCTGTGCAGCCATAAAGGCTCTGGCACAATTGTGATGTACCGACCGCGATAGTTGAGAGTAGAGTAGCCCAGAAAACCTTTGTTAAACAATCGTTTAACGTTTTCAATCGTTACTCTGTTGCAGTTGCTATATTTGCTAAACACAATTGAGCAGTATCCAAACAGAGGAGGGCGCAGGTTTTGTTTGTAACAAGACTTGCAGTGACAAGGATTTGAATATGTGGCTTATGAAGGAGCGTGCTTTTGCAGAGCAAGGGCTCACTTGCTGTGCGGCTTTTCCTGCACTGAAGTAATATACAATTAAGCCTCGAACTGTGAGACTATAAACAAGCGCAGCCGTTGAATCCCTAACGCCTTGGACGGAACGATGCATCGGTATGAGCAAACATTGCGTTTCTTCTGTGAGACTGCCAGCTTCCAAGTGTTGCACTAAACCTCCAGTGCCATAAGGTCGCTTTGAATCTTGGAAAGAACAGCTGGCATGTTTGATGGGTGAATGGAGAACACCATTTTGATGTCCTCGGCAAACTGATAGGACTTGCCATATTGTATTACCTGAAAAATCTCATTGAGATATAGCAAAAGTAACAATGGGCCCAGTACGCTGTCATGAAAAGCGCCAAATATGACTGGCTGGAGGAGCGATATAGACTCATCCACATTTACGGATTGCGTGCGCGATAAAAGATAGGACTGGAACCATAAGCGCAGGCGGTCTGAGATTCCGTAGGATTCTAGCTCTATTAATAAATCCGTTTGTGGTACTATGTCAAAAGCTTCTCTCGTGTCAAGGAAGATTATGACCGTTGCTTGTTTAGCATCAATCTATGCAGTCACATTGTTTAGAAACACAAATTTGCAAGCCTGACAAACTTTGGATGGTAAAAGTCCGCGTTGTTGCCTATTGCTAAGGTTACGGCGAAGTAGCAAGTTCAGCAAATTCCCCTTAACGAGTCTTTTCATCACTCTCTAGGTAATGGGCGTGTGGCTGATGGGGCGATAGTTTTCTGTCGGCGTGTTGCTCCGGCGTCAACACGACATGTGAGTCGTTATGGAACTTGCGGTCTCACTAACAGGAAAATGCAAACATAAGGTAAAGAGCAGAGGCATATGAAGCGTGGTAAGATGAGCATACTAATGGAAGTACTAGTCAAGAAACACTTAGCAATGGTCCGAGTGCCGCCAGTAATCAGGAGCGAGGTCGGAGCGGAGGAGACCATACGCACGAGGATAACTTGGTTAGGCGCAATGAGTGTAAGCCGTGGAAATAAAAATAGAGCGCAATAAGAGAGAAGGCCATGGATAAGAGGAAAATAAAAGCAACAGGGGTCTAGACGCAAGTGGAAGAGAGCGAAGTCGCTGCCAGACCCTGGTCGGAAATAGCAGTGATGTCTAGCAGTAATAGGAGGGCAGAATAAAGTTTAGATAAGAATAGATTAGTCAGCACACTGAGATTGAGTCGTACAATTGTGGCGAGATCAACTGTGGACCGGTCAAGTAAGACTAGACCCACAGCAGGGCAGTGAGAACTGGTCCTCCGTTGGAAGAAAGATTGTGAACATAGATCATGATAAGGAAAGGTTAGGAACGGGATAAGAAAGTTTAATGATAGAGCGTGGAGGAGCGCACGAGGCTTTCTAGATGATGTAAACAAAACGTTGGGGCAGTCGAACGAAGATTTGTAACGTCGAAGAACTCTGAGTGAAATCAGATAACAAGTGGCCTATCTGGCGAGACTGGAGTAGTCAGCGCGTAGGAATAGCACGTACAATAAAGGCAGGAAAAGTGGCTGTAACAATAGAGGGTGAACGAGTCTAGCAGCCTCACGGGTAGGGGAACAAGAACGTTGAGTCTGCATAGCGTATACCGCTTAAGTCTGGGTAGCATAGGAGCAGTCAGAGAGAAAGAAACTGATCAGTGGGACTAGATCACCACAGGGCAGTGAGATCTGGCACTCCAGTTGAAGAAGAATTGAAAACAGAGCGCGATAAAAAATAAGTTAGCGTCAGGATGAGAAAGGTTTATTGACGAAGGTTGAGAAAAGCCCACGAGGCTCTCCAGGTAGTGTAAAGGGATAGTGGAGTCAGCCGAACCAAGAGAGGTGACGTCTCAGAAATCTGAAGGAATCCGGAGAGCAGGAGGCCGATCGGGTAAGACTTGATTAGTCGGCGCGTTTGCATAAGGACATATAGCAAAGGTGAGAAAAGAGCTAACAATAAATGGTGGGCAAGTCTAGCAAGCTCTAGATGTAAGGGAAACATCATGCTTAGTCTGCGGAGCGTATACCGCTTAAGTCTCAGTAGCATAGGAGCAGGCAGAGAGACACACTGGTCAGGTGAGACAAGATCACGGCAGGGCAGTAAAGCCGGCCGTCCGATTGAAAAAGGAATGAAAACAGAAAGCGATATAAGAAAAGGTTAGGGTCTGGATGAGAAGGGTTTATTGGTAAAGCGTGGAAAAGCCCACGAGCCTCTCCACGTAATGTATACAGAACCATTAGGTCAGCCGAACCAAGAGAAGTGATGTCTCAGAAGTCCAAATGTATTCATTGAGTAGGAGGCCGACTAAGCGGGACTGGATTAATCGGCGCTTTGGAACTAGGCTGACAAAGAAGGTGAAAATAGGCTATAACACTAACGAGGGAACAAGTCTAGCAGTCCATCAGAGTAGGGGTAAAGGGTTAAATCTACGGAGCATGTACCGTTTAAGTCTCGGTAACATGGGAGCAGTCAGCGAAAAACAGACTAGTCCGGTGGGACAAGATCACGGCAGGGCAGTAAAGCTGGCCGTCCGATAAAAATAGGAATGAAAACAGAAAGCGAGATAAGAAAAGGTTAGGGTCGGGATGAGAAGGGTTTATTGATAAAGAATGGAGGAGCCCACGAGGCTTTCCAGGTGATGTAAACAAAACGTTGGGTCAGCCGAACCAAGATTTGTAACGTCGAAGAACTCTGAGGGAAATCGGATAATAAGTGGCCGATCTGGCGAGACTGGATTAGTCGGCGTGTAGGAATAGCAAGTGCAATAAAGGCAGGAAAAAGGGCCGCAACGATAGAGGGTGAACGAGTCTAGCAGCCTCACGGGTAGGGGAACAAGAGCGTTGAGTCTGCATAGGGTCAGGATGAGAAAGGTTTATTGACGAAAGTTGGGAAAAGCCCACGAGGCTCTCCAGGTAATGTAATCGGGTAATTGAGTCAGCCGAACTAAGAAAGGTGACGTCTCAGAAGTCTGAATGAATCCGGAGAGCAGGAGGCCGATCGGGTAAGACTGGATTAGTCGGCGCGTTTGCATAAGGACATATAGTAAAGGTGAGAAGAAAACTAACAATAAATGGTAGGCAAGTCTAGCAGGCTCAAAATGTAAGGGAAACATCTTGTTTAGTCTGCGGAGCGTATACCGCTTAAGTCTTAGTAGCACTGGAGGAGGCAGAAAGAAAGAGACAGATCAGTGGGACTTGACCACGGCAGGGCAGTGCGAGCTGGCCATCCAGTAGAAGAAGGAATGGAAACAGCAATCACATTAAGTCGTACTATTAAAGTGCGTAAATAGGCTATACCAATAAAGAGTGAAAGTCTAGCAGGCTCTCGTGGGGAGCGAAACAGCGTCAAGTCCGTAGAGTCTAGACCGTTTGTGTCTTTGTAGCATAGAAGCAATCAGAGATAAGGAAATAGAGTCTTGGCAGGGCACTGAGAGGTGGCCGTCCGATTGAGGAAGGAAGGAATACAACAAGCGCGATAATGAAAGTACTGGGTCAAGATAAATGGTGAAGAAACTAAGGAGGCACACATAGCGATCCGTCAACCAAACATTGACCGTTAACGTAACAGTGATCTGAGAGAGTTCGGAGAGTAAAAGATCTTTCAGGCGATACTTGATTAATCGGCGTACAATGAAGACAGAGAGCGCAGTACGGAAATGACAAGGGCAGAATCGAGAGCTTTACTGATTAAAATAAGCTATACTAATAGAGTGTAAGCTAATCCAGCAAAGTTCTCGGGGTGAGGGAATCGGTGCGTTGGATATGTAGTGCCTAGATCATTTAGGTCTCGGTAGTATGGATGCAGTCAGAAAGCAGGAGACTGGTCAGATGAGATTAGATTAAGGCAAGGTACAGAGTTGACTGTCTAGTTAAAGAAATGCAACCAGACACGACGACAAGGATCGGGCAGGGTAGGGATGAGAACGGTTTTATTGATAAAGAGTGTAAAAGTTGACGAGGCTTCCAAAGGAATTTGAACAGTCCATTAGGTCAACCAAAACAAGGGAGGCAACGTCTCAGAAGTCTGAATGAATCCGGAGAACAGGAGGCGGATCTGGCAAGACTGGATTAGTCGGCGTGTTAGGATTAGGACGTACAATAAAGATGAGAAGAGAGCTATAACAATAAAGGGTGAATGAGTCTAGGAGGCTCACGGAGTTAATAAGTTAATAAAGGTTAAGCAATTCTTGCAGGCGCTTGAGGTGAGGGGAACATAGCATTGAGTCAACAGAGCCTAGCGTGTTTGTATCTTCGTAGTTTTGAAGGCAGTCAGAGGGAAGTAGACTGGTCGGATGAGACTCGGTCAGGGCAGGGTACTGAGAGTTAGCAGTCCGATGGAAGGAGGAATGAAGACAGCGAAGTAAGGAAAGAACAGGGTCAGAGTGGAGAAAGCTTTACTGATTAGGAGTAGGGAAGCCAACGAGACTCTCTAAGGTAATGTGGACAGGGTATTTGATCTGCTTAATTTTGGCCGGTAACGTCACAGTAGTCAGAGAGGTCAGAAAGCAGGAGCCGAAATACACGAGGCTGTATTAGTCGGCACATTGAGATTTAGTAGTACAGTTAAGTTGGGAAGATAGAATAGAGTGTCAGCAGAAATGGACATGTTAGATATGGGAGAGTTTAAATTAGTTAGGTATAAGCACTCGGGTTGAGGGAAATAGTGTTTTGGTTGTGCCGAGCCTATACCGTTTACAGCTCAGTACTCTGTAGGCAGTCAGAAAGTAGGAGACTGGTCGGAGGAAACTAGGTCAGCACACAGCGCTGGGTTACTGATAAGGTGGGGAAAGGCAACGAGTGAGGGGAACAGAGTGTTCAGCCTTCTGAACAATGACCGGTACCGTCACAATATTCCGAGAGGGTCAGCAGAAATGGACAGGTTAGAGATGGTGGCTATGTTAAAAAATAGGGTGAGCAAGACCAGCAGGCTCTCGGGAAGAGGGGGCATAGCCAGAAGTCTACAGAGTCGTGACCGTTTACATTTCGGTAGTCTGGAGTAAGTCAAAGAGAAGCAGGCCAGTCAAATGAGACTAGGTCAGGGCAGGGCACTGACAAACGGCAGTCCGATAGAAGAGGAATTAAATGCGAAGAGCGTGATAAGGAGAGGACAGGGTCGGTTTGAAAGGAGCCTTATTGGTGCTGGGTGTATAGTCTAACAAGGCTCTTGGCGCATTGGGATTCTTTCGCACAATTAAGGCTTTGTATGGAATTCTATATGTGATCGGGGCCGTTCTCCCACAGCTCGTCCTCAGGGATGCAGGTGCCCAAGATGTCTGCTACCTTGGGGACACTTAGCAGTCTATTTATGGCCGTGGAGAATTGCAGGATACTATCAGATGCTCTGATGGCTTCAGGTAACTTATTCCACACATGCGCATATCTATAGAGGAAGAAGTTAAAGCGTATGGAGCAGCGGGTTTTGGGTAGTGAGAATGAATGTGGCTTTTTGCGTAGAGGATAGCGTGTGTCGCCCAGCGGTTGAAAATATCTTTCAATACTTGAGTCCGATGTTTTGATTAGCTTATATAGAAAAACTAGGTTGGTTTTAAGTCTCCGCAGCCAAAGTGGTTCCAGACCAAGCTGCTTGCAGCGGCTTTGATAACTGAGCGTAGCTGATCCTAGAAGGCGCTTAGTGAACGAACGCTGGACTTTCTCGATGACCATCCTATCACTTTTGCGTGAATTAGTAACCACTATCGAGCAGTACTCTACTATAGGTCGGGCACACAACTTGTAGAGCATGAGTCGCGACTCTAACAGGCTCATTGACTTTAGTATATAGCCAACGATAGACCTGGCTTTTGCAGAGCTATAGCTCGCTTGTTCCGCAAAATTCAGTGAGCTTGAGTAGTGCACACCGAGATCGCGCACGGTAATGCTGTTATCTAGTGGTATTCCGTTAAGGGTTAATATGTTGGGCGGTATAGAGCACCGGTAGGAAAGGACGTTACATTTCGTTGGTGAGAACTCTAGTTTCCACAGGTCACACCATGTTTCAAGAGCGCCGAGATCGCTTTGAATGCTGGAGAGGCCATTGCGTAGGCAGCTAGGATCAAATGAGAATACCACTTTTATATCATCAGCAAAGAGGTAGGGAGTGCCTTGTTGGAAGACCTGGAATACATCATTGATGTACAGCTTTCTGACTACTTCCCTACATTCCAAACGTTAACGATCTAGGCTTTGTTGTCCTGGTGCTCTGTCCCCCTTATCCTGAGACCGTTCCTCGGCATGCAACCGCCTTTTCATATAGCCACTTGCTTCCCAAACTGCTTTTCTGATGACACTCATTACTTTATTCCCACCTTACTTTGGAGGCCTAGCTTCAGCTTGCTGACTTACCCGGGTTTGACTGTACGCTCTCCTGTCTTCTGACATCGCTCGGACTTCTGTGATCTATGATCTAGACTCTGCCGACGAAAGTCTGTTACCCTCACCGCAAGACCACCGCTGGTCATGATTGAACCTTATTATCATGTCCCCTTTTTTCCTTAACATGTCCATTTCTGTTGATGCTCTCTGTCAGCACTTAGACTTTACTAATACGACTTTCACCCTACGAGCTGACATTCTGGGCTCGTCTCAACGATCTCGTACCTTCCGACTTCCGTGACCCTAATGATCAGAAACCGGCAGCTCCAACGGTCTGCGCACAGCACCTGGAGCATATCGTTGGCTTTCTTTTTCTTTCTCTTCTCACCCATAGAGCCCTTTTTTCACACTCTAGTCTGACTTATCTGGTTCTGGCTGTACGGCCTCCTGCCTTCTGACCTCTCTCGAACTTCTGAGTTCTAAATGATCTAGTCTCTGCAGACGCAATGCTCTGTCTCCCCCGCCTCCAGAGCACTGCTGCTCATGATTCATCACTAGTATATCCGCTTTTATCCTTAACACTTCTATCCTGTTGACGCTCTGTTAACTTTCTGACATTTATAATACGGCTTTCTCTCCATGAGCCGATATCCTCATCTCATCTCCATGGTCTCCTGCTTTCCGAATACTGAGCCCATACTTTTGAACCATCGACAGGTCCAAAGGTCTGTTCGCAACACCTCGAGATTTTTGTAGGCTCTTCCACTTCCCCTCG
>OX104061.1:50901845-50938811 GCA_944474145.2 Dicrocoelium dendriticum
GTTGGGTTTCATCTGATATCGAGCTAACCGTGATATTTGGATGAACTGCCAGAAAACTGGAACAAGATAGGCTTTCTCTGCTGGGTGTATCAGTGGTGGGAATGGGTGCGGAGCCATTCCCGCTTCCGCTAAAGAAGGATTAAGTTAAATTGATGGATTATGAGGTGCTGCATAGGAATGTTACATGACAGGTGGTATCGTCAGGTTTTAAACGTCTTTTGCTTTTTATCTCTTTGTCTAGAGTTGTTGTAGACGTGAGACTGATAAGTATGCTGGCCTATTCGAGATTGGTAGGTAGGGGTAGCCAGAAGATAATCGTTGTAAGTTCTAACAGGCTCGAAGTGATGCGTAACGCTGCGATGGCAAAGCAGCTGTTTACATGCAGATTTGAACGCTTCTGAGTTCCTCATAGCTGCGTATTTTTTGTAAATACCAGTCGATGGTATATTTGTGTTTACGACCTCAGCACGCAAATCTGGGGGCGCATCTTGACCTTTGTATCTGTTTCCCGGTGTTTTTTTTGGTTCACAACCGTCACTTTTTCGTCACATCTAACACTTCCTGTAGCAACTAAACCGTTTGAGGTCGGAGCAATGAGGCCGCGGTCACGAGTACTGGCGTATGTTAAGTTCGGTTGTCGTGCAGTAGGCGTTGAGATAGAAGGTGGGGCAGATTTATTTGATATTACTGCCCCTAGATACGAGTTGTCGAGATCCACGTTGGTAACTGCGGTTGACACATTTGGTGTGCCATTTCATGTGGATTTGTATGCGGTTTATCAGTGTAGCTGTTACGGTTTTCCGGCGGTTTCGGTGTAATTCTCAGGAAGGATCGTTGCAGAGGCGTGCGATCCGGCATAATCAAAATATCTTTGTACTAGGTGTATGCAGTAATGATATGTTGGCTGTGCAATAAACAGTCTGCCGATTCTTCGATTTAAAATTTAAAAGTGACTGGACAGCAATGCCTCGGTGTTTTCTTTTTCGGTCACGGACATTTACAGACGACATCGGACATTTTACAAGTGCTAAGTACATTCGTCTTTACTCTGTTCAAACTGAATCTGTCTGGTATGTTAAAAGCGATTGCATTTTTATTCTACGGTTTCTTTCGTGTACCTCTGAGGCAATGGAGTCGATTAGTTGACCTGCCTTTTTGAGGTGAACAAGATCAGATGTATCAGGTGGGTTGCTAATGTAATCTAATGAAACAGTGATTTTTGTGGGGTTCATAGAAGGCCAAAATGTTCTACATTGCGTCGAGCTCTGAGTGCAATCAGCAGACTAGCTCTAACTTTAGATGTGATCTGTGATGCCGGAGAAGAACAGTCTAGTGCTAGTTTTACGTCATCCCATTTTAAGCGTTTGGGAGGTGGCACAGAGGGTACATTGTCCTTACGTAGGCGAGTGCGTTTGAACTTCGGTGGGGCCATACAAAACCAGGTGTCAACAATCAGATTAATGAGGCAGACGGAATGTGACAAAACCAAACTGTTCTGACTTGGTTCAATGCACCTTGCTTTTAGATCACATGGTCGACGAAACGCCACACGGTCGGGTGGTTGCTGGTTGCGAGCTGTAATCTGGCCGGGGCGACGCAGTTGAGACAAAGGCAGCATATATCGATCGTCACCGACCAAAAGAATTGGTCAGCCGATGCGGTCAACTAGCGGACACGAAAGTTGGCGATGAAGACACAGAAGCTCAGATAGCAGTCGCAAAAGGAACTGCGACTACAGAACGGAATGTCAGAAATCGGCAAGGCGATTTAGGTTGTGAAGCGATGGAATAATCCCTACACTTTGCATTCCACTGGGTAGTGCTAGTAATTCCGATTGGAATGTGTCGAGTTTAGTTGGCGTGTGATAAGGAGAAATTGAATGGTATATACTACTCCGCGATCGGTTGAAATTGCACGTAGAATGCTTACCAAATGACAGCGCATCGGTTTTGTGTTTGCCGCTACGTCAGTAGGAGTGCAACCAAGTGCAGCGAAGTCTCCGTTACAAATATGAGGTCCCAGGCGTATGACGCATGACGTATCCGCAGTTCGGCAGGCTGGTTGAGGAGACCTTTGTAAAAAGTCGGTCCTTCAGGGACAAAACATATATTCTGCAAACAGAAGGACCAGGCGAAAACGGAGACAGACGGCGAGTGAAACATATCGGTATATACAGCTAGTTGGATCCATAAGTAACGACCTTGGTTGATGCATGACATTTTTCCTTTGATTCAGTCAAACAAACGCACTCCAATGCGTCCAACTGTTTGCCAATCAGCGTGCATGCGAGAAACATGTGAACGTCCAATCGGCTGCCGCCTTGGCCTGCGGCAGCCTAACGGCTTCCTTGCTGGGCTGGCATCGCACGTTCGTTCGAGTGTATACTCCTAGCACACCCTCCCTTTTTTCATGTTCTTGCTGCTGTACTTTGCTAAATAGTCCATACACTTTACCACTTCGCGTCCTCTTTGTTGGATCTGCCGATGTCGCCTCATTGCCGCACGCAGTATAACGCTCTCTCCCTGATTCATGCTGTCGCCTCGGACATCTCCTTAGCTGTACTCGGTTTCTTCTCAGCTTCTTCCCTCCAACATTTACTTCGTATGACCTTTCACCGACTTTCGCAGCCACGACTCCTTTTCTCCACCGCTCCTGTCTATCGGGAATTGGTTCAACCCATACTTCTTCCCCCACTGTCAGCTCAGGAAATTCCCGTGCGCCGTTGTCGTAGTACCGTTTCTGAGTAGCCATTCGCCTTTTCAAATTGTTCTGTACTTTCTCAAATTGTGGCGTGACAGGGCGCAGAAGTGTTGCGGATGCAGGCATCACAGTTCTGGTCCTTCGACTGTATAGGCGCTGCACTGGGCTCAGGCCGATATCCGTTGAAGGAGTGTTGCGACTCTCCAGTAGCATGAGGTATGGGTCCTCCCGAGTATCTCTAGCCTTCGCTAATAGTCGCTTGGCTTGCTTCACTGCCGACTCTGCCTTCCCATTTGATTGACTGTGATAGGGACTGGTTTGCCGGTGTGCGAATTCCCATTTGGTTGCGAAAACCTGGAATGCCATGCTGCTGAACTGGGGACCGTTGTCCGAGACTAGCTCCTCCGGTATCCCGTGCCGTGCGAATTGACATCTGAGTTTGTTGATTACTGCCTCCGTGATCGTGGTGGTGAGTAAATCGATTTCAAGGTAATCACTATAGAGGTCCACCGTGAGTAAGTAATCCTTTCCGTTGTCCCAGCATAGATCCACTGCTACCTTTTGCCACGGTCGGTCCAGAACATCATGTAGCATCATCGGTTCCTTCGTTTGCCGAATGTCGTGTGAACGACAGGCCTCACAGTTAGACACATGATCCTTGATCTGACCTGTCATTCTTGGCCAGAACATCAGTTCTCTTGCTCGAGTAACGGTGTAATTTACACCCAGGTGAGCGCGATGGACATGCTCCAGCATCTCCTTTCGGAGAAAAGAAGGGATTAGGATTCGACTTCACTTGAACAACAGACCGTCACAGCCAGTGACTTCGTCCCGAAAATTGAAGTAGGATGTTAATTCCTTCGGGAGCTGCTTCTTTGTTTCTGGCCACCCATTGAGGATAACGTCTCGCAAAGCTGCAAATGTTTGGTCTTCCTGCGTGAAACGCCTTATGTCTTTCAAACGGTTTTCTGTCACTGCCAGATGCTGCACCATGCTAACTGTCTCGATCTCTTCTAGATGATCTTCGGCCACTGGCGGATGTGCTCTCGACAGGGTGTCCGCGATGAACATCTGTGTGCCAAGTGTGTACACAATGTCAATGTCATACTTCTGCAGCCGGATAAGCATACGCTGCAGACGACGAGGAACTTTCTTCAGTGGTTTAGTGGCTATCGACACCAGCGGCTTATGATCAGTGTACACGGTTGCCTTTCTTCCCAAAGTATAATCATTGAAACGCTCCATGGCATAAACCAGTGCCAGCATCTCTTTCTCGATCTGTGCTTACCGCTTCTCGGCCTCTGTGAGTGCTCGACTGCGGAAATCCAAAGGTCTTCGGTTCTGCAACAGAACAGCACCTATTCCACTCTGGCTACTATCACACTGTACCTCCAATGGTTGTGCTGGATCGTAATATCCGAGTACGGGCGCATTACTGATAAGGTTCTTAATGGTTTCGAAAGCCAAATCGTGTTCCTTCCCCCAGCTCCAATTTACTCCTTTGTGAGTTAACTGCCTAATCAGAGTCATGGCATCAGCTAGTCCTGGTAGGAACCGGCTTAAATAGTTCACCATACCGTTTAGGCGATGGACTGCCTTCGCATCGTTAGGGGACGGCATCTCTTGGATCGCCTTAATTTTCCCTGGGTCAACTCTGATTCCGTCGGATGTTACCACATGCCCATGGAAAATCACCTCTTTCCGCAGCTCTACTTTCTCGCCTTTTAGCTTGATGTTCTTTTGCACGCAACGCCTCAGGAACCGGTGTAGCTTAGTGTCATGCTCTTCTTCGGTAGAACCGTAAATCAGAACGTCATCTGCCACACAGGTTACGCCATCTAAATCATCTATTGCTTGCACCAAACGCTTTGGAAACTTTCGCTAGACACCTTCAGGCCAAACGGTAATCGCAGCCAAGGATAACGTCCGAACGGTGTAGCGAATGTGGTGAGGAAACTGGATTCGTCGTCTAGAACAACATGCCAGAATGCGGAAGAAAGGTCTACTTTCGTGAAAAACTTAGCTTTTGTCAAAAGCGGTAAAACATCTTCTAACGTCGGTAGCGCATAATGTTCTCTACGCAGAGCCTCATTCAGTGGCTTCGGGTCTATACATTCGCGTAGTTCGCTATTTTTCTTCGTAATGATTGCGACCTGGCTAACCCAGTCTGTTGGCTCATCAACCTTTGCAATCACCCCCTGCATAACCAGCTTGTTCAATTCCGCGGAAAATCGGTCACATAGCGCAAATGGGACTCTCCTAGCAGGTAACGCAATCGGGCGTGCCAAAGGATCTAACGACAGGTGAGCGGTACCCTCGAATTCCCCTAAACCCGGGCTAAACACCGACGGATACAGGTCACTAACATCGGCTTCACTCTGACAAGCGTACACAAAACGATCATGGTTAATAATGACAAAGCCAAGAGATAAAGTCGAATCAATGCCGAGAGTCGGCGTGAGATCTTCCTCCACGATCACGAACTGCAGACGATGAGAAACACCGTCTCTCGGATGGACCATTTCATTTGTCGCTGAACCCTTTGGCTTGAGTCTGGAACCATTCCACATGCGCAAAAAATCTTGATCCGATTGAATTTGCACGCCGCGGCAGTGCTTTCTGGGCAAAATATTGATCGTCGCGCCTGTGTCTAACTGGAATCGCACAGACCGTCCCTCGATCAGAAGACTTGCATAGACACACTTCTGCGACGCTTTCCGAGACACGTTACCAATCGATTGTTCGGTGTCTTTTGTTGATTTGTCAGGAACGAGTGCACTGACATCTGTCTACTGACAGCAGCAGGCGAAGTGATTGCGCTTCCCACATTTGACACAAATGCGGCTCCACGCCGGACACTGTTCGCTCTTCCTCGGATGTCGTGTTGCACAGAAGTTGCAAGGCTCCTGTCGCGCGGTCGTGGCCCTCGTAGTTTTGCTCCTGGAAACGGCGCCCAACTGAATCACCTGCGATTGTCATCTGCTGGAACTGATAGGCAGTGGAGGACTCACTGTTACAGATGTCGATACATTGCTGCAGAGATAGGTTGCGCTTTCGTAATAGTCGTTTCGTCAAACCTTCGTCATTGATCCCAAGAACAATGCGGTCCCGTATGAGACTGTCCGCCATGCATTTACAGAAAGTGCAGGATCGGGCCAAAATCTTTAGCTCAGTGACGTACGTGTCAACGGATTCACCTGGCCGCCTGTTCCGCGAAAAGAAGAGGTAGCGTTGAAATGTCTCGTTTGTTTGGCCTTCGCAGTATTCACTGAACTTCTCAAGAACTGCCTCCAGATTGTTGGCATCTTCGCTCTTGTCGTAACACAATGTCTCTAGCACGCGGCGCGCATCATCTCCTGCTGCGTGTCGAAACATGGCCAAACGGTACGCCATCGGTTGTTTGTCCAGACGCGATAAAGTGCAGAAATCCATCAATTTGCTCTTCCACAAACGCCAGTTGCTTGCCAAACTGCGTTCATCCATGTTCAGCGGAGCAGGCATTTGAATAGCCGGTGCAGCTCTAATCATCGTCTGGGTGGTACTAATGTTCTTCTCCTTCTCTGACACCATGTAAAAAGTCGGTCCTTCAGGGACAAAACGTATATTCTGCAAACAAAAGGACCAGGCGTAAACGGAGACAGACGGCGAGTGAAACATATCGGTATATACAGCTAGTTGGATCCATAATTAACGACTTTTGTTGATGCATGACATTTTTCCTTTGATTCAGTCAAACAAACTCACTCCAATGCGTCCAACTGTTTGCCAATCAGCGTGCATGCGAGAAACGTGTGAACGACCAATCGGCTGCCGCCTTTGCTTGCGGCAGCCTAACGGCTTCCTTGCTGGGCTGGCATCGTCACTGTGTAGAGCTGGTAAATCCGGTTCGAATGAGCGTACAGTGACAACGCTGCGAGAAGATGGAGAGAGGATAGAGGGAAATAATCCAAATGAACCAGTAGCACACACGTCACGCGTGTGTGAGGAGTTGGCGATTAATGTCCTATGGGTAGTACGTGAACATAGCTGCAGACGGTATGACACCAGGGACATTGCGTTTGCTGGCAAACAAACTGGGAAATACATGTGCAAAGCAAGTAATGTGGGTTGGGAGGGGAGTAAGCGAAACTGGTGGATAAGAAAGAATGCAGAAGCCGGAAGCTGTAGCATGTGTTCGCTTATCCGCCCTGCTGTATACAACGTATAAGATGAGTTTGGATAAGCTGCACGATGGCCGATGCAGGATATGGTCAAAAGTTGCAGAAGTAGTCATGGTTGTACAAGGATTGCGATATTGCTATGGTGCCCAGACCTAGACAGGAGGATTATAAGGGTCCTCAAACAAAATCATCGACTCGAAAGCCTGTCCGCAAATCAATGGATATGGCGACGATTCGGTTTTACAGCAATGGATGACAGCCCATTTCGAACCTCTGACCTGGGGAAACAGCAGATTGGGTGCATCTGACCGCCAATAATTGACCGACCTGATAAGAGTAGCTGTTCAGAGGTCCAATGGCCCCAACCAGTATAGCTTAGTGGGTCGACGTGGTAGGCAAACAGTCACACTACGTTATGATTCAGTCTCGTCTTGACCGTTTTGTGAAATGCTCTAACCAGATTGTTAATATCAATTTCGTAAAATGGCACACCCATCGTCCTGTTGCAAATCAAGCAAGAGAACACAGGTTTTTAAGCAGTACTCCAACTAGGGCTTAATGAATGACGAAAACAATAATGTAGACCTCTACTTCGTTATGCTCACGAACAAGCTGTGGATCTGCTACAGCCCTCAAGTTCAAACGAGACAGAAACAAGAAGAGAATGTTGCGAACGCCTCATTTAGAGATCGTCGTGATGCAGAAGTAAAGTAAAGATAATTGTAGTGAGAAAATGCTGAAAGTAAATGCAAATATATCATATATGTCTTACAACCATTTCCCTACAAAAAATTTAAGTAAGCAAGAACAACGAACATTTCTGCGACATAATCTGTTTTCAGTATATTTCGTGTATTCTCTTCAATCACTTATCTATAATAGGGGAAAATTTCAAACGGTTGGGAGTAATAAGTCAATACCAGTAATCGATGATTTGTTACGTTGATTGGCTGTGTTGCCTCACCAAGGTAGAGCAATGTTGGCTACAAACTCTCGTTTGTATAAGCTAGGCTTCAAACGCTGGATGGCGGAAGCCTAATCAAAATGTAACAACTTGGGGCTGCTCTGTCTCTGGATGACCTTGAATGCTTCGCAGGGATTCTGGCACATCCAGCAGTCGGATAAGTGCAGGGCAACGGAGCTGGCAGATAACGTTGCGCCACGGAGAGCAAAGTTCAGCGGGACGGGTGCTAAAATCCGAGTGGACAACCTCCTCTCCGTTCTACTAGCGTAAATGCTACCGCAAGCGCAGTCTATTTGGTAAACAGAAGAGGCGGTGACACTAGAATGATGGCTGTCTAAATTGGATCCCTGCAGTAGCATTTTGGTTACGTAGAGCAATACTAGCTCAGCTGTATGGTAATAACTCAGCATGGCAAGACGTTTGCAATAGCAGAATCATCTGTCCTTTTCTTCCCTTTGTAAGGCAGTGCAATGAATACTTCTTCTTTAAAGCTGCAGCTCACTGTTTGTGCGGCCTGCTTTTTTCCCACGCCTTGCAATGCACTTGTCTGGGTGCCCATTTTCATGTATGGTTGATACAATGCCCTTGAGTTCTTCCTCAATCCTTTCCTCTGAACAGATACAGCGGGCTTGCACAATAGATACACCAACCAGAGCGCGCTTGTAACTCAAGTGGCAGTAGCTGTTCAAGTTTCTGGAATTGCACCGTCCAGTTCGTTTTGAGATAAGTTGATCTCAGGAGCGACCCGTCTGATCTCTCTAAAGCTGCATCCAATAAATGGAACTTTCCTAATGTATTGATTTCCATGATGAACTCGATGGAATAATGACCTTCCTTAAACGTCTTGTGCATGCGTTCAATTTGCTTGGCTTCGTCAATAACCACAAATTTGTCATGTATATATATATATATATATGTATATATATATGGTTGGCGACATCCGGTTTCGGATTTGCCTGTCAATGTGGCCAGCCACAGAATGTCTGCCCCTACAGAGGGACCATGCGTGGCTTGCGCTGCACCACCCACAGCTCCAACCACACACCCCATACCCAGTGTAAACCCGATGGAATGATACAGGGAGGTACGTGGAGGGGAGCCAGGTTTCATCAACGAAGCCGGCCCACACTCCTTCACAGACGAAAGTAAGGAAGCTGCATTTTGGAATCGAGCGCACGCAATGCGGTGGCTGGACCTTAGATCACTCCATACTGAAGTCATGGAACCACTCTTCGAGCCTAGCGCGGTCAAAAGGACTGTGCAACCCGTCCACTCCAGCAACGAATAACTGCCTCCTGGAGCCAGTATAGACGATGTAGTGGGTAATAGACAGGTAGGCACCTTGTCAACCAGCACATCAAGTGCGACCACACGGAGGACATCAAGCAACAGCTAATAAATTGAAACGACAATATCAAATAAACTAAAACGAATGATGCATATTAATAAGGTGACATAACCCTTCAATAATTGAGTAAACAAAAAGTTTGGTTGCCAACAAATCCGCGATAAGTAAAAGACATCAGAACACATATCGTAACGTAAAGGCAAGAATGTGCTCATACTTAACTAAAATTAGCTTCAACGACCTGTGGACATAAACAGAAGATAAGTAACGTAGGCAATAGTGAGGTAATATAGCAAACATATCGCCTGAAATAAGGAAACCTAGCATGCAAGCAAGCGGTTAATTAATCGAATGCAGCGTACTTACGGACGCTGCGCCAGTTCTGCCTATGTTATCTGTAGGACCCGCAGTCGCTTCGGGTGTGGCTTCGCTCATGGCTCCCTAGGGCTGCCTGACTCAGGCACCCGCGACCGCATTTGCTACAGCACCATGCGCTCGAGGTCCATGGAGCACAAAACAACGGTACTTGCTGCTTCCGTAATTGCCGCTTCTTCTCTCCATGCATGAGGTCTTTCAACCGCACTTCGGAAACTTCCTTCGTGATTCGAGCGCGCCATGTTCACCGATCAACCGCCTTCGATTCCCATGACCTGCAATCAAGATTAGAACGTTTGAGGCTCACTTTAATCATGTCCTGGTAATGATAGGTTGGTTTCCTCACATGCCGCTTTCCAATACTCAACTGACAATATATTTGCTGCTTCCAAATCCGCGTCAGATCCATACGCCACACATGACCGAACTACCTCAGTTGTCTCAGCAAAAGTATGCAGTCCACTGCATACATACCATTTCGTGGCAATACTTTCGTGTCTGCAACTGTGTCGCACCAACCGATGCACAGAATCCGTCGCGGACATTGTTGGTGGAACCGCTCGAGATATCGCACATCCCACAGGTACATCATCCACGTTTCACTGCCGTATAGAAGAATGGACAGTACTATGGATTTGTACACCATCAGCTTCGTGACAATGGTAAGCTGATGGTTCTTCCACACTCGATACTCCAGCTTCCCGAATGCAGCCGCTGCCTTCGAGATGCGGATACGAAGCTTACTGTGTAGCTGCTCGTCAGTCGACATCACACTCTCAAGGTAGCAGAAGCGGGAGGTGGTTCCCAATATTTCAGCACCAAGCGGATTTGCGGAAATATTGCAGATTACATCTCCGATGAAGGCTGAAAGAGACAGACAGTTTGGCTTATTTTCCAGGGGAGCCTGAATTTGGCCGCTGCCAAAGCCAGAGCTCAAGTCATGCGCTGCAACTTATCCGCGCGGTGAGCAAACAATGCGCATTCCTCAGCAAATAGCAACATCCGGATAGTTGTATCACAGACTAGGGTTCTCGCACAACAACGACTCATTTTCGGAAATCCACCATCCATACGGTGTTCCATACGAACACCGTCAGCAAAAGCCGCATCAAAAGCACAAGACATCAATGTATGAAGCTAAATTTTAAACAGAGCAGGAGCTAAGACACAGCATTACTTCGCACCAGACACCACTGCCTAGTCATCTGAGGTCTCTCTACTAAATTGAACACAGGCCCGCATTACACTACGCAAAAATTCAATTAAACATCCACACTTATGAGGGCAACCGAATTAACCCAACACCAGCCACAATGCTTCTCGGTTAACCGTATCAAATGCGTTGGCGAAATAAATGAAAAGCGAGTACAATGGCGGGTGTACTTCTCTACACTTCTCCTGCTACTGAGGAGCAGCGTACATCATATCTGTAGTGATGCAACCCGAACGGAATCCGCACTGCTCTTATGCAAAGTTAGGTAACATAACCTGGTTTACGAGGCGGTTGAGCAGGATTCGGGCAATCTTCTTGCCCACACAACTCAGCAAGTTGATGCCACGATAATTCGTGCAACGTTGCTTTCTCACTTTGCTGTTGTACATTGGTGGCAAAAGGGCATCCTTCAGGTCAGAAAGTACCTCTTCCTCAATCCACGGGCGTTGCACCAAGTGGTGCAGCACGGTCACTAACGCGGGTCCGCCGTGGTTCAATATTTCAGGCGGAATCCCGTCGGCACCGGCACACTTGCCGTTTCCCGGCTACGCAAGTGCTCACTGCGTCTCACCCCGTATCGGTGCGTCTGCCACAGTCGCCATCACATCTTGCTGTTTCAGGCCATTTATATTATTTCAGTCAATATCTGAACGGTTTTTCAAGAGAAAGGCAAAGTGTTTTGCCAGATCTGCATTGTGTCTGCAGTCTGTGTACAGGTAGCGCCTGAACTACCATCGATCAGCGTTCTCAGCTGCTCCGACCTCGGTCCATATACCGCCTGTAAGGAGTCAAAGAATTCCTTGTGTTGTTGGCGTTCGGCGTAGCATTCTATCTGCTTCGTCCACCATGCATTTTTCATGCGACGGAGCTCTCGGCGCAACGGCTGTCAATGATTACGTAACTGACACTTCTCATCTAAGTCACTGGGATCTGCCACATGTAGAGCAAATGCTGCATTCTTCCCCGACACCAAGACGCCAATTGTCGCATTGTTCTCATCAAAGTAATCAAGTCGCTTACAGTTTGCGCGTCCGAGGATTTCCTCGGCAGCAGCTGTCACATGGTCGCGAATGTGGTGCCACAAGTCGCCCACTGTGATTATTCCCTCCACATCGCAAGGCGTGCAGCCATCGCTTACTCCAGCTCAATACGTTTCACCACAGTAACGAGGGAGAGAAGGCCAAGATTACGTCGATTTACGGCGGTAGTGCAATACAGAGATTTTCAAAAATATATGTGAAGTTTGGTTCTCACCAATTTGTGATCAGTGCCATACTCAGCTCCACGCAGTACACGTGTCATGCGCACTTCACGCATATCACGCTGACGTGCGATGACATAGTCGAGCAGGTGAGCATGTACACTCCGTGGGTGCGTCCAAGTTGCTATATCACTCGCACTCAATGCAAACCGAGTGTTCGTGATCGTCAGGCTGTGAGCGGCACAGAGTGAGAGCAGCCTGTCACCGTTCGCATTCGCTGAGCCAATGCCATGCGCACAGATGACCTCTGTCCCCACCGACGCATCACATCCAACGCGCGCGTTGTAATCACCCGGCAGAAATAGTCGGTCGCTATTCGGCACAGACTGTGTCACGGTGGATTGCTGAGAATAGTATTAAGCACGAGGGGCATAAAGAAAACACATGGTCGGACCGTAAGTGCTTATAAAATTGGCAAACTTACAACTTCCATTCGTAGGCGAACAGTCATCAGTCACGAGCTGATGTCTGTTGATTCACCCATGAGCTGGCCATGGAGGTGATCGGATTTTGAAAATCCCACCCCATGTTCACTTGGTGCTGAGGTTCCATTGTCCACCCAGTATAATGCGTAGTCACCACCTGTTTCATTCAACTTACCTTACACAGGAAGCCGAGTCACACTGAGCGCAGCAATATCGATGTGGTAGTTAGCCAGTTTCATCACGACCAGTGCGGTGCGCTGATGGGTGCGTTCACTCGAGTTCCGGTCCACTAATGTGCGCACCTTCCAGTACTCGATGCTGAGTGCTTTGCTCATAGGCATACGATTGCATTGGCAGGCAAACTCATGCTAGGTGACGGTTGTGCTTAGGAGATTCGTTTGAGGGACTCCACCGGAAGCCTTTGGCTCAATAGCCTGACTCACAAGGCATTAGGGAGAAGACCCTACTCGGAGATGTGATTGCAGTGACAGACTGGGATCTGCATGTGGTCCGTCCTACGCAACCTTTGAGGTACTGGAACGATTCATTTATGTTGTGTGACCGTAGTAGGATACGCACCTGCCACAACTGCCAGACGCAGGTGGGTTTTCGCGTGTTTACATTAATTTGATCAGGGGCTGCCTGACTTGGTGTGGGCAGTAGCAACCCATTGAGCGCCCGGAGATGCCCTCGCAGCATCAGAGACAATGCGTAGAGTTCAGGCTCTAGGCCAATTGATCTGTGAGCTTATATCCCCTGGACCCATTGTCTCTCATGACTAGCTTTTGCGGGAGAAGTGCCATCGAGCATTTCTTAACCTCCGAAGAGGATGGGATTTGTTATAGGGTTCTTGAAGCGCGCCAACACGTGACAGGAGAACACCTCGAGTCCTCAGCCAAGGCCTTCGATAAAATGTACACCTGAAAGACAGCTGGTCTAGCACATGGTCAATTCACTGACTTATGCAGGGAAAAGAGCGGAAGCCAACTCCCACCCAGCGGTCGCCACGAGGAGGCGTCCAGGACTTGAGATAATGGAAGAACAGTAACAGTAGTGGGTAGACCTTCTGTCAGGTTCTAGCCACCAACAATCTCAGCACGCCGTAGGCTCTCCCGCCTCTAGCTGCATATGGATTGGCGGCATCCGTATCCGGATTAGCCTGTCACTGTGACATCCGGTGTTAACCCGAAGGAATAAGACTGCGATGCATGTGGATGGGGGCCATGCTTCATCAACGGAACCGACCCAAACTCCTTCAAAAATCAGAAGAGAAGCATTCCGGCGTAATTGGGAAATCATGCACACCAGAGGTACACATGTCGGTGGCTGGACGGTGGCCCGTTCCACACAGAATGGAACCACTTTTTGAGCTTAGCACCCTCTTGAGGACGATGCATCCCGTCTCCTCTGGCAACGATCAACTGTATTATATAGTCAGTATGGACGAGAGAGTGGGTAATAGACAGATAGGTAACTTGTCAACATGCACATCAGGCACAGCCACACCGGGGTGCTCAAACAACATCTACTTCTGAAAAGCAAGAATGCTTATCAGGTGAGCAAACCTACCACATACGCCGCCTTTTTGGCCTGGATTAGTAAATCGAATAGCAGCGTACGCATCGCTTCTATTCTGAGTGCAATAGTGCCTTCTGTTGCACCTGGGCAACCGCCTTTTTGAACAGTCCACGCAATTCGCATTGATCTAATTTGCCTTGGATTCGCAACGCCTGAATGCAAAATCAGTTTGACACTAACTCACCTTCTTTATGTGCTGGTAATGTTGTGTTCGGTTTACCCTTGTGCATCTTTGCTGCACTAAGTTGACCCTACAAAAGCGGTATGAGTATCTTCGTCGAATTCACTCGCTTTACATATATTCATGGATTGACGTCATCGGTGTCCAGTGGCAGTTCCGTTTCAACATATGCACCTGCGCTTGTCCAGACTTAAATATGATTTGCCACAAACTAGGGGGACATATTAGACCTCATGCACAATAGTAGTAACAACGTGAATGCGTATCACTTGAAAGTTAGTCTAACAGCCAATTGCACAGGCATGAGAATAAGTATCCAAGACGGACTGTTGACGTTTTCTTTAACAATCAGACGTGACATCCTCAAACCTTGTGCATTTATATTTGAACGAAACCGAAATAGGGATAGGGAAGCATCTGCGTTACCTGGGTGTATTTGTACAGGGAGATTTCGGGTGTTCTAAACAAGCAGAGAAGGCAAGGAGAACCGGCAATCAACACTTCGGTCTTCTGCGCAGAGCTTTCGGTCGGTTTGAGCCCCCATCATTCTCAAAATGCTTAAAGCCTACGTGCAACCTCACGTGGAATGTGCTATATAGGAGTGGCAGTCGTGGCAGAAACAGGATCTGGTAGCTCTCGAGACTTCGCAACGAAAGCAAACCAATAAGTTCATTAGCCTCTTTCATCTGCCTTATCAGCTTAGACTGAAATCTCTAAGAATGTACAGCAGTCGATATCGGCAATGCGGGGGTATCTCAGAATGTTTCAGCAGATTCTGAAAAACCCAAACCACATCTGCCGTCCGCTGCTGGAATTGAACCACAACACTAAATTAAGAGGTCACCCTCTGAAACTGACAATTCAGTATAACAAACTTGAATGTCGTAAACATTTCTTTTCCTTCCGCGTGTACCAGCCTTGGAACGCCCTCCTTAATTATGTCGTCTCTGCTCCTAATTGGGTGATATTAAAAAACGTGTTGACGATGCATTGTCTCACTTACATTTCACTTTATGATTTGTTAGCCAGGGGATACAGTACGCAATCAAACGGTGTCTTGCCAAACGCCTAACCAATGGATTTATGGATTTATACGTTTAATACGCGAACATCTCCGCTATTTCACATAAGTCTATGGTGAGTCCACCACAACGCTTTTCATTTTATCATGCAATTGGTTTTCGCAATAATTTCCATCGTAGGGGACTTGTTAAGCAATGCTTTTTACCGGTAATAAACCACTATTCCATTGTTCCACTGCCATCAATACGGATACCAGGTTGAATGATTAATAAACAAGTGGTAAAGTAAAACAGTGGGTGCTTAGGTGTTGCATCCCATATGCACTGTCTGGTTGGCGTAGCTGATCTGGGAGATCGCACAGCGTGCGCATGCGATTGGGTGTTCGCTTCAGATGCAAAACTGCCTGTGATATAAACATGGTACTCTACATGTGTAGGTCTGGCTTAAAAAGGTTTAACAGGGGCTAAGACATTTTAATACTTCAGTAGCTTATGGGGAAAAAGCAGAAGCATTACAAGGTCCACAGGATAGCAAATGTAAATACAATCCCACTAGAATTGTTCCGCTATGGAACGTGAAATATTGGTAGTCTAGTCACTGCACTCAACCATATTGTTGTGCAGCGTTTCTCAATTTGATGAAACTCTAACCGTCTTCCGAAGGTCGAAAGGTTTGTTGCGCTCACCATATGTGTTGGCGGTGCATTCCAGTGGGAACAGTAATTAAGAGTAAAATTACTTTCTGCAATCTAAATAGGATTGTTTCGTTACAACTTTCAAGTCGTGGCCTCGGTATTGTTTGTTGTGGGGTGGGGCCAGCAGTGGATTTCATGTATGAACGCCCAACGTTAGTATCCGGTATGTTAGGGTGAGGTCTTCGCAAAGCAATAGGTATGCTGTGGAGACCAAACGGAGTAACGGAAGACGCAGTCCGTAGCTGAGACCGGATAGCCCACATGTGACCTTGTTGGTTCTACTTCCGGTCTGTTCCAATAAACGGTTGTCACGTCTTAATCATGGACGTCAGTCATGTTCCGCACGGTTAACCTAGGGACGGACATAAGAGGTAATCATTGTTACCGATCATTCCGTCTTAATTTTGAGCGCCTCTTAAAACCCCCGGGTTAATTTAGGAAAAATGAAGAAACAACTACAGCACTGTTTTACAATGGATTAAAGTAACAGGTGAAACATCAAAGTCCAGCACAATACCATGAAAAAATCCTATCTCAAGCTGCAATAGTCAGAAACACCGTAACTAAACAGACTGGCGCCCCGATATGTACCATTCATATGGACAAAATGGCAGAGCACGTTGAAAAACTTGCGATCGAAACACTAATCAATAAGGTCAGTCAGGCAGGCGTACGGCGGCAAAGCGCTGTGAGTAAATTCACGATGGTCTGCGTCCTCGTCAAACACATGGCTTGAGTCACTGGATGGAGGGTAAAGAGTAAAAGCGGGCAGAGCAGTGTTTGCGTGCGTGTGGAGCACTGGCCATAACATAAAGTTCGGACAAAACTGAAGACACGTGGGGAGGATAATGATGGCATACTTCGACGGCATGGCAAGACCTAGGAAACGCACGTCGTTCAGCTGTGAGAACTGGACCTGAGCCGGACACCACATAGCCGTAATGAACGTGTCATGCTTCGATCGATTGGTAGTCGGCCTTCATGCAGGTCAAAAGCAAGCAAAAGGGAATACTGTGAAGTGTTTCGCTGTGCTAGCAACAGAGAAGAACAGCCTGGCCGGTCAATGTGCGCCGTATTTCTATCACCACAAAAGCTGTTACGGCCTCATGACCAGCTTGCAACAAACCCGTAAGCGTTAATTAGTCTGCTTCTACTGCCAAAGGGAACCATACCGCCACGAGCGCATGGTAAAGTTACAGTGTGGTTCGCTTTACCGTTCCCATCGCGTGTGTGTTACGGCTAAATATTCACCCTTCATGAGTATAAAGAAAGGAATTTTTGACTTGACTTGACGTGACAATAATCTTAGATTTCAGTTTGCTCCGACGCACTGGTGGCACTGTTAAACAGCAGACCAATGTAGTCATGAATGGAACTATTGCCCTCACAGTCAGATAATTGCTAGTTGTACAAATTGACCAGGTCATGGATGGTGCTTCCCGTGTACAATGTAGAATACACATTTCTTCATTTCTTTACTTATGTTTACATGAAATGTGTGAAATGTCGGTAAACATCAATGAATTAGATGTTTGCAACATCAAACCAAACAGATGGCCTCGCACCGTAATGGATAAATTAACAGCTTGCGCGGTTGCGCTAGAGGTAGGCAGTCACAGCCATCTCAGCATTTAGCAACTCGCACTAGATGGCGAAACCTCGCCGTATGATGTACATCGGATATTGAAGGGAAAATATTCCGGCGTTCCAGTGCACTGGAGGAGTAAGTGTTGGACACATGCGATTCACAGAAGCACCTGGAATTCACCCATTTTTTGTGGACAGTCTGAACATGCATTCCATTTTGTTCACCGATGAGGCGGTGTCCTCTCTGCATGGCGAAGCTACGCAACGGGTTTGGGCAACGACCAACCTACGACAATATAAGGCTTCACAGGTGCATCACAGCGCGAAGCTCATGGCCTGGGTCAGTTTGACTGATCGAAAAGGGATTGGGCACTTTTTCTTTCCCATGCGTGTGACCAGTAGGTGGTCGTTTAACAGTACCAATGTCTGACATTTCTTAGCATCCTTTTACATGGTAGTGTTGCAGAGCAGTGTCATTCCGTAGCTACAGTCGGAAGGAGTAATGAATGACGTTTAATGGCAGCAGGATAACGCACCTACGCATTGTGTGCAATCGGATCGTGTCTACCTGAGACATTCAGTGGGCGCTAGGTCGGTCGTGAAAGATAGAAAGAATGGCTTACGCGTTCACCGAATCTGAACCCCATGGATTATTTCCTACATGTATATTTGAAAGGCAGAGTTAATAGAATGAAACCCAAAAGCACGGCTGAACTGCAAGAGAAACTTGTAAACGAATATTGACAGCTTTTTTGAAGACATTGCAGAAATTGCCGGGCAACCCAATTCGATGAGAGTTCCACTGTAGCTAAAACCACTGTGCTCAATTCGAACATTTAATTCGTTGATATTTACTGGCATTTTACACATTTCATGTAAACATAAGTAAGGAAATGAAGAAATGTGTATTCTACATTGTACACGAGAAGCACCATCGATGACCTGGTCAATTTGTACAACTAGCAATTATCTGACTGTGAGGGCAATAGTTCCATTCATGACTACATTGGTCTGCTGTTTAACAGTGCCACCAGTGCGTCGGAGCAAACTGAAATCTAAGATTCTTGTCTCGTCGTCAAGTCAAAAATTCCTTTCTTTATACTCATGAAGGGTGAATATTTAGCCGTAACACACACGCGATGGGAACGGTAAAGCGAACCACACTGTAACTTTACAATGCGCTCGTGGCGGTATGGTTCCCTTTGGCAGTAGAAGCAGACTAATTAACGCTTACGGGTTTGTTGGAAGCCGGTCATGAGGCCGTAACAGCTTTTGTGGTGATAGAAATACGGCGCCCATCGACCGGTCATCACATACGGCCAGGCTGTTTTTCTCTGTTGCTAGCACAGCGACACACTTCGCAGTAAACCCTTTTGCTTGCTTTTGACCTGCATGAAGGCCGACTACCGATCGATCGAAGCATGACACGTTCATTACGGCTATGTGGTGTCCGGCTCAGGTCCAGTTCTCACAGCTGAACGACGTGCGTTTACTAGGTCTTGCCATGCTGTCGCGGCATGGCGCGTTCATTGCGGCAGTGGTGTCTGGCGAACGTTCACTTTTCAAAGCCGAAAGGCTCGAGGTGCTCTGCGATCGCAGGCACACATGTAGCGTCTGTGTCCCATCTCACTCTTGTCGGCAAAGCACTTTGCGCCCGTGGACAGTTATCTATCCAGCGTACCGGTTGTACGTCAGCACCGGAGTGCGGCCGCACTTAGTTCGGTACCATATTAACAAAACACTCGGTAATTTCCTCTAGCATACTCCGTCCAGGCTTTGCTTTAAAATAACTCACAACTTTTCTCACTACCCTTGAGCAAACAGGTTTTCTGCAAATCCCTTTTATGAAATTCACCCTTTGACATTACAACCACAGCACTGACCATACCGTATTCAGAGGCCACACGGTCTTCCATTACTAAAATCTGCCGGTCTCCCCTTGTTAGCATTTTCAACTCAATTAGTACAACTTCACCGGGTCTGAGGTGTCGTTCTGCTTTCAACCCTTTTATTTGGCCTATGCAGCCGCAATGCTCCATCTCTTCCATTATAAATACATACAATATAGTTTGCCTGTTTCCAATGTCGCGTGTAATCTTTTCGTAGTGTTGGGATTACCAACTGGTCGCTACGCAACCGCAACAAAAACAAGGCATTTGGAGTGAAGGATGCCTGGTTTCGCGCTTCCCCACATGGTGAAATGAGTGGTCTGCCATGAGCAGCACATTCTGGTCCTGCTAGAATGGGGACTAAAATCTAGTCCAGATGTGACGAATTTCTACCTATACTCTTCCATAATCAGTAGGCCGATCGAACCGCTTATAATACTATAAGTTAATTGGCGACTTAATTTTGGTAAGCTCGTCGCTTGGTGAGGCGCTGTTTTGTCCTCTGCACGGCAGTAAGGTGTAAGTCACTGGATAGTGAGCGGCGCTATATCACATCTAGGAACTTATTTACGGTGGTTCTTGCCTTCAAACGTAGCTCAGTGGTCTCAACCACGGACTGGCAACAATCGAGTAGCGGGTTCGAGCCCTACCAAGTCCCGATGGAATTCGCATTGCTGAAGATTCCCGAAAGGATGAAACGCGCGCACAGTGCTTTTCTGGGCATGTGAAGGATGTCTGAGTAAGTCTAGATGTGACGAGTTTCTACCTATAAAATCTAGTCGCTGAGGGATTGTTGGCCTGCAATGGACAGTTCTACTCTTCGGATAGGGCAAAGAATTCTTCCCCACATTCCACCCTGATGACTTGCCAATAGTGGATTGAAGTGCCATTGGTTACCCGTGGTCAAAAAGTTGTTATTGATCCTATTTTGAGACAAACACTAAATCGCTCTGCGCAACTCCGCAACGGCGCCAACAAAGATGGTGGCATTGACACTGAATATTACGTCTGTGACATCTCCCCTTGCAATGAACCTAGTGAATGCCATAACCAAAGAATCATTGCTTAATGAGGATGAACACTCAATCTGAATGATCCACACCTGCAAGCAAGTGAGTAGGCAGCCTTACCGGTTCTCCTCTCCTCTGCCACAGTTAAAAAGTATTGGCACGAAGTAGTCAACGCCCACGTATCTGAATGGAAACCAACCCCTTTGTATTCTAAATGGTGATAAGGAAGATATCATCTGTCGTCCAGTGTACACTAACTGTCTTCTACATATCCAACGGTTTCCAGTGACCCGTTTGGCAACTGATGCTCCTTAAACAAGGCAGTACTTACGTCGATTACTGCCTTATACTTGCGCAATTCCTGCGTGACCTTCGAGAAGATTATGAAAGTTTATCGGCATCTCGGTCGCTGCGTGAGAAGCGGGTATTATAATCGACAAATTCATGCGGCATCCAAATCTATAGTGGGACAATTTGCTTTCAACGCGAAGTAAACCGCTTTGTAAAAATTAGCATAGTCGTCCCAGCGGGCTCCTTGGCAATACCTTCGTAACATATCCTATTCATCTTTATTTTTTGAAGTAGTGTCTGTTCATCCTTGTAAGTATAACGCTGCACGATTTGAATAAGGTTCTTTTCAGGTTTCACTGTTTTGTTGAGCTTACTAAACCTCAGATGCTAGTTTGGAGCTAAAGTACCCCACTTTAGTAGTTACATGTAGGCTGTACATGGTGTAAGCTACACTACGGGTCTAAGCAACTTTATCCAGTCAGTGACGCTTTCAGAACATGTGCAAAGGAGTCTCTTGGATGATAGCATATAGGTATACAATCGGGTGTCTGTACTCTACGATTTCCGGCATTTGCAGGACACAGGGGATACTTGGCCAATTGACTTCGCACTTCTGCAGCGATTCCGGAGCCTCTAACCATTACCTTAAGCGCTCACAAGACCATACTCCTATAGAAAGCATATCAGTTGGATTGTGTTCGAATTGAAACAATTCCTATGGAACATTCTCAGTTATTCATTTAGAACACAACTGGTGTTCTTGAGGAAAATACTTCCATTGACCGACATGGTCAATTCATCGATAGGTGACAAGCGGTTAACAACAAATGTCCGGAACCTAGTTGAAGTATCACTGATATAGCAAATCAACGGTATTGGATCTGTCAAAAAGACAACTGTTCAAATATCACGCGCGTTCCTTTAATCACGGACTGAAATATTTGAGTGGCAAGCTTAGTGACGGTCAGCTCTAACCGTAGAATGAACACAGACTTCGAGGGAGCCACGCTTGACATCGCGTAGAGCATAAGTAGTGTGCACGCTTCGCCGTTTTACAACATCGAGCCTACGTGTCCGCGCCATATCCCTTTTCGGGCGCATCACATTTAACATGTAACCGCGGGGAATGTTCATTGGTATGTCTCTGGCATGCAACTGATTTTCCCTTCACTTTTTTCGTTCAATCCATGGGCTCACCATTGGGACCCTTTCTAGCAGATGTCTTTATGGCAAAATTTGAGCATAACGTATTAAGAACGCACATCAACGAGGTCGCGATGTATAAACGTTATGTAGACGATACCTTTATACTCTGTAAATCGAAAGCGCAGACTATGAAACTGTTGGAAGCTTTTAATGATGCGCATCAGAATCTACATTTCACACGTGAACACAAATCCAGAAACCGACTACAGTTTCTGGATGTTGATATAATCAGAAACGCCGATGGATCATGCAGCAGAGTGGTGTATAGAAAACCAACTTGGACTGGACAGTACATCAACTTCTATAGTGCGGTACCCATACAGTACAAACGAAACCTAGTCCGCACACTTTCGTTCCGGGCACATAGCATTTGCACCCCAGACACGATCACCAAGGAATTGCAGAGAATCGGCGACGCGCTAAGAGAGAATGGGTATCCAGATAAATTCATCCTCAAACATTTGAAAGAACGCAAGATAAAGCCACCGAGGATGAACGTACCCAAAAAAGAACTAATTGTACATATTCCTTTCAAAGGCGACAGTGCGGCTGATGCCCTGTCCAAACGCCTGAAAGACGCTGTTGAAAAGACCTACTTCGCGGCTCGCCTACATATAGTATTTTACAACAAGCCTTTATTCGCAAAACCTTTGAAAGACAGGCTGCCTCCGTTGACTCGAACAATGCTTGTTTATCTTTACTCGTGCTCCTGTGGGGCACGATAGGTGGGTCGTACCACGGAGCGCCTATCTCAAAGGATTCGCGAACACCTCCCAAAGTGGTGTTACAAAGGCGAAGCGAGGTCCAGCAACAGTTCCATCTTATCCCACCTACTAGAGTGCAGTCATGCAGGGACGGAAAATGAATTTAGAGTCATGTATGCTGTTCCTGAACATTTCACGCGCGGATTCCGGATGCATCTTCTGTCTATTGCGGAAGCTATCTACATCCGCCACCTCAAGCCAGAAGTGTGCATACAAAAACAGTTTGTACGTCCTTTGCTTCTACCGTGGCCTACAACTTCGGCTATGATTTCCCCTGTACATACTTGCCACTCCCAATGACCCCGTGATTTATTGATTTGTACCCGTGGAATTAAACATTCTGTTCAATACGCAGATCAATCCGGCACATTTAGCACTTTTCCTCATCATGTAATATTTGAGTCTGATGAGAATTGCCGAAAAGAATTCTTTACTCAGATTCTGCCTCCCTTGATTCATTTTAATAAATGGGAATTTTTGGATTGCTGAGGACCAGCATTCCCCGTGATTCAGTCAATCCGAATAACCCATTTTGCTATGCTTTTGCTTCTTCACTGGGGGACTTCGTCGTCCCATGCTCTTTTGTCACGACTAAAGTTCCGTAACAGTATGTTGGTTGGTATAATCAAAAGCGCTATGAATCCCAGTGCGTCATACGTGAAGGTATTATAGGCAATAATTCTCCCGTCGTATTTGGCCATCCTTCACAATAACGAGAAAAAGGAAGCAATCTTCACTGGAATTCCATTCCAGACCCGGAGTTCGTATTACTGAGTTGCCAGACAGATTAGTAAGTCCGATCGCTTCTACAATATGTGAAACAGGGAGCACTTTATACACTTCAGGACAGTTTGAAACCCATTTGCGCAGCGTGAACCCGCCTCGGCCTAACAATGCTCTGCCATGGAAGCGCTATCTCACGGTGACCATCTACCGAATGTACTGAATTCTGTGCCATAGACAATGTCGCCCTGACTTCAACGGATGGAGCGCGATCTTCAGAAGCAATGCTGATGAACTCACTGTCATATATCAGGCGGGCCTCATACGGCAAATGACTGATTCTAAACACCACGGCGCTGCTCTAGTTGTCAATTGGCTGCATGGCACATCCGCTTCAATTAAGATACGCATGCGGTAAGCTAGAAGCTAGGGAGGAACTAACAGCATGCTTAAGTATTCAAGTAGTTCACAACCATCAACAATGATACTAACCGTCGCTCAGAAGTGACGTGAGATCGCCTCAACGGTTTCATTTTTAAATTTACCAAATTTGCTGATTTCAAACTTTGGCTCGAATTCCCAAGACTTACTTGAAACGATGATACTCAAGTCTCCTTCACTAGTCTCTTGTGATAAAGTGGGCTTATCCAGGAGATATGTGATAATGGAGCTGTTTGTCACCGTCAGCAGGTGGCACTTTGCAGGGTTTCGTGGGAGCTGGTTCATCTGCTCATGCGTTAATCCGATCCAGTTTGTTCTGGAGATAGGAATGGTGGAATGCTAAGCGAATTGCTGTCCATCTTTTAGCATCATCAGCTAACATTTGCGAAACTTAGTCTTAACGATCCGTTTTCATTTATCTCCCGCATTGCGCACACTGACGCTCTCATTTGTGTCTAGGGTACATAGGGTACACTCTTTCGTATAAAGGCTTTCGGAGTGAGTATGGGCTAATCTTACCTTGCTTTCTCGGAGTGGGTTACCTTCAGATCAGGGAACCAGGCGACCGTTGGTACTGTAAGCATCAAGTTTCTGTAGAAAATGGAGAGGATCCAACTAGTCAAACGTGTTAGAAAGTACCTGACCAACATCTTTGAGGACTTCTACATGAACTGGTCTGATCTATACGTCCCCAGCAAGAAGCAGTTTGGTGAGGCTAGATAATCTGTGTCTGAAACCATGATGGAATTCGGAACTCGTCTGCAGGTACACAAAATATCGCGTCAGTTCGTCTGCGATTATCCATCCTATCTCTTTTGCAAATACCCAGGCCGGTAGTTGACAGGATCCGATTGCTTACCTCATTTGTATACTGGAGTGATGATTCCACTTTACCACTAGCTTGGTGTGCATAGGAATGCAGTGGATACTGGAAAAGGCTATGGTAGGGCTGAGGTTCTGCGAAACCTTGGGAAGATCTGGTCGATTCCAGGGGCACTGTATTCTCGCAGTCTGTAATTTAGTTGCGACAGCTACTAGGGCATAGGTGACACTGATAAAGCCGGCGAAATTTGCTGGGAAGTGAGAGGTCAAAGATTCCCAGTTGTTTGTATCCACTGAGCCAAACAGCAGTAGTAGTGCGCTCACGGTATCCACATCAATAGTCGTCAGGCCATTAATCGTCTTGAGTGGTGCTATTCCAGACTTAAACTTTCTGTTGCCATCCACATACCTGTAAAGCCGTTCGGTGTTACTCGTAAACTTGAGCACCATGATTTCTTGCCATTTTTACTTGTCGGCTTTAATGAGCGATGGGATTAGTTTCTGATAGTTTTGCAGTTCTCCATGTGATATCAGATGGTTCGTGGGGACATTGGGTTTTGCCATGGTTCCGTCTCAACTGATTGATATGCCTTATCCACCTCTCAAGTCCAACCATTAACTGGTAGATAGCTATGCCTTTCATGCCGATAGCAGTTCCACTCGACCACCCCTACGACCTTCGAAAATCCCGGGCGTAAACAAAGTCATTAACATTGGTTACGGAGCCTGACTTTGAGATCTTCCTCCAAGTGACTGTTGCTGTGTTTTTCTCTTCTCCTTGGTTAAAGATTATCAAACAACATCTGGATCTTTCTTCCATCAGAGGCGTATTGTTTCCGATCGGTTCAATACATGGATAGGAATGATTGAATTACATCCTGTGAAGCCCCTTTTTGCCTTGCTTTATAGAGTGCACGTTTGAACGTATCCACGAACTTTCCGCCTGTCCGTTTGATTGCGGATGATATGGTGGTGAGAGCAGCTGCTGAATTCCCTTTTCCTTGCAACACTTGCAGAAAGGAGTTGAGGTGAGTTGCGTTCCATTTTCTGTCACTAACATCTCTGGGAGGCCGATATACCGGAACAGCTTCTCCAGCTCGATGACAGTGTGCTGAGCAGTCGGAGTGTTTACCACAATCACATCAGCCCACTTGGTGAAGGAGTCGACCAAACCGAGATAGGATTGGCCATTGATTGGTCCTGCATAATCTAAGTGTATTCGTTGCCACGGTTTCGCTGTTTTGGGTCAAGGCTGCTACTGACACTTAGGAGGGCCTTCGCTGCAAGTTGACAAGATTCACACTGTTGGCAAAACTTGTTAATTTCCGAATCCATTTCTGGCAAATAAACAAAACTGCGTGCCAAGGCTTTCTTGCGGCTGGTACCAGGGTGTCCCGAGTGGAACAGCTGCAATATTTGTTTATGTAATTTCTTTGGCACAACCACTCCATCTCCAAATATCAGACAATTGTCCCCGACTGACAGGGATCCATTTCGATTGTATAACGGCCGCAACTCCATAGATTGGTCTCCATTTGGCCAACATGTTCGTACACACGGCATCGCTTCTTGCAAGATTCTGTCCCGTGACGTTTCCATACGAATGCTGTCCGCTGTTACTGGTAGTCTTCTCACATTATTAGCCAGGAGTCGTTAGACTTCTGATTCGAAACTGATAGCTGCAATCACACAATCATCATTCTCTTCTGGGTGGGAATTGATGAGACCAGACAGAACATCCACTTAGCCTATTAACTGCATAAGTCTATACTGTTTACTGAAGTCGTACGTCAGTTGTATGTTCGCCCCTCGTTGCAATCGGTTTGCCGTAAAAATTGGAATTCATTTATTTGACCCAATATTGACAAAAGTGGCTTGTGGCCAGTCAGGAGTATGAAATATCTGCCACACAGCATTTCATGGAACTGTTTCATTGCGCAAAAGATCACGAGCGCTTCCTCCTCTATCTGGCTACAGTTCTTTTCAGCTGCCGTTAGTGACCGTGCTTCGTGCGCGATAGCCTTCTCTCCTTCATGCGAAAAAACGTGGGAGGTAACTGCACCGACACCGCAATTGGATCACCCGTAGCAGCTAGAATTTTGTAATTCGGATAGAAATGAGTCAAAAGTAGATCAGAAGTGAGGGCTGCTTTGACTGCATCAAAAGACTACCGGTACTCGTTCGTCCATTTCCAACCCTCGTCTTTTGTCAGTAGTTGGTTCGACGGACCTATGATTTGGTTAATGCTTAATAGGGAAGCGCCATAATTGCTAACGAGCCAAAGAAACGCGTGGAGATCTGAAATATCTTCTGGGGGCTTCATCATTTTGATGGCCTCAATATTGACGGATCCGGGTGCCAACCATGCTCGTTGGTGATAAACCCAAGAAGTTTGACACTTTCCAATAGGAACTCACATTTTTCAACCGGTAATCGGAATCCAGCTTCTTCGAGACGCGAAAGCACTCTCCAGTGTATATAACAAGTGTTGCGGATCTGGGCGAATAATCAACGCGTCGTCTAGGTATACTGCGGTAATTTGGACATCGATCAGCAGGATATCAATTATTAGTTGACAAATGGCTGGTGCGGTTTTTCGCTCCGAACGGCAGCCAGTTGTACTGGAAAAGTCCGAGGTTGTTATTTACTGTCAGTAATGTTCTGCACTGATAGGTAACTGGGAACTGCAGATACGCATCAGCTAGGTCAAGTTTTGCGAAACATCTTTCCCCATTGAGTTTGCTGAACAAGTCTTCTGATACCGGCAGGGGATACTGATGAGCTTCCAACACAGAAGACAAATCTGTCGAGAAATCAGCACAAATACGGACTTCAGCGTTTATTTTCTTTACCACCAAGATAGATGCTGCCCACTGTGAATAGTGAACTCGTGCGCTTATCCCTTCAGATTTTAGTCTGTTTAACTCGACTTCCACTAAAGACCGCGTTGTGGTGGGCACCGGGCGTCTTGGTGTTAAGACTGACTTGGCGTCTGGCTTAAGACTCACTGCAGCAGTAGCTATGTTGCAGCATCCGAGACCCGGTTGGAACAATACCTCGTGACGTCGTTTTATCTCGGTAAATGGATTTTAAAACATCGGGCTTTAGGACGACGGTTGCGACAACTGATTGACTTGCGGTGGCTAACATATACTGTTCACTGGTTGATCAAGCAGTTTCAGTTCATCCACCCAGTCGAGCCCCAACAAATCCAACCCCGGCTGGTCTGTCACGAAACATGTCATCTGGATTTGTTTATCGCGGAAGTCTACCATACAATTTAGTTCACCAATCAATTTTAACGTACCTCCTGAAGCATTCCGTGCGGTGTGGCCCGTTTATTTGCGCGTCGGTCCCCGCAGCATGCACCAAGTGTCGCGAGATATCAGGGTGATATCTGAAGCCATGTCGATTTGTAACTTGACTTGGAAGCCGTTGATTTTCACAATTGTGTATTTGCGCTTGCTGGCCCTGTCAACCTTGAAAGATGCGGTGAAAGATCTGGTCAATTTGGGACGCCGGAACGATCTGGCATTGTTACGCAACTTCTTGGTCAAAACTGGATGAATTCCCAGACAACATGACTCCTTATGCCCTTTTCTTCCGCAACAGTTGAGAGCGTGAGTTTTGAATGGGCAGTCGCGAGCAAAATGCCACTCTCTACAAAATCAAGATGCAGAGGGAGGTTTCGAATGCGGTGCACTCACGTGTGAAGCTTCTTCTCGGGACATACGGCTGACTGCACAGACAAACTCTTGATCGTTCTGATTGGACAACTTCTGAATCATGCGGTATCGTGCTTCAAATTCGTCATGCGCTGGCACATCCGGTCACTTGCTGCAATGTGACATCCGGATTCTGCTCAATTTTGCTCAGTATTCTTGTTAGGATGTCGGCGTCTTTGGATGCTTGTAGTCCACAAACGTATATGAGACATTTAAACTGATCACTTGTCATCTGGTGTAGTCGTGACCGTTTGCGCTCGCAATTCTCACGACTGAAATAGCCGACCCAGTCTTCATGTTCTTTTCTGTTATTGTCTGATACTTATACCGGATGTAAAACAAACCTGTCGGCTCTCCGAATATTTTCGACAAGACTGCATCCATTTCATCCGACTACAAATCGGTACACCTTTAGGTAAGATAAAATTTATGAACTTCTTGTCTTCGGCAGCATACAGCTAGCGTAGCATTAGTGGTATGTTATTTTCCGCTGGAAGGTTGGCCAAATGAACCCGGAACATGTCTTCATATTAGTAGAACCAAGAAACAAATGTTATGCCGGCATCAGCGTCATGATGGAACTCACTGACCTGCCGAGTCATGCTTTCTGGCGAGGGAGCACTTTCACCTGCCCCTAGCCTTGCTCTCGACTGCACTGTCAGCTTCTGTGTTAGCTACTCGATCAGCTTGGTCTGGGATGCTGCCAACTGCGCCTGTTGTTGCTGCAACAGCATCTGCAATTGTTAAAAGCTGATTGCTCTTTCTGGATTGGGTTGAACTCGCGTTGCCACTGTTATAACGTTGTACCCCACAATGGACCGGTTGATTCACACCTGCTGGTAAATCGGCGTTCTTACGCCTACTCTGCTTGACGCCCTGGCCAACCCAACAGGAAGAAGAACAGAACAAGACTCAGCGGACCAGAGTTGTATTAGGACCGAGAACGCTCATATTTATATAGGTCGGTCTCGCCAATCCTCTAAACATCGCCTGGCGGATTTGGCTACCTGTCTTCCTCGTACGTCCACCCTCCACACCTGACTGTCCGCTCCGTATGGCCAGTTCACCGTCTTGCTCTGGACCGAGTCTTCATCCGCCTACCCGGGGCATGACAACCTACGTAATGTCTGACGTGCGGTTTCATCAGCTTCTGGTCAGACCTTGGCAACACGCATGGGGTCTGATGCGCGATTTCATCAGCTTTCGGCTGGGCCCTGGCGACATGCTCGCAGGGTCTGTCCCAAGCACTGGTTGTGGCGAAGCCGCGCGCGTTGGCAATCAGATTTCACGCCCACCTGTCTATCTGTCATTCGTTCCATTTGTCTGGTGTTCTGGTCCATCGGATTTCCTCGATTGAGATGGCGAATCCCGGATCGCATCCCGATTCAGAGCTTATAAACCAGGTCAACACATCGCTGAATTGGCTACAGGCAGGAAATGGGATTACTCTTCCTAGAGCGATGGACAATGTAAACCGACGACACAAACATTGTGTCATCCTATGAACTATTCAAAGTCCACCTCCAACCATTCGTCTCACTTCCCGGAATCCCATCGTATAAATTAGCGAAGAACGTATGGAGGAGGTTCTAACATCTGATTACCGGGTCCGAACATGGCATCAATAATGCTGAACGATTCCTCAACAGACTGCGGGGTGTCATGAAAGAAGATGACGAAATTATGCTCTCATTTGACGTCACTGCACTCTTCACTTCGATCAATCATGAACTTTCTAAAGCAACCATAATGAAGCTACTTTAAAACCAGCCTATCACAACGACAACCATGCAAACCGGAAGTTTGTGTGAACTATTTAGACCTGTGCATGACAACTTATTTTCGCTTTGATGGACAGGTATACCGACAACTGAAAGGAACGCCCATTGTATCCTCAATATCGGGGCTTATTGCCGAAGCCGTGATGCAGCAATCGGAGCGAAGTGCACTACCATCCATCAGTCCGAAGCATTGGTTCCGATATATGGACGACACAATTGTCAGTATAAAAGGAATCAGAATACAGACGATGCACGAGTTACTCAACAACACATTCGATGATATCAACTTTACAATTGAATTAGAGAAGGACAACACGTTGCCATTTTTGGAAGCGATGGTCAACAGGCCCACAGACGGGACACTGCAAACATAAGTATATCGGAAGAAAGCGCATACAGATCAGATACTAAACTACCACAACAACCACCCAATGAACCACAAAAACAGCTGCGTTCAAAACGTATCCAAAATGGCGGAATCACACTACAATAAAATTGCGTTGTAAAGTCGGGATGAAAACGAACTATACCGAGTATTACCAAACAACGGTTATCCAAGAATCTTCATCAGAAGAAGCCTGAAGAAACGACTGCTTCATCAACGGCAGCAGCCAGCAGAGCAGACAAACAAACGAAAGGTACTGCCGTACATCAAGAACCTTTTTGTACTAACAGAAAGGATGTTACAGCCACATGGAACCTCGGTGACTCACAAATCAAGTGCCACGTTAAGGAAAATTGGTTTCCAAGCATAATGACAAACGCGATCAGAGCAACCAACGCAATGTTATTTACCAGTTAAACTGTAGCGAACGTGACGAGAACTAGGTTGGACCAACTGTAAGGAAGCTTTGTACACCAATCACCGAGCACTAGGTCACCATAAGAACACACGATCCCAGTTCGCTGGTATTCACACATGAAGATCAAAAAATCCATCACTTCGATCTGGAAAATGTGACAGTTCGGGCGCGTTAAGTACAAAGCATTTGACGGAATTTCTGGTAGCATGGTAATTATTATGGTCAGTCTGTGCGGTTCCTGTTGTACTGTTCTCGTTTTCTGCATGCTCCGAATCCCATCCGAAAATCTTAAGTCGACACTTTGGGGTAAAAACGTATTGCAGAACGAGCTCATCATCATCATTATCATCATCACACACGTTAGCTAGAGGTGGGAAACACCTCAGCTACTGCGCCGCAATACAAAGAAAAAGAAGGGAAAAAGATACAACTGGTGTAAGCTGGCTGCGCTACCAGTAAATGATGGGCATCGTTCCGGTAAGCTACCAGCCGGCTGCTGTGCACCCAAAAAAATTATTATGCAAAATTATATAAGGCTACGTAATGAGATCGTGGTTGGAGGGGGAGGCTAAGAGGGATGGGGTGGGACAAAGAAACTCACAGCACGAATGCCACCGAGGTCGGCTCCTAGCCATATCAGCAAGTGTGTCCAACCACACGTGTTCATCGTCTTTCGGACCCCAACCAGGGAGCCGAGACGCTCCAACCGAGGCCAGCTCAGAAGTGAGGGCCTTCATTCCTCTTGACCAAGTCATCGCTTGGCCACCCCTCCTCTTCTTCCATCCACACCCCAGGCGCGCAAACAACGCACGTCGCGGGAGTCGGTGGGCTGGCATGCGTAAGATGTGGCCGAGCCATCGGAGCCTGATGCGCGAAATAACGGTGCTGAGCGGTTCAGTTCCTTTTCCTGTGGCATAAACAAGGCGTCGGACACGCTCGTTGCTCACGCGGTGTTCCCACCAGATGTGAGCTAAATTACGAAGGCACCGGTGGTCGAACGTAACTAGCCTCTTGTGGTCCGCTGCTTTAAGCGGCCAGATTTCACAACCGTACAATAGGGTCGAACGTAGTGCTGCATTGTACACTCCACCCTTCAGGGCAAGAGTAATGTCGCGCCGGCGCTATAAGTGGCGAAGGTTAGCAAAAGCGCCCCGAGCTTTTGCTATACGATTCGTGATTTCATCTTCAATCCCACGGGCGCTGATACAACTTCCCAGGTAGTTGAATTTTTTGAACGACTTCTAGCTGATCCCCACTAAGGGTCAGCGTAGGAGGCGGTCCAGACCAATCTTGGAGAAACGCTTTGCACTTCGAGGGTGCGAAACAAAGCCCGAAGTGACGAACAGCTAGTGCTAACCTGTCCAATGCCGCTTGGCACGTTTGTGAGCAGTCACAGATGAGGGCAATATCATCAGCATACTCTAAGTCAAGAAGTCGTTCTCCTGGGAGTAGCTCCACACCTTCTAGGTCGTGTCCTGTGAACGCGATTTCCATGACTTCGTCAACAGCGAAGTTGAAGAGGAAGGGTGACAGCGGGCATCCTTGTCTCACACCGCTGGAGATATTAAAGGGCGACGGCAACTTGCCGTAAGCCCTCACTCTGCCCGAGCTACGAGCATATAATGCTCGGATAATATTCACATATTTCTCAGGTACACCTTTCCTGAGTAGACAGTCCCAAAGTGCATGTCTATCCACCGAATCGAATGCACCTTTGATATCGAGGAACACGACAACGGTGAGCCGCCAATCTGTGTGACGGTGCTCCAACAACTGACGCAAATTGAAGATTTGGTCAATGCATCCACCACCTTGACGAAATCCAGCTTGCTCTTCACGAATCTGGCTTTCACGAGTGCCAGTCAGTCTGTGAAGGATGACACAGGCAAGCAATTTGGAGGCGATGGAGACCAAACTGATTTCTCTATGGCAGCCGCATTCCGATCGTGAGCCTCCTTTGAAAATTGGGACTATGATGGAGCGGCTTCAATCGGTTGGGACAGTCTTCTGCTCCCACACTTTCATTAGTAACTCGTGTAAATCATCCATAAGAGCAGGTCCCCCGAATTTGAAGAGGGCTGGAGGAAGATCATCCGGTCCCGCGGCTTTATTTAACTTCAACAGTTTGATCTCACGTTCGACTTCTGAGCGAGAGGGTGGATCCAAAGAAACAGCCCACGGAGCAGAGCGATCACTGGCCGGCGAGAAATCTAACAATTCCGACCGATTAAATTGCCTTTCAAAGTGCTCAGCCCAACGTTCCAGGCGTTTTGATAAATTGTGGATAGGCTGTCCACTCTCGTCACGTATAGTTTCACTAACACCAGGTCTCCTGCTGCCCGTTTCCCGTATAAGACGGAATAACTCACGATGGTTACCAAGGACAGCGGCCATTTCCATCTCTGTTGCACGACGAGACCACCAGGATTGGCAGTCACTCTCCAGACTAGCACGGAGTTTTGCCCGGAGCTCTTTGCGAGTTTCATTGTGTTCGCTTCCAGCCGGAATATGCCGGCGAGCATCTATAAGTTCCAAAGACTGTGAAGAGACCCAATGTTCATGTTGGCGATTAGAGATACCACATGAGGATTTGCCTGCTGCTAGTAAGGCCTGTTGCATATGAGACCAGTGAGCTTCAATTGCATCCAGTGAGCGTTTATCCAACTCGGATGACAGCGTAATTTGATAGGCGTTCAGAACAGCTGGATTCACCAGTCTGCCGGTGTCAATGCGCTCACAACATCGTTGCAGACGTCCGCCAAAGCGCATCCGCAGGTCAGAACATACAAGTGCATGATCGGTGTCAACACCTGTGCTCCAAATCGAGCGACAGTTCTGGACGCAGCCTCTCCAGCGGTAACTGATAGCAATGTGATCGATTTGCGTCCATAGCTGGTTCGAGGCTGGTGGGCGCCAAGTCACCCTCCGGCGGGTGCTGTGTCGGAAAATAGTGCTCGCAAGAAATAAGCGAGCATCCTCACATAAATGAAGTAACCGCTCACCGTTATCATTACGGGAGCCTATACCATGTTGGCCGCCCAGATGCAGCTCATCTGTGGATAATTTTCCAACTTGAGCGTTCAGATCCCCAGCTAGCAAGACAGTGTCCGAGCTTCTTCTGTGGCGAAGGAGTTCGTTCATTTGGCGATAGAAGTCGTCTTTTACCGAGTCATCGCTACAGTTTGTCGGTGCATTGGCAGCGATAACGAATAGACATCTGTTAGTCCTGCGCGACTTCGAAGTTTTGAACGAGCCAGCCAATCGGACCGCACACATCCGGCTATTGATTGGAATCCAATCAACCAGAGCAGTTTCAGCCCGGGGACTCAGGGCAATATCAACACCGGCTTGGCCAGTGCTCGAAGCTGCATCGTCACCGGATAGGCGCAATGAGAAAGGGCTGCTAGTGTCACCTGAAGGGGATCGCAGAGTGAGTACAGAGCTCGGGTCTTGCAGGCGGGTCTCCGATGAGCAGCAGATATCGATCGAGAGGGTCTCCAATGTTCGGGCAAGTACTGCCTTTTGACCAATCTGAAGCAGTGTGCGAACATTGAGGCATGCCAGTCTGAAGGAGGATCGAGGGCTCCAAATGGAAGCCGATGAACTGGAATAGGCCGCTTGCTTGGACATGGGCCTGTTGACAGTGCAGGAATGACGCTCTGCGTTCACCTGTGAGTTGAAACTAAAAGACAAGCAACTATTGAAGCAAGGTGGGGAGGGCCGAGAATTAGGGAGTTGAAAACAGGGGTGATAAAAGTAAAGCTGGAACGGGATGATAAGGGTGAAAAAGCGCAAGAAGAGGAATAAGAAGATGGGAAGGCTTGAGCAGTAGCATCCAAACCCCTATCCACACCGCTCGATGCAGCAGATAGGGCACCGTTGATTATCCTCTGCGGTGTCCAGAGCAACAGAAATTTGTTTGAGGTAATATTAATGGTCTGGCGTGGGCAGGATACTGTCAGGTTGCCCAGGCCTAGACAGGAGAACGATTAGGGTTCTCAACCAAAGCCTTTGGTTCAAAAACCTGGCCGCAAGGCAGCGGGTTTGGCACTGGACTACAAGGAGTCCGTTTTAAAGAATAAGCAGCCACCCTCATTCCAACCCCCAACCTGGAGGACCAGGAGGCTGAGTTTGTCTGGCCTCTAACCATTGACCAATCTGGTAGGATTGGCCCTGAAGGTGCAAAAGCACCACCCAGTATAGCTCAATGGATCAATGAGGCACACAAACCATCGCACCACGATAAGGTCCAGCCTCATTGCGAGCTATCGAAACGGCTACAAGTAGTGCAGAAACCATCGAATATTTACTGGCCAAAACAGTATCAGAACAGCTAGCTCAGCTGCCCTGATAATTTACACTAGTCGATGGGTAGGCGGGAGAGCCCATGGTGCGATGAGGCTGGTGGTGTCTAGATCCTGACAGATGGTCTAGTAACTGCTGCTACAGTTGTGCTATTGTCTCATGTCCTGAAAGTCTCGTGGCGATCGCTGGAGGGGAGTTGGGTTACGCCCTTCTCCCTACTAAGATCAGACACCAATCCGCACGAGTCAATGAACTGACCATGTGCTAGATCCGCTGTCTTTCGGGGTACATTTTATCCAAGGCTTTGGCTAAGGACCAGAGACGTTCTCCTGTCAGGTGTGAGAGCCCAGCCAGTATCCTAAACCATCCTCTTCGCAGATCGATGACCATTTCCCGTAAAACCTAACCATGGGAGACAACCGCTCTACGGGTTACAAGCTCACAGCTCGATTGGCGTAGAGCGCGAGGGCCACCCTTGGTCTCTGACGGTGGGAGGGCACCTCCGGTTAATGGTTTTGTTACTGCCCCCTCAAACCAAGCAGTCCCTGGTCAAATTTTGGCAAACACGCCAAAACCCACCTGCGTCTAGCCGTGGTCGCAGGTGTGTATCCCAAATATGGTCGCAAAACATAAATGAATCGTCCCAGTACCTCCAACGCTGCGTGCGACGGCCATCAAGCAGATCCCAATCTCTCACTGCAATCACATTCCCGAGTTCGATCTGCACCCCACTGCCTTTTATGTCAGGCTATTGAGCCAGGGGCTTCCGGCGGCGTTCCTCAAGCATCCCTCCGAAACACAACTGCCAACTCGTATGTAATTGCCCACCAAGGCAATCGTATGCTGCGCGCAACGCACTCAGCATCGGGTGCTGGAACGTGCGCACACTACTGGACCGGAATGCGAGTAAAAGCAGGATCAACGCACTGCACTAGTCTCGATGAAACTCACGCGCTATCTCATCGATATTGGGACGCTCAGTGAAACCCTGCTTGCTGAGCAAGGTAAGTTGCATGAAGCAGGTGCTGGCTGCACATTCTACTGGGTGGACAACCCCAATCTCAGCATCACATGAACAAGGGGTCGGATTTTGCAATATCTGCTCAACTTCATGGCCAAACTGTAGATGAACCAACAAGTATCAGCGCGCGACTGATGACTGTTCGCCTACGACTCAAAAGTGGTGAGTTTGCCACTTTTCTGTGCACGTAGGACCCGACCATGTCATCATGACCATGTGTAATCATGATGACGCGTAACCAATTCTACACTCAGCCATCCTCCGTGATACGGTCTTTGTCGAGGTGCAACCGACTATTTCTGCTGGGTGATTTCAACGCGCGCTTTGGGCTTGCTGTACCCGTGTGACAGATGTTATCGGTCCGCAGGGCTTTGGTTCAGCGAATGCGAACGTTGACTGGCTGCTCTCACTATGTGCCATTCACGGCATGATGATCACGATCACTCGGTTTGCACTGTGTGCGAGCGATGTAGCAACTTCGACGAACCCACGGAGTGGTCACGCTCACCTGCTCGACTTTGTCATCGTAGGTCAGGGTGATATGCATGAATTACACAGGACACGTGTGTTGCGTGGAGCTGGGTGTGGCACTGGCCACAAGTTGTTGCGGACCAATTTGTTCACAGATTTTCGTAAATCTATGCATGGCACTTCCGCCCTGAATTGGCGTCAATTT
>OX104061.1:50939309-50994924 GCA_944474145.2 Dicrocoelium dendriticum
CCGTCTTGCTCTGGACCGAGTCTTCATCCGCCTACCCGGGGCATGACAACCTACGTAATGTCTGACGTGCGGTTTCATCAGCTTCTGGTCAGACCTTGGCAACACGCATGGGGTCTGATGCGCGATTTAATCAGCTTTCGGCTGGGCCCTGGCGACATGTTCGCAGGGTCTGTCCCAAGCACTGGTTGTGGCGAAGCCGCGCGCTTTGGCAATCAGACTTCACGCCCACCTATCTATCTGTCATTCGTTCCATTTGGCTGGTGTTCTGGTCCATCGGATTTTCTCGACTGAGATGGCGAATCCTGGATCGCATCCAGATTTATAGCCTATGAAAACCAGGTCAACACACCGCTGAATTGGCTACAGGCAGGAAATGGGATTACGCTTCCTAGAGCGATGGACAATGTAAATCGACGACACAAACATTGTGTCATCCTATGAACTATTCAAAGTCCACTTCCGACCATTCGTCTCACTTCCCGCAATCCCATCGTATAAATTAGGAAAGAGTTTATGTAAGAGGTTGAAACATCTGATGGCCGGGTCCGAACGTGGCATCAATTATGCTGTACGATTCCGCAAACAGACTGCGGGCTGTCAAGAACGAGGATGACGAAATTATGCCCTCATTTGACGTCAACGCACTCTACCCTTCCATCAATCATGAACTTGTTAAAGCGACCTTAATGGAGCTATTTCAAAACCAGCCAATCACAACGACAACCATGCAAACCGGAAGTGTGTGTGAACTATTGGACTTCTGCATGACAACTTATTTCCGCTGTGATGGACAGGTATACCGACAACTGAAAGGAACGCCCATTGAATCCTCAATATCGGGGCTTATTGCCGAAGCCTTGATGCAGCAATCGGAGCGAAGTGCACTACCATCCATCAGTCCGAAGCATTGGTTCCGATATATGGACGACACAATTGTCAGTATAAAAGGAATCAGAATACAGACGATGCACGAGTTACTCAACAACACATTCGATGATATAAACTTTACAATTGAATTAGCGACGGACAACAATTTGCCATTTTTGGAAGCGATGGTCAACAGGCCCACAGACGGGACACTGCAAACATACAAATATCGGAAGAAAGCGCATACAGATCAGATACTAAACTACCACAACCACCACCTAATGAACCACAAAAACAGCTGCGTTCAAAACGTATCCAAAATGGCGGAATCACACTACAATAAAATTGCGTTGTAAAGTCGGGATGAAAACGAACTATACCGAGTATTAGCCAACAATGGTTATTCAAGGATTTTCATCAGAAGAAGCCTGAAGCAACGACTGCGTCATCAACGGCAGCAGCCAGCAGAGTAGACAAACAAACGAAAGGTATTGCCATACATCAAGAACGTTGCTGAACTAACAAAACGGATGTTATAGCCACATGGAACCTCGGTGACTCACAAACCAAGTGCCCCGTTAAGGAAATTGGTTTCCAAGCATAATGACAAACGCGATCAGAGCAACAAATGCAGTGTTATTTACCAGTTAAACTGTAGCGAAGGTGACGAGAACTAGTTTGAACCAACTGGAAGGAAGATTTGTACACCAAGCACCGAGCACAAAGCTGCCATTAGAGCACACGATCCCAATTCGCTGGTATTCACACATGAAGATCAAAAAATCCATCACTTCGACCTGGAAAATGGGACAGTTCGGGCGCGTTAAGTACAAAGCATTTGACGGAATTTCTGGTAGCATGGTACTTATTATGATCAGTCTGTGATTCCTGTTTTACTGTTCTCGTTTTCTGCATGCTCCGAATCCCATCCGAAAATCTGAAGTCGACACTTTGGGATAAAAACGTATTGCAGAACGAGCTACCGAAACGGCTACAAGTAGTGCAGAAACCATTGAATATTTACTGGCCAAAACAGTATCACAACAGCTAGCTCAGCTGCCCTGATTATTTACACTAGCCGATGGGTAGGCGGGAGAGCCTATGGTGCGATGAGGCTGGTGGTGTCTAAATCCTGACAGATGGTCTAGTAACTGTTGCTACAGTTGTGCTATTGTCTCATGTCCTGAAAGCCTCGTGCCGACCGTTGGACGGGAGTTGGGTTACGCCCTTCTCCCTACTAAGATCAGACAGCAATCCGCATGAGTCAATGAACTGACCATGTGCTAGATCCGCTGTCTTTCGGGGTACATTTTATTCAAGGTTTGGCTAAGGACCAGAGACGTTCTCCAGTCAGGTGTGAGAGCCCAGCCAGTATCCTAAACCATCCTCTTCGGAGATCGATGACCATTTTCCCGCAAAACCTAACCATAGGAGACAACCAGTCTACGGGTTACAAGCTCACAGCTCGATTGGCGCAGAGCGCGAGGGCCACGCTTGGTCTCTGACGGTGGGAGGGCACCTAAGGTTAATGGTTTGTTAGTGCCCCCCTCAAACCAAGCAGTCCCTGGTCAACTTTTGGCAAACACGCCAAAACCCACCTGCGTCTAGCCATGGTCGCAGGTGTGTATCCCAAATATGGTCGCAAAACATAGATGAATCGTTCCAGCACCTCAAACACTGCGTGTGACGGCCATCAAGCAGATCCCAATCAGTCACTGCAATCACATTCCGAGTTCGATCTGCACCCCACTGCCTTTTATGTCAGGCCATTGAGCCAAGGGCTCCCGGCGGTGTTCCTCAAACATCCCTCCGAAACACAACTGCCAATTCGCATGCAATTGCCCATCAACGCAATCGTATGCTGCGCGCAACGCACTCAGCATCGGGTGCTGGAACGTGCGCACACTACTGGACCGGAACGCGAGTAAACGCAGGATCAACGCACTGCACTAGTCTCGATGGAACTCACGCGCTACCTCATTGATGTTGTGACGCTCAGTGAAACCCTGTTTGCTGAGCAAAGTAAGTTGCATGAAGCAGGTGCTGGCTGCACATTCTACTGGGTGGGCAACTCCAATCTCAGCATCACATGAACAAGGGGTCGGATTTTGCAATATCCGTGCAACTCCATGGCTAAATTGTAGATGAACCAACAAGTATCAGCGCGCGACTGATGACTGTTCGCCTACGACTCCAAAGTGGTGAGTTTGCCACTTTTCTGAGCACGTAGGACCCGACCATGTGGAATCATGATGACGCGTAACCAATTCTACGCTCAGCCATCCTCCATGATACGGTCTTTGTCGAGGTGCAACCGACTATTTGTGCTGGGTGATTTCAACGCGCGCTTTGGGCTTGCTGTACCCGTGTGACAGATGTTATCGGTCCGCAGGGCTTTGGTTCAGCGAATGCGAACGTTGACAGGCTGCTCTCACCATGTGCCATTCACGGCATGATGATCACGATCACTCGGTTTGCACTGTGTGCGAGCGATGTAGCGACTTCGACGAACCCACGGAGTGGTCACGCTCACCCGCTCGACTATGTCATCGTAGGTCAGGGTGATATGCATGAATTACACAGGACACGTGTATTGCGTGGAGCTGAGTGTGGCACTGGCCACAAATTGTTGCGGACCAATTTGTACACATATTTTCGTAAATCTATGCATTGCACTTCCGCCGTGAATTGGCGTCAATTTAACAACCTCTCCCTCGGTAGCGTGACGAAACGTTTAGAGCTGGAGAAGGCGACGGCTGCACGCCTGTGTGACGTGGATTGCATAAACACAGTGGGCGATCTGTGACACCACATTCGCGATCAGGTGACGGCTGCTGCCAAGGAGACCATCAGGCGCCCAAACGGTAAGCAGGCTGAGTGGTTTGATGAGAACAGTGCGATGATAGTCGCATTGGTGTATGAGAAGAAGGCAGTGTTAGTTGCACATGTGGCAGATCCCAATGACTTGGATAAGAAGCGTCAGTTTCGCAAACTTCGACGGCGACTGATCCGAGAGCTCCGTCGAATTAAAAATGCATGGTGGGCGGAGAAGGCGAAGCAGATGGGATGCTACGCCGACCGCCACCAACACAAGGACTTCCTTGACTCTTTGATGGCAGCGTATGGACCAAGATTAGAGCCGCTGAGGACTCTGATCGATGGTAGTTGAGGCATTACCTGCCCACAGACTGCAGACATAACGCAGATCTGGCGAAAACACTTTGTCTGTTTCTTCACCAGTCGTTCAGAGTTTGACTGGCCTCTATTGTACGTCCTCAGGCAGCGTGAGGTGAAGGCGAGTCTGGCGGACACGCTGACACTGGATGAGACGCAGAGAGCATTTGCTCAGCTGCGAAACGGCAAGTGTGTCAGGGCTGATGGGATCCCGCTTGAAGTATTGAAACATGGCGGACCCAAGTTGGTGACTGCGCTGCACCAGCTGTTGCAACGCGTATGGATTAAGGAGGTAGTGCCAACTGACCTAAAGCATGTCCTTGTGCTGCCACTGTATAAGGGCTTAGGAAGCAAGCAATGTGGCTTGAAATATCATGGCATCAACTTGCTGAGTAGCGTGGGTAATGTGGTTGTCCGTATCCTGCTCAATCGCCTCGTCAGTCAGGCTATGAAACCTACCGTGGCGGAGAGCAATGTGGATTCCGTTGGGATCGCAGTACTATAGATATGGTGTTTGCGGCTCATCCTTTGCAGGATAACTGTAGAGAACGTTATCAGCCGTTGTACTCGCTTTTTGTTGATTTCACCAAGGCATTTGATACAGTGAACCGCGTGGCATTGTGGCTGGTGTTGGGTTAGCCGGCTTGTTCGAGCAATATTGTAAGTTTAATTGAATGTCTGCACAGTGGTATGTAGGCGAGAGTGCAGCTGAGTGGACAGACCTTGGAGGACTTTGCAGTTGTCACTGGTGTGAAGCAAGGCTGTGTGTTAGCTTCTGCCTTCTATAATGTATGTCTTCATGTAATGATGTCTTATGCGTTGGATGCGGCTTGTGCTTACGGTGTTTTTGTGGAGCATTGTATTGATGGTAGATTGCTGAACGTCCGTCGTTTAGGGTATGACAACTCTAGTCTGTGAGATAAATATCCGTATGTTGCCGTTTGCTGACGACTGTGCGTTGTTTTCACACAGCAAGGATGAGTTGCAACATATGACTAGTGCTCTGGCCTTGAAAGCAGCCAAATTCGGGCTCACCGTTAAAACCAGTAAAACTCTCTGTATTTTTCAGCCTTCTCCGGAGGTGCAATCTGTCATGGTGACTCAAAGTAGCATTGGTGCTGAAGTATTGGAAACCACCTACCGCTTCAGTTACCTTGCGAGTGTGATGTCGACTGACCGGCAGTTACACAGTGTGCTGCGTATTCGTTTATCAAAGGCAACGGCGGTATTCGGGAAGCTAGGCACCCTGTGTGGCGCAACCAGTAGCTTAGCATTGGCACAAAAATGATAGTGTACAAATCCATGGTGCTGTCCGTTCTTCCATACGGCTATGAAATATGGACGATGTACCGGCGAGAAATGCGACATCTTGAGTAAATCCATCAACAGCGTTTGCGACGAATTCTGTGCATCGGTTGGTGCGACAGTTGCAGACACGGGATCGTTGCGCCGTAGTCGATTGTATGCAATGCGCTGCATACTTTTGCTGAGGCTTCTTAGGTGGCTCGGTGATTTGTGTCGTATGGATTCGACCCCGATACCGAAACAACTATTATATGGTCAGCTGAGTATTGGGAAACGGCATGTGGGGAAACCAGAGTTACATTACCAAGACATGATCAAAGTGAGCCTTTCACGTTCTAATCTTGATCACAGGGCATGGGAATAGAAGGCGCTCGATCGGCGTGCATGGCGCGATCTGATTACGAAGACAGTTGCTTAGGTGCAGAAGAATGACCTCTTGCATGCAGAGAAGAAGCGGCAAGTGTGGAAGAGGAAAGCATCGATGGGTTGTACTCCATCGACAGCAAGCGCATGATGCTGTAGCACAAGTTAATACCAAGATATTTACTTTCTTTCCAATTTCATCACCAAATGAAGCTCTACGCGACCTGTACTTCTCATTCGTACAGGCTGCATCTGTCCCCGAGTCATCTTGTTTAGTTTATGTCCACGATTTGAGCTAAACTCCTGGTAGCATTTTTGAGCAAGTGGACCAATTTACTGCTACTATACTGATTGATCACTAAGTACTCGTACTGCAGTACACTTTAATCTCCTAACTTGCGCCCTTTGCTCTTGTCCACTCAGCGAACAGTGCAATCTGCGTCCCAGCCTCTTTCCCCCTTCCAATGCGAGTGATCAGCTTCGCCATCGATGCAAGTGCACATTTCCCCATGATCAGAACACTGGCGGTTTCTTCGTTGCCGTACTGGAGAAAGTTGCTCCACTGCCATGGATGAAAAGCCGTCACTACACCATCCCTGCCGATCCCAACCACTCAGCGCTATGTGGGTTCAGTTGTTCGGCTTTGTATTTCTGCCTTATTGCGGTTCGCTTGTCACGTCGTCCGTTTCGCTGTCTTACCGAACCGAAACTCTCTCTCTTGCTCTCTCTCTCTCTCTCTCTCTCTCTCTCTCTATATATATATATATATATATATATATATATATATATATATATATATATATATATATATATATATATATATATATATATTTCACAGCCTGTTAACAAACGTAGTGCCATCAGAACCATGGCAGAAGCGAAAAATGCAGAAGATAGAAACACGAACTGCGATTAAAAAATTGGGAATGCCTTTTGGGTTTTACCCACGCTATGTTGAATATTTAGTTTTGTGCGTTTTTTGTGTCTATTAGAGGGGGATATAATGTAGAACAACATTGACGCCGCTGATGTTTGTTGCGGGCTATGACGTCCAATGTTTCCAACCACTGAGATACAGCATCTCATGATCCTCAACCTGGAAGACGTACTGGTCCGACTGCCGCCAAAGGGGAGGTTCCCTTCTTCATGCTCCTTCTCCACGTCGTTGGCTGTCCGCCGTGGCACATAGTTAATCGCTGTCTGGGAGTGCAAATAGCGCATGCACAGCGGCATGCACAGAACGTGCCCGAGCCAACGCGTGCGATGTCGGAGAATAACATCCTGAAGACTGGCAATACTCCCTCCAGACACTCTTTCTTGCACCTCTGTGTTGCTTACGGGGTGTTGCCACTACACCGGAGCAATCCTTTATAGGCAGCGATTGTCAAAGACTGACAGCCGCTTCACGTCTTCCAAGCGAATAGGCCCTTCTCACAGCTGTGCAAGAGTACTGCACGGACGGAAGCATGGTACACCCTTCTCTCGAGCTTGATCCTGACATCACGACGACGCTATAGGTGTCACAGTTTGATGAATGCATGGTGGGCCTTTGCAATCCGTTGTGAGACTTTATCTCCAACATCGACACCAGGAGTGATGCAACTCCTTAGATAAGTAAAGTAAGTGACTTGCTCCAGAACGTGTCGAGCAATGGTGAGCGCTGGTTCAGGCACCTGACAGTCCTGGAACAATGGTTTATTATGGGTAAAAAAGCGTTGCTTAACAAGTCCCGTAGGATGGAAATTATTGGGAAAATCAATTGCATGATAAAGTGAAAAGCGTTGTGGTGGACTCACCATAGACTTATGTGGAATAGCGGAGATGTTCGCGTATTAAACATATAAATCCAAAATCCATTGGTTAGGCGTTTGGCAAGACACCGTTTGATTGCGTTTTGTAGCTCCTGGCTAACAAGTCATAAAATGAAATGTAAGTGAGACAATGCATCGTCAACACGCTTTTTAAATATCGCCAGATTGGGAGCAGAGACGACATAATTAGGGAGGGCGTTCCAAGGCTGGCACACGTGGAGAGAAAAGAAATTTCTACGGCATTCAAGCCGGCTATACTGAATTGTCATTTTCAGAGGGTGACCTCTTAGTTTAGTGTTGTGGTTCAATTCCAGCAGCGGACGGCAAATGTGGTTTGGGTTCTTCAGAATCTGGTAAACCATTATGAGATCCCCACGCAAAAGCCGATATCGACTGCTGTAGATTCTTAGAGATTGCAGTCTAAGCTGATAGGGCAGATGAAAGAGGCCCCTGACGTTCTTGGTTGCCCTTCGTTGAGGAGTCTCGAGAGCAACGAGATCCTGTTTCTGCCACGGCTGCCACACCTGAATAGCATATTCCACTTGAGGTCGCACGTAGGCGTTAAGCATTTGGGGAAAGATTGAGGGTTCAAACCGACCGAAGGCTCTGCGAAGAAGGCCGAAGTGTTGATTTCCGGTTCTCGTCGCCTTCTCTGCTTGTTTTGAACACCCGAGATCTTCCTGCACTAATACACCCAGGTCACGCTCCTGAGAAACCTTCGCCAAGGTGTGGTCTCCAATCTTGTAAGCGCTCACTGGCTGGTGACGCAGATGCATCACTTTGCACTTAGCTATGTTCAATTGAAGCTTGTTCCTCTTTGACCATTCGTAAATGCAATCTAGGTCATGTTGGAGCAGATCCTGATCTGGCTTGTTACCAATCGCCCGCCATATCTTGACATCATCGGCGAAAAGCAGGAAATTTGAGGAGATGACCCTTGCCAGGTCGTTGCTAAACACCAGGAATAAACGCGGTCCCAGCACTGAGCCTTGTGGGACACCACATTCCACCTCAATTGGGTTAGAAAGTGATCCGCTAACACGTACTTGAAGCTTTCGTTGGTAAAGGAAGTTGCCAATCCAACCAAGTACAGGATCTCCGATTCCGTAACTCTGTAGTCTTTGAAGTAGGATGCGGTGATCAAGGCGGTCGAAAGCTTTGGAGAAGTCCAGATAGATGACATCGACTCCGACCCCATCATCGGCCACTTCCGTCCAACTACCTCGTGCAATAAGTAGGTTGGTGGTGCATGACCGGTGTTGACGGAAGCCATGCTGTTCCGGTACCAAAATGTTGCATTTTTCTAGGTAGTCCATTAAAGCCTCAGCGACGACTGCTTCCATCACCTTCGCGAGCACAGGGAGGAGAGTCACTGGACGATAGTTTGCAGGATCTGAACGGCTACCGCCTTTAAAAATAGGGGTTATAATGCCACACTTCCACATAGTGGGGACTTGTTGTTCATCAAAGCACCTTTGGAAGAACTGTGACAGTGGTTCAGCTAGCTTGGTGGCCACAGCCTTCAGTGCCTTCGGGCGGATGTTGTCTGCTCCTGAAGAACTATGCTCACGCAGTGAGAGTAACTTCCTGAGCACAATTGATGGGTTAAAAATAACATTTGTAAACAAAGGTGTCGGTAATGTGCTTGATATTATGGGACAGGTAGAGGTTGCGAGTTCGAAGATTGGGGCGTATTGAAGCCGCAGGGCATTAGCTGCTTCTTCGGCGCTTTGTACTCTACCGCCTGTCGTGAAAAGTGGGGGGATTCCATGCTTCACTTTACGAAGCTTATTGACATGCCTACATAGCAGTTTGTTGTTTGCCATGAATTTTTTGGCTAGGCTCTGTTGATAAGTTACTTTGTCCTCACGGACAAGTGCAGTGCAATGGTTGCGATGGGTCAGGAAATTTCCCCAAGTCTCTGAGTCGCGGTTAATCTTGTAGGCATGCCATGCTGCATCCCTTATCGCCAGGCATTTTCGAGTCCTACTCCTTATAATTGAAGGCATTTTCGCGGGACGAAGGGGTTTGGTCTCTGATGCTCTGTTGACGATGTCGCTGAGTCTATTAACGAACTCTGCCTAAACGTTGTCAAGGGGACTTTTGTTTGAGAATTCCCAAGCAGCTGCGTCGGCGAGTTCTTTCAATACGCGGTAGCGTGTGATTGTACGAGTTAGTTCCGAGTGTTCAGATGGATACTCTGCATAACACACATAGTCAAAAGTTATTACTACATGGTCACTGAGACCTAATGGACTATCCATCAATAACTTGTCAACCATGAGCTCTTCATTCGTGAGCACAGGGTCCAGTATGGACGGTTTGTTTGCTGTCCTGAATCTAGTGGGCGTGGTGACATGATTGTACAAAGGAATATTAGCGATCAGTTCATGCAAGTCTGCTTTGAACTGCTCACCTGGTTATGCCGATACCTCCAGATCGTGTAGGTTGATGTCCCCAGAGATGAAAATGTGGCTGTACCTAGTGCGTGTTACTCTGTTTAGGCCACGGATCAAGCAGGAATCCATTTCCGGAGTGGACGTTGGGGGCGGTAAACGACAGCGACCAAACACGTGTCGTTGTGTCTCAGTCGGAGACGGCACCAGAGTGAGTCAGTAACGTGTGTTTCCAGATCATCAACGGTTGTACATTGTAGATCGCTGCGGTAGTAGAGTAGGACCCCACCTCCTCTGCTGGGGCGGTCGTTCCGGATGAGTGACATTCCGGCTATCTCAACCTCAGCATCAGTCACCTCTTGGTGTAACCAAGTTTCGGTAATAGAAATTAGGTCCCAAGCATTCGCAACCTGACGTAGTCGAAGTTCGGTAATTTTACTGAGGAGCCCTTGGGCGTTAGTGTACATACATGAAAGTTTCTCAGATTTAAGCAATGTTTCGGAGGTTCTGCAACTCATACGTGAAGTTTCGCCGACCAGTGAGTGGCCGGCGACTAATCGTTTTTTCGATGTGTGCTTGGTGAAGGGTTTAACATTTTATTCATCGTCCGTGTAGTTAGTCCCGTATCTGATCTGCGACGTACAGTGTAAGGTGTCTGGTCAATGTCATTTTCTACAGGTTGTATGGGCTCATTCGGCACACTACTGGTGCATTGTTCTCTCATAGATCCCATCGCGTTTGGTTCGTTGAGTGACATATCATCTCTAGGAGGCATATCGCTGATTGTCTTCAGCCGAACCTCAGATGGTAGCTTGCAACGGAACATGTAGCAGCTTTTTAACATCCGTGCTACCATATGTTTTGACTGAAGGACCACCTTCGACACTCTCGGGCCAATTCCTTTGTAGTTCATTGAGGTACGCAGTCGTGACCCTGATTACTCTAACACATCATCCAAGCAGAGTGTTTCACGAATATAGCACCACTGTCCTCTATCATGGGTTGTTATTTCATGCTCATCATATGCTTCGGTTTCAGGAACCCCGTGAAGAAGTATGGTTCTCGATGAAGTTTCCTTCCGGTAGTCCTCTAAGTTGCGGTTAACTCGATAACGCTCGCCCCATGGGTTGTCTGGAAAGATACGGATGGAGCAGTGTTCATTTCTGAGACTACCTGCCGACAGTAGTACTGATTCTACTTCAGTGATGGAGTTCAGCACAACACGCAGAAGTCTCGGCTCTCCGAAATGTTTAGAGTTGGGGTGTCGTGTAATACGCATTACGTGTACAGGTTTAAGTACAACACCGATTAGGTTACTAATAATGTCCCACTGGTTGAGGTCATCCAATTGCCTGCCTCTTATCGATGTCGAATTTGATTCTGGGATATTGGAGCACAGTACGCTCAGTACAGGTAGTTGTTTCTTTAGACCTTTCGACATGTCGCGTTTAGTGACTGAAGTAATCAGAGATTTACCGCAGGAAACCGGTGGTGCTTGCACCTGGAAAACTCCGCTACGCTCCTCAGTTTCCGATCCAGTTGAGGGTGATGTTACTTTTATATGACGGCTCTTCTTGGAGGCAACCGTAACCCAACTTTCGCTCGTAACGGCTTGCTCTTTTTCTACGCACTCCGTCGCGAGTTTGGAAGTAGCCTTACGTGTAGTTACTCCGATCGAACTGGGAACCGCTTTAGTCAAATGTGAGCTACATGTGGTATTGGGACAGCTGTTGATGTTCTGGACTCTAGGTGTCGTGTTGCTTACGGTGTTATTAACAGTTCTTCGCGGGTTAAGAGAAGCACTTACGGGGGAGGATTGGGTTGCACAGTCTGCTATGCTTACCCCAACTCCAGTGATTTTGGTGGTCACCATTTCCTCAAACTTGGCTAGTAGCTAGTCATACTTCTGAGATAATAGGAGCACGCTTTTTATCAGTGGGATCGATGTGCATTCCACACAGAACCATAGCGAGTCTGATTTGTTTAATAACTTGGCCTGACTAGGTTGAACTCTGAGGCATCTCGCATGGAAGAACTTGCAACAGTTACGGCACAAAATGCCTCCCTTAACAAGTTTGGAACATGATCCACATAGGTCTTTAGTCTGTGGCACGCCGGGCATCATGATGGTTGAGCAAATGTTACGAACCATTTGATGGACTCACCTTCTATGGTAAAAGGTCGTTCTGTTGTTGACGTTGTCGGTAAGGTCACAGTGGTCACGTTGCAGTTGTGTACTTTTATACTGTCCTCTGACGTGCCAGTTGAATGTGACGGCTTGAACGTGGGGCAGAATACACGGTGTGATGGAGAATTTTCGTGGTTTAGCCTATGGATCGCGCCGGGTGAATTTGCTTTGAGACCTGTAGCTGCACCGAGCAATGTTGGATTTGAACGAGTGACAGTTCGTTCGAAAGCCGTTGAAATGGTCTATCGAGTGGGACCAAACAATGTCTCCGATGATTGGAGTTAGACAACTTTTGCCGCTTGGATATCGACGAAACACGGCCCGGAAGTTAGAAATCAGGGTAAATGTAGGATGCACTGGGGTATACTTGGGAAACTGGTATCAAAAAGTAGAGCTTGTAAAAGCACGACGAATGAGTATGGATCCAAATGTGTGCGACAAAATGTTGGTAAACCACAGTTAAAAAACCACGAGTGCACAAGTGAGCAAATAGCACGTAACTTCACTCAAGAAACACAGCGTTTCACATTTTCTCGGAGTGAAGCATAAGCCATAATTAGACGCCTCCATCGTTAAGCGGTCCAAAACGTTCTGGACGGTTTATGCGTCGTCCCCGAGCAAGGCGATATCATCGGCGTAGTCCAAGTCCGTGACTCTGTCTCCAGGGAGGAGCTCAACAACGCCGTTCTGGACATCTTCCAGTGCTCTTTAGACATCTACGAGGGCGAAATTGAAGAGGGATCGGAATCTAACATTCCCTATGGTGCTATAACATAGATGACAGCACTCCAGTGTCCCTTCGGACAAACAAATTAACTGGGATTTGTGTTTCACATAAAATGTTAAAACAATTTAATCAATGCTGGACCTTACCTGTCCGAAAACGAAGAACAATGATTTATCACTTGTTAAAAGCAAGTGCTTGACACCTCCCGTAGGATAGTTGGGGTGAATACAATGGAATCAAAATATTTGTGTTTCATCTGCCGAGATGAATGCATTGATAAATAACGTTGGTTTAAAATGAACTTCGATTACAAGCCTACAGAAATACACTATGTGCAGTCCTCCTTGATGCAAAGCTTGAGAAAATTAAACTATGGTCTCCTTGGGTCCATATAACATAAATCCAGTAGAAGGGCGTAGTTTGGGTAACGAAGTTGGGAGCTAAGAACAACATTCAATCCTCTTTTACAAATGTCCACGTTATGGTAGAGCCTTCCAGGGTTGGCAAACCCGAAGCGAAAAGTAATTCCGCCAACAATATAGACGTCTGTGCTATTCAATCGGTTCCAGGCAGTTACCTCTGAGCTTGGTGTTGTGGCTAAGTTTCATCAAATAGTGGCATACATGGTTGGGGTCACTCAATACTTAGTACGCTGATATGAGATCTCCGCGCAGCCTTCGGTAGCATCCGCTGAAACTCCCAGCAGCTTCAGCCTTCGGTGGTAATGGTGATTGTGTAGACCCTTGATGTTCTTTGTTGCTCTTCGTTGTGGTGTCTATAACGCCTTTAGACCACGCTTCAACCAAGGTATTCAACGTGGGGACGCATGTAAGAATTGTGCAACCTTGGGAAGATCGATGGATCAAATCTCTCGAAGACCCTTCGCAGCATGCCGACTTGCTGGTTGCCTCTTTTCGTAGCTACCTCAGCCTGTTTTGTACAGCTGAGGCCACTCTGTACAAGCACACCAAGGTCTCACCTTCTTGAGAAGTGGTCTCCAATCCATCTGCTCCAAGCAAATATGTGTATTCATGTCTGCACTCATCGAGTAGGGATAGCTGGACGGAATCTGTGGACGCTGGTGTAGGAGTCGACGCGGCCTACCTGGATTTCTCAAAGGCATTCGACCGTCTAGACCATCACATTCTACTCCACCAACTCCAGAAATATAGAATCGGCTATTCTGTTCTGGGCTCGATAACAGACTTTCTCGTGCAACGTCACCTGATTGTGAGGGTTCGAAGCAACCTATCAGAATCCATCAAAGAGCTCGGTACTTGGACCCCGCCTGCTCCTGGTTTTCATAAATGCACTCGCGAGCGTGCTACCTTCTAACTGTTTGATATTTGCTGATGATCTAAAGGCATGGTGTACGATAGCTGCAGTGGAGCATCACACAGTGTTACAGGAGGACCTGGACAAAGCGTACACATGGTCCATCGAAAACAAGTTGCATTTCAAAATCACCAACTGAAAACTTCTCAGCATACGCCACAAGTATGCACAAGTGCCGGCTTCAATCACAAATTCTACAGCGGGCATCTCACGAGTGCGATCTCGGCGTGATAACTCAAGATGACCTCCGTTGTTTGTGGCAGACTGAAAATGCATCTATGAAAGCAAACCAGTACCTGGGCCTTCTTCGCAGAGCTTTCGGGAAGTTTGACCCTTCAGTCTTTCCAAAAATGCTTAGTGCGTACGTGAGACCGTACACGGAATACGCTATTCAAGCGTGGTAACCTTACCTCAATCACCATCTCACTGCGCTCGATACTGCATGACATAGGACAACGAAGAGTGTCAGACGTTTGACCAGCCTCCTTTACCTACTCATGCTGAAGACTCTCAAAATATACAGTGGACGTTCTTGGCGCCTAACAGGCAGTCTTATAATGATGTGCCAGATCCTGAGAAACCCCAACCACCCATGCCATTCCCTTCTGATATTCAGTCAAAACACCCCGCTAAGAGGTCATCAGTTAAAGCTGGTCACGCAGTACATTCGTCTGGAATGTTGGCGAAATTTTTCTCCCTCTGAGTGTCACAACCATGGAACGCCCTCCCGGAATATGTCATTAATGCTCCCACTCTATCCCTTTTCAAAAAACGCCTTGACGATACTCTGTCACATTTACACTACGTGCTATAGCCCATGACCACCAGATGCTAGCACTAATGCACAACAGACAGTGGACAGTGTCATAACTCTACTCGAGAATAAGTCACTCCAAACCCCTTGCACACAATTTGATAAACGTTACTACTGTAGAAACTGGATTTCTGTATCACGTCGACCCGAGGTAGCTGCACACGAGGAAGCGTTGTCCTTGCTATTTTTATTTTTTTATCGCATATTACGTGATCAATAACCACTTCCCTTATTGCTTTGTGTGCGCAGATTCTAATTTCAAACTCCCTTTATACGGCAGTGTAGTTAAATCTGTAATCGTCCGAACCGACGATTTCATTATCCCTTGATCTATCTGTTCTCACTCTAACCGCCCTAGGGGACATGTCAAGCACCTGCTTTTATACCTGTTATAAATCATAGTGCAATGCTCATTGTTCACCACGTTAAGAACCAGTCTCGTCGTGACAGTTTCGTTTAATGTGCTACTCAGTTGTTAGTATCAATTCCTTAAACTGGCACAACCATTGTCCTGTTGCAAACCAAGCATGGGGAACAGGTTTTAAGCCGTACTAAAAATATGGGCTAATGAACGAAAACAATAAAGTAGACTTTTCCGTCGTTATGCTCACGAACAATCTGTGGATCTGCTACAGCACTCAAGTTCAAATGAGACAGGAACCAGAACAGAATCATGCGAACGTCTCATTTAGAGATTGTCGTTGATTCAGAAGTCAAATATAGGTAATGGGAGAGGGTATTGCACTGCTCTCTGAGCTGAACGATTATTTTGCAGACGTTTCGGTGCCAGATTAGGCAACATCGTCAGTGCGGCTTTAATGTCCTGTATCGCAGAGACTCATGAGCGATCTCGAGATGTATGTGCTTATTGATCGAGTTCTACTTTGTATACCAGGCCTCAATAAGCTCACGATCTTACCGGCTTGTGAATCTTCCGAGTATTTCGGCGTACCCTAGGTCGAACTAGTGGCCTTCGACATCCATATGAGCAGACAACAAATTATTCTGATCATGGCGGCGGATTGCTAGGTATCTTCATGTAGGCGTGTGCTAAGCTTCCTTCCTGTTTGTCCAATATAGTATTTATCACAGTCTCGGCAGCAGATCATGTAGATTACACCGATGGAAGAGTGCGAAAGAAGCTGAAAGTAAACTAACATATATGATATACATCACACAAACATTCCACTACAAAAATTTTAACAGAGCAAGTACAACGAACATTTCTGCGGAATAAGTTGAATGCAATATATTTCGTGTATTCTCTTCAGCCGCTTACATACAGTGGGGGAAATTTCAAACGCTTGGGAGTTATAGGTCAATACAAGTAACCGATGGTTAGTTGCGTTGACTAGCCTGTCTTACCTTACCAAGGCAAAGCAAGGTTGGCCACAAATAAGTTGTGTGCGTAACTTAGGCTCCAAAGGCCGGATGGCGGAAGCCACATCAAAATGTAACAACTTGGGATTGATCTGTCTGTGGATCATCTTGAATGCTTCGCGTGGATTTTAGCGCATTGAGTAGTCGAATAAGTGCCGGTCAACGGAGCTGGCAGGTAATGTTGCGCCACGGAGAGCAAAGTTCCGCGGGACGTGTTCAGAAGTCCGAGTAGACAACCCCTCTCTCCTACCAACGTACATGCTACCGGAAGCACAGTCAAACTGGTAAACACATGAGGCGGTGACAGTAGAGTGTTGTCTGTCAAAATTGGATTCCTGTAGTAGCTTTTTGGTTCTGTGGAACAATACAAGCTCAGCTGTACAGTAACGTCTCTTTATGGCGTGACGTAAGCAATAGCAGAAACGTCTGTCCTTTTCTTCCCCTTTGTAAGGCAGTGCAATGAATACTTCTTCTTTGAAGCTTCAGTTCGCTCTTCGTGCGGCCTGGTTTTCTCCTCATATCTTGCAATGAACTTGTCAGGGTACCCATTTTCACGTATGGTTGATACGATACCATGTAGTTCTTCTTCAATCGTTTCCTCTGAACAGATACGGTAGGCTTACAAAAGATGCACGAACCAAGGAGCGGTTGTAACTCATGGGGCAGTAGCTGTCGAAGTTTAGCTATAACCCGTCCAGCTTGGTTTGTGATAACTTGATCTCAGGAGCCACCCGTCTGATCTTCTTTCCAAAGATACATCCAAGAAATGGAACTTTCTTAGTTTTTCCCTTTCCATGGTGAACTCGATCTATGGATGCATTCATTAAACGTTTTGAGCATGCATTCTGCTCGCTGGGCTTCGTCAACCACTACAAAGATGTCATCTATAAATGGAGCGTAAAAGTGAGCTTCCTGTATGGAGTGACACAATTTGGTATTCTCTAGATGAGCAACGAAGCTGTAGCCCAAATGGGATCAAATGGATTGCCAATCGCTACACCCTCAATCTGCAGGTAGATACTTCCATTGAAATAAAATTGAACATCTTTTGTACAGATACGAATTAACTTCTTTAGTCGATGTGGTGCAAACCCCACTCTAGCTGCATATATATATATATATATATATATATATATATATATATATATATATATATATATCATTGGCGGCATCCGGTTTCGGATTTGCCTGTCACTGTGGCCAGCCACAGGACGCCTGCGCCTACAGAGGGACCATGGGTGGCTTGCGCTGCACCACCCACAGCTCCATCCCAACACCCCATGTCCCGTGCAAACCATAAGGAATAAGACCGGGTGGAATGTGGATGGGAGCCACGTTTCATCAACGGAGCCGGCCCACAATCCTTCACAAGCAAACACAAGCACGCTGTAGTTGGGAATCAAGCGCACACACAAGGTGGTGGCTGGACCGTAGTCCGCTTCACACTAAGTGCATGGAACCACTCTCTGATCCTAATACGGCCACAAGGATCGTGCACCCCCTTCCGTCTAGCAATGACCAACTGTCTCCCACAGCCAGTATGGACGAAGTAGTCGGTAATAGACAGGTAGGCACCTCGTCAACATGCACATCAAGTGCAGCCACACCGGAGATATCAAGCAACAGACAATCGCTTGAAGGATAACAAAGAAAATAAATCGAGTAATGCATAAGGAAACGTGAGTATATGAAATAAGTTGTTAACAAAGAATCCGGGATATGTTCACGAGGTCAGAAAGTATATTTTAAGGAAATGACACAAACAGGAAAATGTTATCGAAATTAACTACAATTGGCTTAAGCGAGGTGTGCAAGTTTATAGAAGAGCGCACAGGTAGACATTTATATATGAAAAAGAAAAGCATTAAGGCAAATTTGAAAACCTACCACCGGAAATAAAGAGACTTAGCATGCAGGCACGCGGTTAGTAAATCGAATGCAGCGTACCTACAAACGATGCGCTGGTTCTGCCTACGTTCTCTGCAGGACCCGTCGTCGCTTCGGTAGTGGTCCCGATTGGCCTCGCTCATGGCTCATTAGGCCTTCCTGACTCAGGTACTCGCGACCGCATATGCTACAGCACCATGCGCTCGATGTCGATGGAGTACAACCCATCGGTGCTTGCCACTTCCGCACTTGTCGCATCTTCTTTACATGTATGAGATCTTTCTCCCACACTTCGGCAACTGCCTTCGTGATTAGATCGCGCCATGCACGCCGACCAACCATCTTTGATTCCCATGATCTGCAATCCAGATTAGAACGCGAGAGGCTCACTTGAATCATGTATTCGTAACGCAAATTCGGTTTCCCCATATGACGCTTCCCAATACTCAGCTGACCGTATAAGTGTTGTTTTGGTATCCGCGTCGAATCCATACGGCTCACATGACCGAGTCACCTCAGGTGTCTTCGTAAAAATATGCAGTCCACTGCATACATCCCACTTTGTCGCAACATTTCCGTGTCAGCAACTCTGTCGCTCCAGCTGATGCGCCAAATTCGTCACAAACCCCGTTGATGGAACCGCTCGAGATATCTTACATCTCGCCGGTACATCGTCCACGTTTCATTGCCGTATGGAAGAAAGGACAGCACTATGGATTTGTACACCATCAGCTTCGTGCCAATGGTAAGCTGATGGTTGTTCCACACTCGGTACTCAAGCTTCCCGAATGCCGCCGCTGCTTTCGACACGCATATACGCAGCTCAATGTGTAGCTGCTGATCAGCCGACATCACACTCCCAAGTTAGCAAAAGCGGGAGGTGGTTTCCAATCATCATCATCATCATCATCCTCATCATACACGTTAGCTAGAGGTGGGGAACACCTCAGCTACTGTGCCGCAATACACAGAAATAAGGAGAGAAAAAAATAATTCAACTGGGGCAAGCCGGCTGAACTACCGTTAACGGATGGGCGTCGTTCCGGTAAGCTACCAGCCGGCTACTAAACATCAAAAAATTATTATGCAAAATTATGTAAGGTTAAATAATAAGATCGTGGTTGGAGGGGAGGCTAAGAGGGATGGGGTGGGACAAAGAAACTCACAGCACGAACGCCACTGAGGTCGGCTCCTAGCCATATCAGCAAGGGTGTCCAATCAAACGTGTTTATCGTCTTTCGGACCCCAACCAGGGAGTCGAGACGCTCCAACCGAGGCCAGCTCAGAAGTGAGGGCCTTCATGCCTTTGGACCAAGTCATCCCTTGGCCACCCCTCCTCTTCTTCCATCCACACCCCAGGCGCGCAAACAATGCACGTCGCGGGAGTCGGTGGGCTGGCATGCGTAACATGTGGCCGAGCCATCGGAGCCTGATGCGCGAAATAACCGTGCTGAGCGGTTCAGTTCCTTTTCCTGTGCCATAAACAAGGCGTCGGACACGCTCGTTGCTCACGCGGTGTTCCCACCAGATGTGAGCCAAATTACGAAGGCACCGGTGGTCGAACGTAACTAGCCTCTTGTGGTCCGCTGCTTTAAGCGGCCAGATTTCACAACCGTACCAATGCTGATTCGCGGTAATACTGAAGATTGCACCTCCGGTGAAGGCTGAAAGAAACAGACAGTTTCTAGCTGCAAAACTGCCTATGATATAAACATGGAACTCAACATGTATAGATCTGGCTTGAAAAAGTTTAACAAGTGCGAGGACATTTTAATAATTCAGTAGTGTATATGGAAAAAGCAGCGGCCTTACAAGATCCACTGGATGACAAATGTAAATAACATGCAAATCGAAGTGCTACGGCATGGAAGGTGAAGTATTGGTAGTCTAGTCACTGCACTCAATCATACTGTTGTGTAGCGATTATCATTTTGATGAAAATCTAATCGTCTACCGAAGGTCGAAATGGTTAGTGCGTTTACCACGTGGGTTGGCAGCGCATTCCAGTGGGAACAATTACTAAGAGTAAAAATACTTTCTGCAATCAAAACAGGAGTATTTCGTTACAAGTTTCAGGTGGTGGCCTCGCTATTATTTGTCATGGGCTAGGGCCAGCAGTAAATTTCATGTGTGAACACTCGTCGTTAGTATCCTGTATGTTAGGGTGAGGTCTTCGCGAAGCTGTCGGTATGCTGAGAACATACCGAGTAAACGCAGACGCACTCCGTAGGTGAGACCGGATAGCCCGCATGTTTCCTTGTTGGTTCTTTTTCGGGTCTGCTCCAAGAAACGGATGTCACGTAATAATCATTGACCTCAGTCATGCTCCGCATAGTTAACGTAGGGACGAATATATGAGGTAATCACTGTTACCGACAATTCGGTCTTGGCTTTGAGCGACTCGTTAAACCGCCGGGTTAAGTTATGAAAAACCCCGGGAGTAACTACGGTGCTGTGATACGATGGATTAAAGTAACAGATCAAATAATAAAGTCCATAACAATATCGTGCAAAAATTCTAACTCAAACTGCAATAGTCAGAAACACTGTAACTCAAAGACTGGAGCACCGACATGTACCATTCACATGGACCAACTGGCAGGGCATGTTGAAACCTTAAGATCGATACACTAATCAACCAGGCTACTCAAACAAGCGTCCGGCGGTAAAGCGCCGCGAGTAAATTCACGATGGTATGAGTCATTGTCAAACACAAGGTCAGACTGGGCTAATGACACTGAATGGAGGGTGAAGAGTGGAAATGGTCAAACCGGGGTTTGTGTGCGTGTGGAGGACTTGCCATAACACAAAGTTCGGGCAAAACTCAAAATATATAGGGAGGGGATAATGACGTGCTTGAGTAGTCAAAATGTCCGTAACACCCCACGCCAATTTCTTTCCTGGAATTTCGCTTTGCCAGACTATTCTCCCGCTCTAGTTGCCTCTACCCTACTCCTTTCCGGCTTTGTTTTCAAGCAACTCACTACCTTTCTCACTACCCTCGAACAAACAGATTTTCCGCATATCCCACTTATGAAATCCATCCCTTAGCTTCACAACCACAGCTCTGACCAAACCATTTTCAGAGGTCACACTCTCTTCAGTTACTCCAATCGGCAAGTGTCCCCTTGGTAGCATCTCGGACGTAATCAATACAAGGTCACCGGGTATAAAGTGCAGTTCTGCTTTCTGCCATTTATTTCGCTTATGCAGCCGCAATGCTCCATCTCTTCCATTATTCGTATGCAAGATAGTTTGCCTGTTTCCAGCGCCGCGTGTACTTTTTTGTAGTGTCTGGGCTATCCACTGGTCAGTATTCGACCGCAACAATAACAGGTCATTTGGAGTGAGGGCTGCTTGGTCTTGCGCGTCCGCGGTTAGTGGAATGAGAAGTCTGCCCACATCGTCATGTTCTGCTTCTGCTAGAATGTGGACTAAAGTCCAGTCGTTGAGGAATTGTTGGCCTGCAATGGACAGTACTATTCTTCGGATAGGTCAAATATTGCTTTCCCAGATTCCACCGTAATGACCTGCCAATGGTGGATTGCAGTGCCCCTGGTTACCCATGTTCAAAAGCTTGTTAGTAATCCTATCTTGAGACAAACACCGAATCGCTCTGCGTAACACCGCAACGGCGCCAACAAAGATTGTGCCATTGGCACTGAAGCTTTCGTCTGGGACATCTCCCCTTGCAATGAACCTAGTGCACGCCATAATAAAAGAATCAGTGCTCAATGAGAGCGAAAACTCAATACGAATGGTGCAAACCTGCAACCAATTGTAAAGCCAGTCTTACCTCTTTCTCTCTTTCTTGCCACAGTTAAAAATCAATGGCCAGAAGTAGTATCTGAATGGGAACCAACCCCTTTGTATTCTAAACGGTAATAAAGAATATATCATCTGTCGTCCAGTGTACACTGTCTTCTTCCTGTCCGACACTTTCCAATCACCCCTTTGACAACTGATGCTCCTCAAACAATGCAGTACTAACGTCGCTTACTGCCTAATACTTGTGCAATTCCTGAGCACCCTTCGAGATGATGAAAGTTTATAAGCATCTCGGTCACTGCATGTCAAGCGGGTATTTTAATCGGAAAATTCATGCAGCATCCAAAAGTATAGTAGGACAACCTGCTGCCAACGCAGAGTAAACCGTTACATACAAATGAGTATAGTCCTTTCAGCGGGCTTCTTGACAATAGCACTTTGTAACATATCCTACACATCACCATTACTTGAAGAAGCGCCAGTTCCTCCTTATACGTATGATGCTTCACAATTTGACTGACATTCGTTTCAGCTTCCACAGTTTCTTTTAATTAAGCCCCGATGCTAGTGTGGAGTTCAAGTACCACTCTTCAGTAGTTGAATGTAGGCTTTAAATCGTGTAAGCCACACTACAGATCTAAGCAACTTTATCCAGTCAGTGACGCTTTAAGAACATGCACAAAGGAGTCTCTTCGTTGATGGCATATAGGTAGATAACCGGGCATCTCTACTGTACGATTTCCGGTATTCAAAGGGCACAGGGGATACTTGGCCAATTGACTTCGCACTTCGGCAGCAATTCCGGAGAATCTAAACATTACCTTAAGAGCTCACATGATGATACGCCTATAGAAAGCACATCGGTTGGATTGTGTTCGAATTAAAAATACTTCCTATGGAACATTCGCAGTTATTCTTCTAGAACAAAACTGGTGTTCTTGAGGAAAATACTTCCATTGACCGACATGGTCAATTCATCGATAGCTGAAAGCGGTTGACAACAGATGTACGGAACTTAGTTGAAGTATCACTGATATAGCAGATCACCGGTATTGGATCTGGCAAAAAGAAAACTGTTCAAATATCACACGCGTTCCTTTAATCACGGAATAATTATTTGAGTAGCAAGTTTAGTGGCGGTAAGCTCTAGTCGTGAAATGGACACAGACTGAAGGAGCCATACTTGTCTTTACGTGGAGCACAAGCAGTATGCACGCTTGTCCGTTTCACAAAATCGATCGTACGCGGGCTGTGTCATATCCCTTTTCAGACGCGTCACATAAAACATGTGACTGCAGGAAATGTTCATCGGTATGACTCTGGTATGCACCTGATTTTCACTTCACCTTTTTCGTTCAATCCAGATAAAACATTTTGTCACGCTTCTGCGTCCTCACTGGGGACTTCCTCGTCCCATGCACTTTTGTCATGGCAAAATTTCCGTAACAGTAACTTGGTTGACATAATCAAAAGCGCTATGAATCCCGGTGCGTCATACAGGAAGATATTATGGACCATAATTCTCCCGTCGTTTTCGGCTCATCCTTCACAGTAATGCGAAAAAGAAAGCATTCTGCACCGGAATTCCATTCCAGACCCAGAGTTCGTATTACTGAGCCGCCAGACAGGTTAGTAGGTATGATCGCTTCTACAATATTTGTAACGGGGAACACTTTCGACACTTCAGCAAAGTTTGCAACCCATTTTCGCAACGTGAACCCACCTCGGCTTAACACTTCTCGGATTAGTGAGACAAACTGTATGGCTTCTTGCGGGGACGGAAGCGAAATCAAGTAATAATCGATATAAACATTCGCGTAAACAGCATCTCTCACCACCTAACTGTATTGGTCGCCCAACACTTCAACTGTTCGTCGTGATGCAAAATTGGCACAAAAAGGAATGATGTGGCACCAAAGGGAATTACGGTCGTTTGAAACTCAAAATCACTTGCGTCCAGCTCTGTTTTTCGCCACAATGAGGTAAGCAATGTACAATTATCTCTTTCCGGTAATTTCACCTGCATAAATACTTCTTCTATATCCGCTGTAACGGCCAACTCGTTCCTGAAACGCATTAGGATTCCTATAATACTGGGGTGACATCAGGACCCTGTAACAATCTGTCATTTAATGAAAAGCATTAATATTTTGCAGCGCAATCTAAAACCATACGTAGCTTAACAGACTTCTTGGGTTTGTCAAGGCATGATGCGGGGTAGGTACCAACTAGGTGTGAAATTGGACATAAATTGCTCTACCGGGACGGCAACCGCGTACTTCTTCTTCAGCAAATCCTCAGTCACGGTCTTATATCCCTCGTGAAAGACAAGAAAAGAACAACAGTGGCACGCCGGCCGAGCTTCCAGTAACGGATGGGCATCGTTCCCGAGAGCTAACAGCCGACTATCGTGCGGCAAAATTTATAATGTACCTAACGAGTGAGATCGTGATTGGAACGGGAGGCTAAGCAGGAGGAGGTGGACAAAGGAACTCACAACACAAACGCCATTGGGGCCGGCTCTTAGCCATATCATCAGTTGTGTCCATCCAAACATGTTCAACGTCAGTAGGACCCCAGCCAGGCAGTCGGGATGCACCAACCGACGCCATTCACATACCTGTAAAGTCGTTTGGTTACTCGTAAACTTGAGCACTATGGTCTCTTGCCATTCGTACCTGTCGGCTCTAATGAGTGATGGGATTAGTTTCTGACAGTTTTGCAGTGCTCCACGTGGTGTCAGATGGGATTAGCGCAAGTTGACTTCAAATCTCATCTCTCTTATTGATCCATCTACGTGCTTTACTTCGGAATCAAGTATTGGTATGGCGCGATACTCATAACGGTACAACTTTTAATACTGCTTGTATAGCTCAGTTAATTCTATCTTTCACTTCATTCCATTCGTCGTTCGCTGAACTGTACTGCTGGAGGACCCAGTCAACGGTTGTCCCTAGGTTGTGAAGCTTGGAATGGGCAGTAATAGTTTTTTGAATTTCTCGTTTATTATCAACAATACTGGCATAAAACACATAGCCGAATGTTAAGACTGAATGGTCGCTACTACACAGTGGAGAGTCGTATGCAACTGACTGCACCATCAACTCGTCATTGGTCAGGGTTAAGTCCAGAACTGATGGCTTGTTTGAACCGCGGTGTCTGGTTACTCGATGCACATGCGTATACAAAACTGCCATAACCATAAGTTCAAGGCGTTTGACATTGAATGTTGGCTCACTGGGGAACACATACGGTTGAAGTTACGTCGAAGTTGTCCGCTATAAGATAGTGCGAGTACATTTTTGAAACAACATATTGGAGAGAGTTTAACAGAATGTCGTCGCTGTCTGCGGAGGAGTTTGGTCGCCTGTATACAACTGCTAAGAGATAAGCATTACCCTTCATTTTTTTTAACCTACCATCTCGACCTGCTAGCTACTGTCTGGAAAATAATGTGTCGGGAACAACAAGGGAATCTTCGGTAAGGGCCTCACATTTCAGGTAATCACTGTGGTAGACACAACATCGCCACCGTCGGATGGACGATCATTCCGAATGAGGGACATCGCACTGAGTTCAATCTCCAGATCTAGTATGTTATTTGCGAGTCAACTCGCAGGCACTGCTATGATGTTCCAGGTTGTTGGTTCATGTCGATGGTGCAGCTCCGGAGGCTTCGAATAAACCCCTTGAGTGTTGTTGCAACGGCATTGTATTTGTTGACGAAGTAAGAGTTCGGTTTGCTGTGTTTGACAGGCACAAATAGTGCTGGTCTGCTGATATTTCATGAAACGAGTGTTTGTACTGTTGGCTGTTCTGAAGTAGGTACAACCGAGTATGACTCATCTGCACCTGTCATCGGTACTGGTTGCAGAAGTGGTCTTAGCCGTACTTCCGTTAGTCCAACTATCCTCTTATAATGTCACGCTTGGATGGTCATTGATAACTTCTCGGGCGTACCCACTGTAACGTTCAAAATATTTCGCCCACTGCCTTTGTAGATTTCGCGAGTAATTAGATGGGTAACATCAAAGTGAACAATATTTTACATGTTGTAAACTTATGTGATGTACATCAATCCTTTGATGCGCTTTTTCGTTCACTGTTATCGCTCCGCTTCAATTCTGGCACACCACGAATCAGTAGAGCTTTCTTCCTCTTATTTTAACGTGTGGCGCTCGGGTTAGATTTCCGTTTCTGCCTTCCTGCCTGATACACGTCCGGGAACTATACAGATAGTGACAGAATATTTCGGTAAAGTGTGACCTGCTATGAAAAGATTTTCCAGTTGCTGTGTTTTGCAAACTGTTACTCGCAGTAACCGAGGTTCACCTACGTGCGGAGAAGATGGATTTACTGAAAGGCGTGTAGGACAAGATGGGGGGAAGTTTCCTTCTAAGTGCACAGGTTAGTCAGTCCAGTGGTTTTGCTCCTCGGTTTGTCTAACTTTTAACGATTCGCCAGTGAGTTCTGAGACGTTCGAACCTATCACTGTCATCACCTATTGGTTGCGTAGTAACTGCTTGTTCTGTGGTTCCTTGTGAGCGGAGAATTGTCCTGCGGGTGTGTTAGTCTTGTTCTGCGTGGCAGCCAGACCAAAGCTACAGCACTGCTGCATGTGTACAAAACCGTTAGTTTCATTGTTCGTTTGGGTCAAGTGTTGTTGATCAGCTAGTAGAACATCTCATCGATGTCGCTTGGGGAAATTCCTTAATCACTTTACAACTCATTGACTAAGGTCCTTGGTATAAAGCAGGCAAAGCACTTCCTGAGGAGCAGTATGGAGAAACGAATAAGCCTAAAGGAATCACTTTGGAAAACAGATAAATACGACCCAAACGCCAAAAACTGCGACGCTGGCATAACCGAGTGAATCCAGTTTGTCAAACTGGTCAGTGAAGATAAATCAAAGGCCCAGCAGGATGTGGAGACGAAGTTCTGCTGCAATCCCAAGCTACTTTGCCCTTGCAAACAGCCAAAGAAAGACGGTAGAGAGGTTTGGCGTTAGTAAGAAAACAATTGCGAATATCTAACGTCATAAGCATCATATAATGATGAGCTACGATAATGAAGGAGGGGATCTACAGCGGAAGGGGGGAACTTCATAAGATGAAATAAATGAAGAAACGCTGCGCTGAATCAGACAAAGGAGATTAGTTAACCCTCGGATTCCTGGGCCGATGATTTAGGAAATTACTGAAGCATTCTCACAAGCATTTGGGGTTGCAGAATTTCTAACTTTTAATGGTTGGCTAGAGAAGTTCAACCAGTGATACAAATTCACCAAATGTAGTTCCAATGAACTGCTGGAAAAGTTTTTGCAAGAATTCACCTAAATTTTCCCGACTTCAGCAAGGGTTGGTGGCATTTTTAACGCTGACGAGTGCGGTGTGTTTTACAAAGCGAAGTCTGGCAGAAGCCTAGTTATAAAATGTGACAAATTTAAGAGCGGAAACCATCCCAAAGAATGTTTTACCGTTATGCTGTGCGCTAGCTCAAGTGGGAGAATCTAAGGTCTTTGATACTCTCTAAGTCGGCTAGAACACGTGTATTCAAAAATCCCAGTTCTGAAAACCTTACAGGCACCTAAAGCTCAAATAAGTCTGGTTGGATGACTGTTTCAGTAGTTGACGAGTTAATACAATAAATCAAACGAACCATGAGGAAGAAGAAACGATTCATTCTACTGACAAGGGATAGTTGTCCCCGTTAAATCTATGTCCACAATTTCACGAACATTAGAGTACTATTCCTGCCCCCAATGACAACCTTAAATATTCAACACCTAGACCAAGGAATCAACAATATATTCAAAACGCATTACCGAGCCCAGCTCAGGTAATGGGCTGTAGCCAACATGATTCCCAAAAGTCTGCATGCCATGAGAGCCTTATCTACTGCCTCAGTTAATATTTTGGATGCTGTGCTTTGGCTAAGTTCCACTTGGCACAAAGTTCAGAGAGAAAAACTACCAAAATACTTCAAGTAACCTGGATTCGTTGAAACTCTGGTAAAATAGACATTCCATCTCCCATTACAGATACAGAGTGAGTAGATGCACCAGAGATTGTAGAAATGGATGATGACTTGCCAATCTACACTAAAGCAAAAACAGATGCCATATTCAGATATATAAGGAATGCGGTATACACCCAAAACAACAAAGAAACATCCAGATGCTGGGGAGGAACTAAGCGAAGATTACTTTGGAACATAAGGAATAGCGAAGGAGACTGACTTGTCAGTGGAATTCGTACGGGTCATGCAGACTGCGAGTCGGTAAATCTCAACCTTCTTGAAACCCGTAGCTTGACTAACGAATTTGCAAACCTATACCATGGAGAGTTACAATTATCTACTATGGATGGTATGGGGGTCCACACTGTATGCGTTATTGGTCATGCACACTATCCGTGTTTATTTAATTACGTGGGACGAAATTATGTAATAGCAGTAATTCGGTTAGCTTTTCCTTGTGACGCCCGCGAGCTTTAACTTACTTTCAGCAATTATCCATCTTCATACTAAAAGTTTGCACGAAATTTTGGGGGATCCTAATTACTGTAGAGTTTATAACTTTAATCCGTTCTGTCGTCCAGTGTACACTAACTGTCTTCTTCATGTCCAACGCTTTCCAGTGACCCGTTTGACAACTGATGCTCCTTAAACAATGCAGTACTTACGTCGATTACTGCCTAATACTTGTGCAATTTCTGTGTGACCTTCGAGAAGATTATGAAAGTTTATCGGCATCTCGGTCGCTGCGTGTCAAGCGGGTATTATAATAGGCAAATTCATGCGGCATCCAAATGTATAGTAGGACCATCTGCTGCGAGGGCAGAGTAAACCGTCACAAAACTATGAGCGTAGCGGGCTAAGCGCGCTCCTTAGCAAAACCATCATAACATCTCCAATTACTCACTTTTTCTGAGGTAGTGTCTGTTCATCCATATAAGTATGACGCTGCACGATTTGAATGAGGTTCTTTTCAGCTTGCACAGTTTTGCTGAGCTTACTTAACCCCAGATGTTAGTGTGGATTTCAAGTATCCCACTTTAGTAGTTAAATGTAGGCTTTACATCGTGTAAGCCACACTACAGACCTAAACAAATTTATCCAGTCAGAGTGACGCTTTGTGAACATGTGCAAAGGAGTCTGTTCGATGATGGCATATAGGTAGATAACCGGGCGTCTCTACTGTACGATTTCCGGCATTCAACGACACGTGGGATACTTAGTCACTTGACTTCGCACTTCTGCAGCAAATTCGGACCGTCTAACCATTACATTAAACGCTCACATGACGATACACCTAAAGAAAGCATATCAGTTGGATTGTGGTCGAATTGAAAATACTTCTTATGGAACATTCACAATTATTCATCAAGAACACAACTGGTGTTCTTGAGGACAATACCTACATTGACCGACATGGTCAATTCATGGACACCTTACAAGACGTTGACAACAAATGTGCGGAACTTGGTTGAAGTATCACTGATATAGCAAACCACCGGTATTGGATCTGTCAAAAAGACAACTGTTCAAATATCACGCGAATTCCTTTAATCACGGAATGAAATATTTGAGTAGCAAGCTTAGTGGCAGTCAGCTCAGACAGACTTCGAGGGAGCCACGCTTGATTTTGCGTAGAGCATAAACAGTATGCACGCTTGTCCGTTTCACAAAAGCGAGTGTACGCATCACATAAAACTTGTAACTGCAGGGAATGTTCATCGATATGACTCTGGTATGCACGCTGATTTTCACTTGTCCGTTCAATGCGGATAACCCATTTTGCTGTGCCTTTTGCGTCTTTACTGAGGACTTCATCGTCCCACGCTCTTTTGTCACGACAAAATTTCCGTAACAGTAACTTGACTGGCATAGTCAAAAGCGCTATGAATCCCAATGCGTAATACAGGGAGGTATTATAGACAATAATTCTCCCGTCGTTTTCAGCTTTATTATTGCACATCAAGGGAACAACTGTTGCTGTGACAGTCCATCTTTTCAAATTGGAACCTCAAAGGCTGTAGTAACCCAGTCAGCGGATTCTGTAGTTCGTGAGCCCAATTTAGCATTTTGAGGCAACGTAGAAAGCGGGCCGATAGCAGTTGTTTGTGCATTAGTTTATTACTCTGAAAATGAATGGATTATATTCAATATGCGCAACGGAACAAGTCATGCAAACGAATTCATTCAACTTGTGGTTGACCGCAGTTAGACAGTTGAAGAATTCACAATTTGCAAAATCGCGCAAGGATCAGAGCGATGCAGACGGACAAGATTATCCGAATTTCCACTTGACACGAAAACAAAAGGCCACGAATCCACAAAACACGCCACGAAAGTGTGATCATTGACCGGATTCAGTTAAACCACCGCCTAATTTGAGATTTTGCACTGTAGCACACAAATCAATCTGAGGATATCAAACCGCCTGACATTCCTTAATTATGGGGGTAGGTGACTAGCTGTTTGCCAACAAAGATTAAGCGGCGTAGAAAATTCCATTTTCTATCTTAATTTTAGAAGTCCGAATAGGTGCCAGGCCAACGGGTGCTTTCAGTTTGAGGCTAATAATCTTCAAATAACTCCAAGTTCTCAACATCTCAAAAAATACTTGGAACCGATCGTCAACTCATGATTTCAGAAGGCTTTGAAAACAACCGGTTGGTGTAGTTTGCGGTCAAGGTTTTGCTTTCGACACAAAGGCTTCGGCAGATCGAGTGAACCAGTCGAGTAATGGTGTAGCACTCGTAGGGAATTCGGGATGAGAACCGCAACGAATGGGTTGTAGACAGAAGGTCCATAGGGGTTTCAGGTCAAGACATCACTCCAAATATGATGTGGAACGTTCACAAGTGATCCGTGTTACAAACTCACGCATGTAAACCCTGTTAAGGATGAGTGCAGGGACGATGTGGTGTTCATTCTCTGCCCTGGATGCGTCCGCCGGCGCTCCACAGACTGGTAGGGTTCGAAGGCCCTGCCTTGTCAATACTGTTCACACGACGATTCAACTTGCCAATCTCAATAACCTCAGCAGTCAGCCTTTTGGGTGTTGGTAATAATAACCCCATTCTAACGACTTCGACGTTATCCAAATCTAACTCATGACCCGTGTCTATTACGTGCACCGCTACTGCCGAATCCCTTAGTAGAGCCCTGTATTCAAGCTCGTTTCTCGGTGGCCGTGTTATGCATCTTTGGAGTTCTGCTATCCTTATGAATACCTCTCTGTGGCCGATGTACAGGCGTGCGCATTGCTTACAACTAAATTTTTGGACGTAATTAAATGTCTTATCTGCGAGCCCATAGGTTCTACAAGATCACCATTAATCATTAGGAGCAGAACCCGAAAAAGCATGGCGTTAAGAGACGCAGCTTGGCATGTGTATAAGGCGAACACTAACCCTGACAACTGGAGCTACTATGTCATGCCTCGTAATCACTGTGCCACACTTGTAGATGAGGACAAATTTTTCCACCAGCAGAGCCTAGCAGAAAGTTTTTGTGCTAATACTAAGCTTCTGTACAGGCATGTAAACAGCCTCTGGAATGTGAAGCCTGGTAGTCCCAACCTACTTCAGTAAATAGATGTGCTCAAATTGCTAGGGATGCATACAACGTTCTACGACTGCAACGGATTTATATTTGGATGTGCCATCAGCATCCGTCACATACCTGCTCCACTCCCCCCGACGCAAATATTCACACACGTCACTTTTAATTCAGCGACCATTTTGAGGAAGCTGCTAGCGTTGCGCACCCATACTTCCTTCCGTGTTGACTGTATTACCTCAAAGCACTTCATGTGACAGCTACGTGGGTAGCTGAGCCACTAGATTGATTTTTCCAAAGTTGTCTGGATAGACAACAGATCCCCAACATGTGGAATCAGGGCATCATCACCCCAATTTTCAAGGGTCGTAGCCTTTCGCAGCCCATCAACTATCGCCCAGTGATTCTCCTCCCGGTGCTCTCAAAGGTGCTGGAGTCAGGCATAGCTGAGGAGCTAATGCGATACTCTGAAATCTCTAACATCATAACATAGGGACAACGGGGACTTTGTCGACATCGGTCATGTATTACCAAACTACTGATTACCCGTTGCAGTTGAACCGTAATAGTCGACAGTGAGACCGGCACTGATGTCATCCACCTCGACTTTTCTAAAGCCTTCGACCGTTTGGATCACCTAATCCTTCTCCAAATGCTGCGTACATACGGAATTGTGGGCCCGGTCTTTGGATGGCTCGGAAAGTTCCTATTTTAGAAGCGGCTTCAGGTTCGGGATAGGGTTACATTTTCTGATCGTGTCGACGTGGACTGCAGTGTCCCACAGGAATCGGTGTTAGGGCCGCGCTTATTTCTGGTCTTCATCAGCGACCTCGCAAGTGTCATCCTGCATTTCGCGCATGACATAAAGATATGGAGGGCACTCGACTGTCAGGAAAATCACGATGTGCTGCAGAGAGATTTACACCTTCATGTTGTCAAAGTCAACTGTACTTCCGTTTAACGCGGACAAATGCAAAACTGTACATGTACGCCCCAATCCCACTTACCCATTTAAGCTTGGAGAGCACATGCTGAAAACCGCCTCACAGGAGCGTTGTCTTGGGGTGGTGATGCAAGACGACCTCGGCTGTTTGGCGCAGTTTTTGAAGGCGTCCAAAACCGATAACCAACACGTTGGTCTCTTGTGGACGGCGTTCGGGCGATTCGACCCCTCCATCTTCCCTAAATGCTCATTGCATAGGTAAGGCCCCACGTGGAGTATGCGATTCAGGCCTGGCAACCCTGATTAAAACAGGATCTGGTTGCACTGGACACCACACAGGGAAGGGCAACCAAAAAGTGAAGAGATTGCTTCAGCTGCCATACCATCTGAGACTGATAACTTTAGGAGTGTACAGCTGAAGTTGTCGCTGTCTAGGGAGTGATCTCATTCAGGTGTACCAGATGGTGGAAAACCCTGTCCACGCTTGTCGCCACTTCGTGAAATATAGCCACAACACAAACTTGATGGGTCCCCAGCTGAAACTGGCTACGCAGTACAGTCTGCTGGAATGCCGCCGAAACTACTATCCTCTTCGAATTTGTCACCCTGAAACTCCTTTTGGACTTTTGTCATTTCGGCGCCAACGCTAACAGTTTTTGGAAATCGGCTCGCCATTGCATCACAACACTTGCAATACCTAATCTGATTTCTGTTTACTTAGTGACAACAGGCCGCAGGCAAAGTTTGTGCTCTTCAGCCCTCACGAAATCGGTGAAAACGGATACACAATGGCGTTGACGAACATAACTCGACATAAGGTGGATTTACATTTTATACTATGAATGCGGTGGTGGGTCTACTGGTGTGAACGGTCGTGTTCAAATACTTGCTTATGTTTCTTCCTCGATTCGCTTAGCCTACTCACACTGCTATTTAGCACACGTTGGCCAGTCATGTGACCTTGCATTTGATTGATTGCAATGCGGACGCCTATCGATTTAATTGTAACGCGCGTATGTCCATGCAGTCGTTCCTTACGTACCTTCCGGTGCTGCTTTGGTCTGCTGCTTTTTCGGGATACAACATATTTGCATCGCGTGTTACCGATGTCTTTGCTTCCTACTGCTCTTGCACCTATCTGGACTGACTCTGCGGTTACCCCAAATGCAGAATGATGGGAAGACTGGAAAATTAGTTTTTCTGATTATATTTCTGTGCTACCATTTCTGAATACATCCATGACACTGGAAACGGAGGATACTTTAAGGCTTTTACGCTTGCACCTTTGCTCAGAGGGTCGAAGTATATTTGATGCTCCAAAATAGCGGGAGAAACCAACGTGAACAGAGACCTTATCGACCCTCGATAAACATTTGAGTGTTCGAGTGAACACTTATATTTCTCGGCACAATTTTTAGCAGCTAAAACAAGCATCTGCTGAATCTGTGGATACATTCATTTCTCGCATTGTTTGTTCTGTTCGAAAGTGTGGCTACGATAGTATTCCCAAGAAAAAAGTGGAAGAAACTATGCTAATACAACAATTGAGTTCTGGCCTCGAGGATTCTCGGATCAGAGAGTCGCTTACTGGAGAACGCAGAAAAGCTCACATGGGACAGGACCTGTGAGGTAGCTCGCGCGAACGTCGCAGTCACGGAACAAAACAAAATTTTCCTCCCTAACACAGGAGCTACTGAAATTGACCGTTCGGATTCTACACGCTCTCTGACGCCATCCTCAGTTGGAAATAAGTGTTAACGTTATGGAAATACTGAACATCGTGCAAATGATAAGTCATGTCCTGCAAATAATGCAAGCTGCCAGAATTGCAGTAAGACCGATCAGTTTGCTCGGGTTTGTTGTTCCCGCGCCATTTCTTTAGTTGTTTCTGTAAATGACTCTAGTGCTATTCCGGTCACCACTGAATGATCCATATATGGCATTAATGAATGTGAACATCCACTTCGTCTCTAACTCAAGAACTCCAACTTGAAATTTTCACTTTCAAGTCATTTCGAAAAGCGGAGTCAAACCAACAATAAAATTGAAACCGGCTTTCCTAACTTCTGTAAACGCTTATCACACCAACCAATATGACAGCATCCTACACTATCACGAGATGGCTTATCTGTTCAATGACTTGTCTGTTATTTCTATACTTTTATCCTTGTCTTATTTCACTATATTCTTTGATTTTTCTTCATTCTTGGTCACAACTGGGCCGTTCTTATGTGATGGAATGAAGCTTCCAAGCAGAATGTTTAGGCACAAAGGACCAATAGCCAAAGACTCCCTGGTAAACATAGAAAGGGTGCTGAACAATAAAAACAATACATTCTGAACTGTTGAATGCACACCTAGTGGCATATCTCGCTAACTCGGGTGGGTTCGGCCATCGTGTGCACATGCATAATAAGGCGATCAGTGATGAACGAGCTGACTGGTTGTGGTCAACTTACGAAAAACTGAAGCCCAAATGATAGCAAAATCGGTGGTGGTTATCCCGCTTCTAAGCCTCACTGACACACGACCAGATGGGGTGTGGAGGTGCGGATATGATCTCTCGAGGGACTACCCTACAGGGAAGCAGATCCCAAGAAGACTGCCCAGGAGATGCTCGTATTACTTCGATTGATCTTCCTAATATACTTCTCTCTTTGCCTTGAATCTGTTCGATCCTTAGTCCTGGATACTACACATATACAATCTTATTGCCTCATTGACATCAACCATTAATTTGTTCCTTACACCACGTTGTTAATCTTATAGCAGTGACTACTGCTACTACCACTACTACTACTGCTACTACTACAACTACCTTCTTCGTTTCTGAAAATTTGCTGTGTTTGGGTTGCGATAGTTAATACGATGCCAGGTCATGATAGCTTGTTGTGTACATTTTCCCCGTGAGTTCTCATACTCAAAGAGGAGAAAATCTGACTGAAATCCGGAAACCGGGACCCACAGTCTCACCCAGTAACGTCTTTGACTTTAGGCTATCGGGAATACAGTTAACGTTGGTGCGAATGAGCAGAAAATAGGTTTCGATCAGAGCATTGCTTAAGCAACACCGCAGCATTCTATTTATGCACACGAGACGAGATCGATAGCTTGGGAGCGCTTAAAACATGAGCTCGTCATCGCAAGAGGAAAGGCAGAGGAAATCTACTTGTTCGTGATACGGAACAGCTCGAAAGAAGGTGACTTAGCGCACGCAGCTCCCAAATGTAGGGACTATCCTTCCCATTTTGGATACCATGGTGAGCCATGATAGCAGAGTGCGTTAAGCTTCATATCGAGGCAGAAAAGCAGCAGAACAACGAAACTCCACCCAATTTTGCACGGATCTTGTGCAGGCAAATAAAAGAGTACGAACCCCTGTTGTTTACAGCATCACAGTGGCCGGATGTTGCTTGTGTGTACAGTGGCCCCGAGGTACGCATATTTAGAGTTCTGCATTGACCGATCTCCGAATACGAAAACATGAATATCGGTCTAACAACCGCGGAGCTATTGGCGACGCAGATAATGGAAAAGCAGTGTCCGCAACATTTTCGTAAACTTCGACTACAATTTTTGAGGTACATTAATTATGAGGCACGACATACTAGCAGTATTTGTCATGGTCAGGATCCGTCCAATACACATGCCACGCTGCATCTCTTAATGCCATGCGTTTTCGGCTTCTGCACCTAATGATTGATGCTGTTCTTGTAGAACGAATGGGCTCGCAGATAAGACATTCAATTACGTCCAAAAGATTATTTGCAAATACTGCGCACACATGTACATCGGCCAGACCGCGAGAGAGCTACGCACAAGGATAGCAAAACACCAAATACGCATAACACGGCCACCGAGAAACGAGCTTGAATATCCAGCTCTACTAACTGATTCGACAGTAGCGGTGCACGCGATAGATACGGGTCATGAGATAGATTTGGATAATATCGAAGTCGTTAGAAAGGGGTTATTATTATCAACGCCCAAAAGGCTGACTGCTGAGGTTGTTGCGATTGGCAAGTTGAACCGTCGTGTGAACAGTATGGACGGAGAAGAGCTTTCGAACTTGACCAGCCTGTGAAGCGCCGGCGAACACATTCAGGGTAGAGAATGGACACCACATCGTCCCCACACTCATCGTTAACAGGGCTTACATGAGTGAGGTTATAACGCGGATCACTTGTGACCGTTCCACACCATATTTGGAGTGATGCGTTGACCTGTAACCCGATTGACCTTCTGTCTACAACCCATTCGTTGCGGTTCTCATCCCGAATTCCCTACGAGTGCTACACCATTCCTCGACTGGTTCACTCGAACTGCCGAAGCTTTTGTGTCAAAAGCGAAATCTTGACCGTAAACTACACCAACCCGTTGTTTTCAAAGCCTTCTGAAATCATGAGTTGACCATCGGTTCCAAGTGCTTTTTCGAAATGTTGAGAACTTGGAGTTATTTGAAGATTATTAGCCTCAAACTGAAAGCACCCGTTGTTTTAGCACATGTTTCGACTTTTAAAATTAAGATAGAAAATGGAATTATCTACGCCGCTTAATCTTTGTTGGCAAACAGCTAATCACCTACCCCCATAATTAAGGAATGCCAAGCGGTTTGATATCCTCAGATTGATTTGTGTGCTACTGTGCATAATCTCAAATTAGGCTGTGGTTTAACTGAATCCGGTCAATGATCACACTTTCGTGGCGTGTTTTGTGGATTCGTGGCCTTTTGTTTTCGTGTCAAGTGGAAATTCGGATAATATTGTCCGTCTGCATCGTTCTGATCCTTGCACGATTTTGCAAATTGTGAATTCTTCAACTGTCTAACAGCAGTCAACCACAAGTTGAATGAATTAGTTTGCATGACTTGTTCCGTTGCGCATATTGAATATACTGCATTCATTTTCAGAGTAATAAACTAATGCACAAACAACTGCTATCGTCCTGCTTTCTACGTTGCTTCAATATGCTTAATTGGGTTGACGAACTACAGAATCCGCTGACTGGGTTATCACAGCCTTTGAGGTTCCAATTTGAAAAGATGGACTGTCACAGCAACAGTTGTTCCCTCGATGTGCAATAATAAAAGAAATCTAAGCGTGCTTCAAATGGTGAATAATTCCCGCTTCATTCAAGAAAGCAGGGTCCAGTAAACATACTTTTGCTGGTCAATTATCGTTAGGCCAGGCACAACAGAGTTAGATATTAAAGATAAGAATGGATGGAATGAGTAATTAGGAAACCAAGGAATCAAAATGACCAAAACAGGTATGAGTTCTTTATGCGGTGATTGCCTGGATGACATGTATCCACGAAAAACCAAAGCTCTGATGAACAGTTTATTTTACTGTGGACAAAAGAATAACATTACATGGTGAGTGTGAAAAGATAGATTTCTGGGAGCACTAACAAAACGGATTACAATTATAAACTCCTCAGAAATTAGGACCCCTCAAATTTCATGCAAAATTTTAGTATGAAGGACGGAAGTACAATCGATAAAAACATAATTAAATCTCTCAGGCATCACAAGGAAAAGCTCATCGAATTACTGCCATTGCATAACTTCATCCCACTTAATTAAATAAACACGGATTGTGTGCATAACCAATGACGCATACAGTGTGGACCCCTATACCACCCATAGTAGATAAGTGTAACTCTCCATAGCATAGGTTGGCAAATTCATTAGTCAAGCTATGGGTATCAAGAAGGTTGAGATTTACCGACTCACAGTCTGCATGACCCGTTCGAATTCCACTGCCATGTCAGTCTTCTTCGATTTTCCTTTTGTTCCAATGTAATCTTCGCTTTGTTACTCCCCAGCAACTGCGCACTTCTTTGTTGTTTTCGGTGTATACCGCAATCTTTATATATCTGAATATGGCATCTGTTTTTGCTTCAGTGCAGATTGTCAATTCCTTATCCATTTCTACAAACTTGTAAATCTATTCACTCTATATCTGTACTGAGAGATGGAATGTATATTTAACCATCAGCCTTTTGTTCCAGAGTTTGAACTAATCCAGGTTTCTTGAAGCACTTCTGGATTGTTTCTCTCTGAACTTTATGCGAAGTGTAACTTAGCCAAAGCACAGTATCCAAAGCATTAACTGAGGCAGTAGATGAGGTTCTCGTGGCATGCAGATTTTTGGGATTCATGTTTGCTTTAGCCCATTGCATGAGCTGGGCTCGGTAATGCATGTTGAATATGCTGATGATTCCTTGGTCTAGAGGTTGAATATTTGTGGTAATCTTTGGAGGCAGAAATTGAAGTGAAATGTTCATGAGGTTATCGAAATGGATATAACGGAGGCAATTATCCCCTGCCAGTAGAATGAATCGTTTCTTCTTTATCATTTCTTGTTCGATTTATCGTATCAACTCGTCAACTATTGCGGTAGTCATCCATGCAGATTTATTTGATCTTCTGGTGACTGGAAGGCTTTCGGGACTCAGATATTTGAATGCACTTGTTCTAGACGACTTACAGATTATCGAAGGCTTTAGCTTCTCTCCACTTAAGCTAGCGCACAGCATAACGGCAAAACGTTCTTTGGGATGGTTTCCGCTCTTAAATTTGTCAACCATTATAACAAGGCTCCTGCTAGGCGTCGCTTTGTAAAAGACACCGCACTCGTCAGCGTTAAAAATATCACCAACCTTTGTTGAAGTCGGGAAACTTTTCGGCGAATTCTTGAACAAAATTTTCTAAAACTTCATTGGAACTACATTTGATGACTTTTATATCATAGTTTAAACATCTAAAGCTTGAATATATGCAACCCCAAATGCTTGTGAGAATGCTTCAGTAATCTCTTGAATAATCGGCACAGCGATTCGAGGGTTAACTACACTCCTTTTTCTGAACCAGCGCAGCGTTGCTTCACTGATTTCATCCTGTGAAGTTCTCCCTTTCCGCTGTAGAGCCCCTCCTGTATTTTCATAGCTCACCAAGTAATGATGCTTATGCTGTTGGATGTTCTTAATGGTTTCTTGGCAAACACCGAACCGTTTTACCATCCTTTGTTGGCCGCTTGCAAGGGCAAAGTAGCTTAGGATTGCAGCCGAACTTTGTCTCCAAATCCCGCTGGGGCTTTAATTTATCTTCGCTGACCAGTTTGACACATTGGATTCACTCGGCTTTGTCAGCGTCCCAGCTTTTGGCGTTTGGGTCATATTTATCTGTTTTCCAAACTGATTCTTTTAGGCTCATTCGTTTCTCTGTCCTGCACCTCAGGAGGTGCTTTGCCTACTTTGTACCAAGGATCTCAGTCAAGGTAGTCCTAAAGCGATTGACGAATCTCCTCAAACGACATCGATGAGATGCTCTGCTAGCTGGTCAACAACACTTGACCCACACGGACAGTGCGACTAACGGTGTTGCGCACATGCAGTCCTGCTTGTTCTTTGGTCTGGCTGCCACACAGAACAAGACTAACAGACCCACAGCATAAATCTCCGTTCACAAGGAACCGCAGAACAAGTAGTTACTACGCAACCAAAAGGTGATGACAGTGATAGGTTCGAACGTCCCAGAACTCACTGGCGAATCGTTAAAAGGTAGACAAACCGAGGAGCAAAACCACTGGGCTGACTAACCTGTGCACTCAGAAGGAAACTTCCCCTATCTTGTCCTACATGCCTTTCAGGAAATCCATCATCTTCGCACGTAGGTGAACCTCGGTTACTACGAGTAACAATTTGCAAAACACGGCAGCTGGAAAATGTTCTCATAGCAGGTCACACCACTTACTGAAATATTCTGTCAGCAACTGTGTATTTCCTGGACGAGTCACGGGCAGGAAGGCAGAAGCGGAAATCTAACCCGAGCGCATCACGTTAAAATGACAGGAAGAAAGCTCTACTGCTACATGGTGTGCCAGAATTGAAGCATGGCGATAACAGTGAAAGAAAAAGCACGACATCGAAGGATTGATGTACATCACATAGGTATACAACATGCAAAATATTGTTCTCTTTGACGTTACCCATCTAATTGCCCGCAAAATGTACGAAGGCAGCTGGCCAAATATTTTGAATGTTACAGTGGGTACGCCCGAGATGTTATAAATGAGGATCCAAGCGTGACATGATAAGAGGGAAATTGGGCTAACGGAAGTGCGGTTAAGACCATTTCTTCAAGCAATACAGACCACAGGTACAGATAAGCCAGACTCGGTTGTACCTAGTCCGAACAGCCAACCGTACAAACACTCGTTTCACGAAACGTCAGCAGACCAGCACTATTTGTGCCTGTCAAACACAGCAAACCGAACTCTTAATACATCAACAAGTACAAAGCTGTTGCAACAACACTCAAGGGGTTCATTCTAAGCCTCCGGAACTGCGCCATCGACATGAACCAACAACTTGGAACATCATAGCAGCGTCTGAGAGTTGGCTCGCAAATAACATACTAGATCCGGAGGTTGAACTCAGTGCAATGTCCCTCATTCGGAATGATCGTCCATCGGACGGTGGCGATGTTGTGCCTACCACAGTGATTATCTGAAATGTGAGGCTCTTACCGAATATTCGCTTGTTGTTCCCGACACATTATTTTCTAGACAGTAGCTAGCAGGTCGAGATGGTAGGTCACAGAAAATGAAGGGTAATGCTTGCCTCTTAACAGTTGTATACAGGCGCCCAAACGCTTCATCAGACAGCGATGACGCTCTGTTAAACGCTCTCCATTATACTGTTTCAAAAATGTACTCGGCGTTACCTCAATAGTACTAGTGTTCCACAGTGGGCCAACATTTAGAGCCAAACTTCTAGAATTTACAGATATGGCAGTTTTGTATGCCCATGTGCATCGACGAATTAGACACCGCGGTTCAAACAAGCCATCATTTCTGGACTTAAGCCTGACCAATGAGGAATTGATGGTGCAGTCAGTTGCATACGACCCTCCACTGTGTAGTAGCGACCATTCAGTCTTAACTTTCGGCTGTGTTTTATGCCAGTATTGTTGATAATGAACGAGAAATTCAACAAACTATTACTGCATATTCCACGCTTCACAACCTGGGAACAATTGTTGACTGGGACCTCCAGCAGTAGAGTTCAGCGAACGACGCATGAAATGAAGTGAAAGATAGAATTAACTGAGCCATACAACCAGCATTAAAAGTTGTACCATTATGAGTATCGCGCCACACCAACACTTGGATCCGAAGTAGAACAGGTAGATGGATCAAAAAGAGAGATGAGATTTGAAGTCCACATGCGCTAAGTCCATCGGATACCACATGGAGAACTGCAAAACTATCAGAAAGTAATCCCATCATTCATTAAAGCCGACAAGTACAAATGGCAAGATATCATGGTGCTCAAGTTTACGAGTAACACCGAACTGCTTTACAGTTATGTGAATGGCAACAGAAAGTTTAAGTCTGGAATAGCACCACTCAAGACGATTAATGGCCTGACGACTATTGATGTGGATACCGTGAGCGCACTACGACTGCTGTTTGGCTCAGTGGCTACAAACAGCCAAGAATCTTTGACCTCTCACTTCCCAGCAAATTTCGCCGGCTTTATCAGTGTCGCCTATGCCCTAGTAGCTGTCGCAACTAAATTACAGACTGCGAGAACACAGTGCCCCTGGAATCGACCAGATCTTCCCAAGGTTTCTCAAAACCTCGGCCTTACCATAGCATTTTCCAGTGTCCACTGGATTCCTATGCACACCTAGCTAGTGGGAACGTGGAATCATCACTCCAATATACAAATGAGGTAAGCAATCGGATCCTGCCAACTACCGGCCTTGTTAGTTTAAAAATTGACTGGATCGATAATCACAGGCGAACTGACGTGACATTTTATGTACCTGCAAACGATTTCCAAATTCCATCATGGTTTCAGACGCAGATTATCTAGCCTCACCAAACTGCTTCTTGCTCGGGACCTATGGACCAGAGCAGTTCATGTAGAAGTCCCCAAAGATGTTGGTCAGGTACTTTCTAACACATTTGACTGGTTAAATCCCCTCCTTTTTCTGCACAAGCTTGATGCCTACAGTACCAACGGTCGCCTGATTCCCTGGTCGGGAGGTAACCCACTCCGAGAAAGCAAGGTAAGAGTAGCCGATACTCACTCCGAAAGCCTTTACACGAAAGAGTGCCTGTGTACCGTAGACACAAATGAGAACGTCAGTGTGCGCAATGCGAGTGATAAATGAAGACATAGCGTTAAGACTAAGTTTCGCAAATGTTTGCAGATGATGCTAAGAGATGGACAGCAATTCGCTTAGCATCCTACCGTTCCTATCTCCAGAATCAACTGGATCGAATTAACGCATGAACAGATGAACCAGCTTCCATGAAACCCTACAAAGTGCCACCTGCTGACGGTGACCAACAGCTCCATTATCACACATCTTTTGGGAAAGCTCACTTTATCACAGGTGACCAGTGAAGGAGACTTGGGTATCATCGTTTCAAGAAAGTCTTGGGAATTCGCGCCAAAGTTTGAAATCACCAAATTTGGTAAAGTTGAAAATGAGACTGTTGAGGCGATCTCACGCCACTTCTGAGCGACGGTTAGTATCATTGCTGATGGTTGTGAACTGGTTGAATACTTAAGCATGCCGTTAGTTCCTCCCTAGCTTCTAGATAACCGCGTGCGAATCTTAGTTGAAGCTGATGTACCATGCAGCCCATTGACACGTAGAGCAGCGCCGTGGTGTTAAGATTCAGTCATTTGCCGTATTAGGCCTGCCGGATATATGACAGTGACTTCATCAGCATTGCTTCTGAAGATTGCGCTCCATCCGTTGAAGTCAGGGCGACATAGTCTATGGCATAAAATTAAGTACATTCGGTAGATGGTCACTTTGAGATAGCGCTTCCATGGTAGAGCAGTGTTAGGCCGAGACGGGTTCACGCTGCGCAAATGAGTTTCAGACTGTCCTGAAGTGTATAAAGTGCTCCCTGGTTCACATATTGTAGAATCGATCGGACCTACTAACCTGTCCGGCGACTCAGTAATACGAACTCTGAGTCTGGAATGGAATTCCAGTGAAGATTGCTTCCTTTTTCGCTTTACTGTGAATGATGCCCGAAAACGACGGGAGAATTATTGCCTATAATACCATCCAGTACGACTCATTGGGATTCATAGCACTTTTGATTATGCCAACCAAGTTACTGTTACGGAACTTTAGTCGTGACAAAAGAGCATGGGACGAGGAAGTCCCCAATGAAGACGCAAAAGCATAGCAAAATGGGTTATCCGGATTGAACGAACAAAGTGAAGTGAAAATCAGGTGCATACCAGAGTCATACCGATGAACATTCCCCGCAGTTACATGTTTTATGTGATGCGTCTGAAAAGGGATATGGCGCAGCCGCGTACGCTCGAGTATGTGAAACGGACAAGCGTGCACACTACTCATGCTCTACGCGAAGTCAAGCGTGGCTCCCTCGAAGTCTGTGTTCATTCCACGGCTAGAGCTGACCGCCACTAAGCTTGCCACTGAAATATTTCATTCCATGATTAAAGGAACGCGCGTGATATTTGAACAGTTGTCTTTTTGACAGATCCAATACCGGTGATTTGTTATATCAGTGATACTTCAACTAGGTTCCGTACATTTGTTGTCAACGGCTTGTCAGCTATCGATGGAATGAACATGTCGGTCAATGGAAGTATTTTCCTCAAGAACACCAGTTGTGTTCTTGATGAATAACTGAGAATGTTCCATAGGAAGTATTCTCAATTCGACCACAATCCAACCGATTTGCTTTCTACAGGTGTATCGTCTTGTGAGTGTTTAAGGTAATGGTTAGACGGTCCGAATTTGCTGCAGAAGTGCGAAGTCAAGTGACTAAGTATCCCACGTGTCTTTGAATGCCGGAAATCGTACAGTAGAGACGCCCGGTTATCTACGTATATGCCATAAGCGAAGAGACTCCTTTGCACATGTTCTTAAAGCGTCACTCTGACTGGATAAAGTTGTTTAGGTCTATAGTGTGTCTTACAAGATGTAAACCCTACATTTAACTACTAAATTGGGGTACTTGAACTTCACACTAGCATCTGGGGTTAGGTAAACTCAGCAAAACTGTGGAAGCTAAACAGAATCTCATTCAAATCTTGCAGCGTCGTACATATAAGGACGAACAGACACTACCTCAAATAATAGTGATGAATAGGAGATGTTATGAAGGTATTGCCAAGGAGCGCGCTGAGCCCGCTATGCTCATAGTTTTTGTGACGGTTTACTCTGCCTTAACAGTAGATGGTTCTACTATGCATTTGGATGCCGCATGAATTTGCCTATTATAATACCCGGTTTACACGCAGTAACCGAGATGATTATAAACTTCCATAATCTTCTCGAAGGTCACACAGGAATTGCACAAGTATTAGGCAGTAATCGACTTAAGTACTGCATTGTTTAAAGAGAATCAGTTGTCAAACGGGTCACTGGCAAGCGTTGGACATAAAGAAGACAGTTAGTATACACTGGATGACAGATGATATCTACCTTATCACCGTTTAGAATACAAAGGGGTTGGTTTCCATTCAGATACGCGGGCGTTGACTACTTCGTGCCCATACTTTTTACCTGTGGCAGAAGAGAGGAGAACCGGTAAAGGTGCCTACTCACTTGTTTGCAGGTGTGGATCATTCATCCTGAGTGTTCATCCTCATTAAACACTGACGCTTTTATTGTGGCATTCACTAGTTTCATTGCAAGGGGTGATGTCCCAGACGAAATGTTCAGTGCCAATGCCACCATCCTTGTTGGCGTCGTTGCGGCGTTGCTTAGAACGATTCGGGCTTCGTCTCAAGATAGGATTAATAACAGGTTTATGAGCATGGGTAACCAGCGGTACTTCAATCCACCATTGGCAAGTCATCAGGGTGGAATATGCGAAAGAATTATCTGACCTATCCGAAGAGTTGAAATGTCAATTGCTGGCCAAAAATCCCTCAGCGACTAGATTTTATAGGCAGAAATTTGTCACATTTAGGCTCACTCAGACAGCCTTCATACGTCAAGAAAAGCACTGTACGCGCGTTTCATCCTTTCGGGAACCGTCAGCAATGCGCATTCCATCGGACCCTGGTAGCGCTCGAACCCGCAACTCGCCTGTTGCCAGTCCGTGGTTGAGACCACTGAGCTACGGGGGACGGCAACGACCATCGTGAATAAGTTACTAGATGTGATATAGCGCTGCTCACTAACTACTGACTTACACGTTACTGACGTGCAGAGGGCAGGGTAACCAACTCACCGAGCGACGAGCTTATCAAACTACAGCCGCCAATTAATTTACAGCATTATAGGCAGTTTGGTCTGCCTACTGATTACGCAAGAGTAGTATAAACAGTTTGTCTGCGTAATGATTACCTACGTATACCATTCAACTCCCCATACTACTCTTCTGTAATCAGTACGCAGACAAACTGCTTAAATGCCATAAGCTAATTGGCGACTTATGTTTGGTAAGCTCGTCGCCTAGTGCGGGATCTACCCTGTCATCTGCACGGCAGTAACGTGTAAGTCAGTGGATAGTGAGCGGCGCTATATCACATCTAGTAACTTATTCACGATAGTCGTTGCCGTCCCCCGTAGCTCAGTAATCTCAACCACGGACTGGCAACAGGCGAGTTGCGGGTTCGAGCCCTACCAAGGGTCCGATGGAATGCGCACTCCTGATGAACCCCGAAAGGATGAAACGAGTGTACAGTGCTTTTCCGGGAGTGGAGAGGCTGTCTGAGTGAGTCTAGATGTGACAAATTTCTACCTATATGATAGAAACAGATAAAATCTTGTATACATGTGATGGAAGAGATGGATCATTGCGGCTGCATAGGCCAAATAAATGGCTGAAATCAGGAAGACAATTTAGACGCGGTGAGGTTGTACTAATTGAGTTTGAGATGCCACCAATTGGACACTGGTCGATTGGAGTAATTGAAGACCGTGTGGCCTCTGAATATGGTTTGGTCAGAGCTGTGGTGTGAAGCCAAAAGATAGATTTCATAAGAGGTATATGCGGAAAACCTCCTTCTTCAAGGGCAGTGAGGAAGGTAGTGAGTTATTTGAAAGCAAATCCGGGACGGAGTATAGAAGTGGTAAATACGGGGTGTTTGTTAATGTGGTCCGGAGCCAGTTGCGGCAGAACTCAGGTGCTGACGTACAACCGATACGCTGAATTGCTTTCTGTCCAACGGCGCAAATTGATTTGCCGGCAGGTTTGAGATGGGACACAAACGCCACATGTGTGCCCAAGCAGGCAGAGCACACCCAGCCGTACGGCTATGAGAAGTGAAGGTTAGCCAGACATCACAGCCGCAATCAATGCGTCATGCCTCAACCGCATGGCAAGATCTAGTGAATGCACACCGTTCAGCCATGAGAACTAGACCTGAGCTGGACACCACATAGCCGCACCGAACCTGCCATAATGCGACCGATCGGTAGTCAGCCTTCATGTAGGTGAAAAGCCAGCAAAGGGTTTCCTGCAAAGTGCGTCGCTGTGATAGCAAATGAGAAACATAGCCTGGCCGTATGTGATGACGGGTCAATGAGCGCCATATTTCTATCACCACAAAAGTTGTTACCACCTTATGACTGGCTTGCAACAAACCCGGTAAGCTTTACTTAGGCTGCTTCCACTGCCAAAGGGAATCATACTGCAAGGAGCACATTGTAAGGTTACAGTGTTGTTCGCTTTGTAGTTTCGATCTCGTGTGTGTTACAGCTGACAATTAATCTTTCATGGGTACAGAAAAAAACTATGACTTGAATTGACATGAGAATGCTCTCGGATTTCAGTTGGCCCCGACATACTGGTGGCACAGTTAAAAAGCAGACCAATTTACTCATGAATGCAACTATTGTCCTCACAGTCAGACAATAGCTAGTTGCACAAATTAGTCAGGCCCCCGATGGTGTTTTCGTGTACAATGCCCTTCTCCTTGTTAAGATTCAGGACACGAATCCGCATGAGTCAGTGAACTGACCATATGCTCGACCCGCTGCCTTTCAGGTGTACATTTTATCGATGGCTTTGGCTGAGGACCCGAGGCGTTCTCCTGTCAGGTGTCGGCACGCTGCCAGTACCCCATTACAAACCCCATTCTCTTCGGAGGTTAGGAAATGGTCGATGGCTCTCTTCACGTAAAACCTAACCATGGGAGACAACGGATCTACGGGTTATAAGCTCACAACTCGATTGGCGTAGGGCGCGAACGCCGCGCATTGTCTCTGACGGTGCGAGGGCATCTCCGGGTGATCATTGGGTTGCTATTTTTCGCAATAAGTCAGGCAGCCGTTGGTCAAATTGGTGCAAACACGACAAAACCCAACTGCTTCTGGCCGTGGTCCCAGGTGCGTATCCTACTACGGTCGCAAAACGTAAATGAATCGTTCCAGTACCTCAAAGGCTGCGTGTGACGGACGGCAAGCAGATCCCAATCTGTCTCTGCAATCACATTCGCGAGTTCGATCTGCTCCCCACTGCCTTGTGGGTCAGGTCAAAGGCTCCCGGTGGAGTCCCTCAAGCAAACCTAGGAAGCACAACCGCCACCACGCTTCAGGTTGCCTGCTAATGCAATCGTATGCCTGCACGCAACGAGCTCAGCATCCGGTGCTGAAACGCGCGCACACTACTGGACCGGAACTCGAGTGCACGCACCGATCAACGCACTGCACTGGTCGCGATGAAACTGGCGCGCTACCACATCAATATTGCGGCGCTCAGTGAAACCCTGTTCTCTGAGCAAGGTAAGTTGCATGAAGCAGGTGCTCGTTACACATTCTGCTGGGTGGGCAATGGAATCTCAGCATCACATGAACATGGGGTCGGATTTGCAATATCCGATCGCCTCCATGGCCAAATTGTAGGTGAACCAACAATTCTCAGCGCGAGACTGATGACTGTTCGCCTACGACTCAAAAGTGGTGAGTTTGCCACTTTATGAGCACGTACGGTCCGACCATGTGTTATCCTGATGCCACACGTGATCAATTCGATACTCGGCAATACTCCGTGATACGGTCTTTGTCGAGGTGCAACCGACTATTTCTGCTGGGTGATTTCAACGCGTGCATTGGGCATGATTCATCGGTGTGGACAGATGTTATCGGTCTGCATGGCATTGGTTCAGCGAATACGGATGTTGACAGGCTGCTCCCACTGTGTGTCACTCACGACCAGACGATCACGGACACTCGGTTTGCACTGAGTGCGACTGATATAGCAACTTGGACGCACCCACGTAGTGGTCACGTTCATCTGCTCGACTATGTCATCCTAGGTCAGGGTGATATGCACGCATTACACAGGACACGTGTATTGCGTGGAGCTGAGTGTGGCACTGATCACAAATTGGTGCGGACCAAACTGTTATATATTTTCATAAATCTATGTATTGCACTATCGCCATGAATCAGTGTAGATTTAACATTCTCTCCCTCAGTACTGTGGCGAAACGTATAGAGCTGGAGAAGGCGATGTCTGCACACCTGTGTGATGTGGACTGCATAACCACAGTGGGCGACCTGTGGCACCACATTCGCGACCACGTGACAGCTGCTGTCGAGGAGATGATCTGGCGCGCAAACTGTATGCCACCTGATAGGTTTGATGGGAACAATGCGACGATGGGCGCATTGGTGTGTGAGAAGAATGCAGCATTTGTTGCACAGGTGGCAGATTCCAGTGACTTGGATAAGAAGAGTCAGTTTCGCAAACTTTGACGGCGAATGTCCCGAGAGCACCGTTGCATGAAAAATGCATGGTGGACGGTGTAGACGAAGCAGATGGAATGCTACGCCGAACGCCGCCACAAAAGGACTTCTTTGGCTTCTCGTAGGCGGTGTATGAACCGATATCCGAGACGCTGAGGACGCTGATCGATGGTAGTTCAGGCGTTACCTGCGCACAGACTGCAGACATAATGCAGATCCTGCAAAACCATTTGACTGTCTCTTGAACAACCCTTCAGAGCTCGATTGGACCAGTTAGATCGGTCTCAGGGAGTATGATGTGAAAGCGAGTCTGGCGGACACGCTGACACCTTGTGCGACGCAGCGGGCGCTTGCTCATCTGCGAAACGGCAAGTGTGCCACCTGAAGAATTGAAACACGGCAGACCCGATTGGGTAAATATGCTGACCTTTTGGTGTCACGAGTGTGGATTGATGTGGAGGTACCTTCTCAGTTGAAGCATGCTCTTTTGCTATCAATGTACAATGGTAAAGGGAGCAAGCAATGTTGTACGAATTATCCTAACATCAAGTTGCTGAGTTGTGTGGGCAAGGTGGTTGTCCGAATCCTGCTCAACCGCCTCGTCAGTCAGGTTGTGGTACCTTACGTGGGAGAAGAGCAGTGCGGATTCCGTTCGGGTCGCATCACAACGGATATGGTCTAGGCTGCTCGTCAGTTGCAGGAGAAGGGTAGAGAAGGACACCAACCATGGTACTCGCTTTTCGTTGATTTCACCACGGTATTTGATACGGTGAACCGCGAAACATTGCGGTTAGTGTTGGGCAAGTTTGGTTGCCCACGTATTTGTATAAGTTTAATTAAATATTTGCATAGTGGTATGCGGGCGAGTGTTTAACTGAGTATAGAGATCTTGGAGGACTTCGCAGTTGTCACTGGTGTGAAGCAAGGCTGCGTCTTAGCTTCTGTCCTGTTTAATATTTATCTTCATGCAATGATATCTTGTGATTTTGAGGCGGCTTGTGTTTACGGTGTTTGTGTGGAACACCGTATGGTTGGTGGAATGCTGAACAACCGTCGTTTCGGTACGAGAACTCTAGTCTGTGAGACAACTATCAGTATGTTGCGGTTTGCTGACGATTTTGCTTTGTGTTCACACAGCGCGGATGAGTTGCAGCACATGACTAGTGCTCTGGACTCGACAGCGGCCGAATTCGGGCTCACCAGCAACACAAACAAAACTGTCAGTCTCTTTCAGCCTTCTTCTCAGATGCAATCTGCAATATTTCCGCAAATCCGCATTGGTGTTGACCTGTTGGAAACCACCTCCCGCTTCAGCTACCTTGGGAGTGTGATGTCAAGTGATCAGCAGCTACACAGTGAGCTTCATATCCATGTCTCGAAGGCGACGGCAGCATTCGGGAAGCTAGAGTACCGAGTGGGGAAGAGCCATCAGCTTACCATTGGCAGAAAGCTGATTGTATACAAATCGATGGTGCTGTCCATTCTCTTATACGGCGGCGAAACCTAAACCATGTTCCGGCGGAATGTTTAAAATCTCGAGCGGATCCATCAACATTGTTCCCGACGGATTCTGCGCATTGGTTGGTACGACAGAGTTGCAGACAAGGAAGTGTTGCCACGAAGTGATATGTATGCATCCGACTGCATACTTTTGCTGAGACACCTGAGGTGGCTCGGTCATGTGTGGCGTATGGAGCCGACACGGATATCGAAGCAGCTAGTATATTGTCAACTGAGTATTGGAGAGCGGCATGTGGGGAAACCAAACTTCATTGCTAGGGCCTGATTTAAGTGAGTCTCACATATCCTAATTTTGATTGCAGGTCATGCGAATCGAAGGCGGTTGATCCGCGTACATGGCACGATCTAATCACGAAGGCCGTTGCCGAAGTGCAAAAGAAAAACCTTATGCATGAAAAGAAGTGGCAAGAACGGAAGCAGCAAACACCGATGTTTTGTGTCCACCGACATCGAGTGCATGGTGCTGTAGCACATGCGATCGCGAGTGCCTGAGTCAGGCAGCCCCAGGGAGCCATGAGCGAAGCCAGTCGGTACCACAACCGAAGCGACGGCGGGTTCTGCAGATAACAATGCAGAACCAGCGCAGCGTTCGTAGATACGCTGCATTCAATTGATCAAAAGCTTGCTTCCATGCTCGGTCTCCTTTTCTAGGCGATGTGTTTGCAATATTATCTCACTATTGCCTACGTTAATTATCTTCTATTAATTTGCATACGTCGCTGAAGCTAATTGTAGTTAACTATCAGAACATTTTCGCTTTTGCGTTAAAATATTTCTTCTGATGTCTTATACCTATCGCGGATATGTTAGCAATCAAATTTTTTCATTTTCTTAATTATTGAGGAGATATGTCACCGTATTTGTATGCATTATTCGTGTTATTTAATTTAATATGTTCGCTTCAAGTGATTGGCTGTTGGTTGATGTCCTCCGTGTGGTTGCGCTTGATGTGCATGTTGACAAGGCGCCTACCTGTTTATTACCCACTAGCACGTCCATACTGGCTCCGGGAGACAGTTGGTCGTTGCAGGAGTGGACGGGGTGTGCTGTCCTTGTGATCGTGTTAGGCTCGAATAGTGGCTCCATACCTTCAGCATGGAGTGGACTGAGGTCCAGCCACCGCCTTGTGTGCGCTTGATTCCCAGATGCAGCATGCCTATGTTTGCCCGTGAAAAAATGTAAGCCGGCTCCATTTATGAAGCGTGGCTCCCCTCCACATACCTCCCGGTCTCATTTCATCGGGTTTACACTGGGTATGGGGTGTGTGTGGTTAGAGCTGTGGGTGGTGCAGCGCAAGCGACTTATGGTCCCTCTGTAGGCGCATGCGTCTATAGGCTGGCCGGAGTGACAGGCAAATCCGGATACGGATGCCGCCAACCATATAAGCAGCTAGAGTGGGGTTTCAACCACATCGACTCAAGTAGTTAATTTCCATCTGTACAGAAATGTTCAATTTTGTTTCCATGGAAGTATCCATCTGCAGATTGAGTGTATAGTGGTAGGCTGTCCAAATGACCCCATTTTAGCTAACATCCTTGCTGCTCAGCAGGAGAATAACATATTGTGTCACTCTATACATTAAGCTCACTTATACTCCAATATATATATATATATATATATATATATATATATATATATATATATATGACACCTTTGTGGTTGTTGACGAAGCCAAGCAAACGGAACGCATGCACAAAACATTTAAGGTATGTATTTTGTTCGTTGCAATCAGCCGACAATTCAGATATGTCGACCAGCTGTCCGGAAAAGCACCAGACGGCCGTTTCGCCCTATTGGGGCTCATCAGTGGTGCGCATCCTTTGGTCCTCTGCGGAGGATCGAACCCATGACTGCTAGTGGCTCTTGCCAACTAGCCCGCAGCTTATGCAACTGCGCCATGGAGGACGGTATCTAACTATCGTGAATTGTTAGCTAAATGCAATATAGCCCGACGCATCCTCCACTGCCATGCAGGTACCTGCCATGCAGATGACAGCGGTCGGCCTTCCGGCGTCAGGACTTCCCGGTTACGGCAGCTATGAATTGACAAAATACTCACCAAAATCCTTCCATTCATAAATAATACCAATTCGCCCGTACGGATTCCACAAAATGCTATATCGATTCATAGCTGCCGTAACCGGGAAGTCCTGACGCCGGAAGGCCGACCGCTGTCATCTGCATGGCAGGTGCCTGCATGGCAGTGGAGGATGCGTCGGGCTATATCGCATTTAGCTAACAATTCACGATAGTTAGATACCGTCCTCCATGGCGCAGTTGCATAAGCTGTGGGCTAGTTGGCAAGAGCCACTAGCAGTCATGGGTTCGATCCTCCGCAGAGGACCGAAGGATGCGCACCACTGATGAGCCCCAATAGGGCGAAACGGCCGTCTGGTGCTTTTCCGGACAGCTGGTCGACATATCTGAATTGTCGGCTGATTGCGACGAACAAAATACTCACCAAAATCCTTCCATTCATAAGTAATACGTCTAAGGTATGTCATAATGCTATCGAGTTCACCAAGTAGAGCGATACATTAGGAAAGTTCTATTTCTTCGACGCAGATTAGGAGAGATCAGCTAGGTCGCTCCTGAGATCAACTTATCACAAAACGAACTGGACTGTGTAATTCCATAAACTTGAACAGCTACTGCCACATGAGCTACAAACGCGCCCTGGATGGTGTATCTTTTGCGCAAGGCCACCGTATCTGTTCAGAGGAAAGGACTGAGGAAAAACCACAAGTATTGTATCAACCATACATGAAAATGGGCACCCTGACAAGTTTGTTGCAAGGCGTGGGAAGAAGCAGGCCGCACGAACAGCGAGCTGTAGCTTTAACGAAGAAGTATTCTTTGCACTGCCTTACAAAGGGAAGAAAAGGACGGATGATTCTGCTATTGCAAACGTCATGCCATGCTGAGTTAGTACCATACAGCTGAGCTAGTTGCTCCACATAACCGAAATGCTACTGCAGGAATCCAATTTAGACAGCCATCACTCTAGTGTCACCGCCTCCTCTTTTTACCAGTTAGACTGCGCTTACGGTAGCATTTACACTAGCAGAACGGATAGGAGGTTGTCCACTCGGCATTTAGAACTCGTCCCGCTGAACTTTGCTCTCCGTGGCGCAACTTTATCTGCCAGCTCCGTTGCCCTGCACTTATACGAATGCTCGATGTGCCAGAATCCGTGCGAAGCATTCAAGGTCATCCAGCGACAGAGCAACCCCAAGTTGTTACATTTTGATGAGGCTTCTGCCATCCAGAGTTTGAAGTCTAGCATATGCAAACAAGTCTGTAGCTAACGTTCCTTTACCTTGGTGAGGCAAGACAGCCAATCAACGTAAATAATCATCGATTACTGGTATTGGTCTATTACTCCTAACCGTTTGAAATTTCCCCACTGTAGGTAAGCAGCTGAAGACAACACACGAGATATACTGAAAACAGATTATTCCGCGGAAATTTTCGTTGTTCATGCTCACTTAAACTTTTTGTAGGGAAATGGTTGTATGACATATATGATATATTTTCATTTACTTTCAGCATTTTCTCACTTTCAATTACCTCAGTGTTACTTCTGAATCAATGACGAGCTCTAAAGGGGGCGTTCGCAACATTCGCTTCCGGTTTCTTCCTCCTATAAACTTGAGTGCTGTAGCAGATCCACAGCTTGTTCGTCAGCATAACGACGTAGAGTTCTACTTTATTGTTTTCATAATTCATTAAGCCATAGTTGGAGTACTGCTTAAAAACCTATGTTCTCTTGCTTTGTTTGCAACAGGACGATGGGGTGCCAGGGTACGAATTTGGTACTAACAATCTGGTTAGCGCATTTCACGAAACAGTCACGACGAGACTGGATCTTGATGTGGTGTGACCGTTTGCTTCCCACGTCGACCCACTGAGCTATACTGGTTGGGGCCCTTGTATCTCTGAACAGCTACTCGTATCATGTCGGTCAATGGTTAGCGATCAGACGCACACAGTCTGCTGTTTCCCCAGGTTAGCGGTTCGAAATGGGGTGTCATCCATTGCTGTAAAACCGAATCGTCGTCACACAAATTGATTTGTGGACAGGCTTTTGAATCGATGATTTTGTTTGAGGACCCTTATAATCCTCCTGTCTAGGTCTGGGTGCCACGGCATTATCGCCGCCCTTGTACAACCATGACTAGTTATTCAACCTTCGACCATATCCTGCATCGGCCATCGCGCAGCTTATTAAAATTCATCTTATCCGCTGTACACAGCAGGGCGGATGAGCGAAAACATGCTACAGCTTTTGGCGCCGGCCTTCTTTCTTATCCGCCTGTTTCTCTTACTCCCCTCCCAACCCACATTACTAGCTTTCCACCTGTATTTCCCAGTTTGTTTGCCAGCAACCGCAATGTCACTGGTGTCATACCGTCTGCAGCTATGTTCACGTACTGCCAACTGGACACTAATCGTCAACTGCTCTTTATAAGGCCTGCGGTTCCTCTTTCCTGGGCGGATTTTAACGCTCGCGTTCGATGACAATTAGGACAACAGGCTACATTCGCACACACTTTAGACACACTGGCTATTGAGGTGTGTTGTGTGTTCATACTAGAATCGATGATCCTCATGGGGTTGTTGAATTAACTGCACCCGGCTTGTCTTCTCGCTATTATTTGCACGGAGCCGGAGAGGCTGTTGCGGCAAACACTGATCAACGTGGTGTGGATATTGTTCGCAGCTCCAAGCCTGAATCATCCTTAGTTCAATAGTTCAATAGTGTATGATGGGATAAAAAGCATTGGCTTTACAAGACCCATAGGATGGTAAATGCAAAATAAGTACAAATCATTAGATTCCGACATGGAACTTT